>CM073775.1:74199904-74521252 GCA_037158775.1 Hetaerina titia | reverse complement strand
AAGTCTCCTATTCCTCCAAATCTTGTGCTATTTTCTGAACTACATTAATTATTTCTGTGAATTCACCCATTTGAATGCCCTCTCGAAATCTACGGAAGAAACAAATACGTTCCCTTCCATTAGTGACTGCTATGGCATCACGCGTGTCTCTCTTCTTTCCGAACCCAAATTGATGATCCCCTAGGTAATCATTAGTCTGTCTTGCTGATTGATGACCCTGAGAACCACTCTAGCTGCGTGCTTTATCAAACCTATCGTTCTTTAGTCATCACATATGTTAGCCTTTCCCTTTTTTTAGGATGGGACACTGATCGGGCGAATTTTTTTCATAAAAACTCCTCCTCCCACGTTCTCCTAAATCACCAAATAGTGAAATTTAATAGGGATATCCCTTGGCCTTACTTAATTTAGTCACCCTAATTTCCCTTGCTGTCTTCCCGTCAAGTATGCCTGTTCCTGAGCTATCCTGAGCCTGAGCTATCCCCATCTCCGTCAAATTCTGTTTCATCTCTAAGCTTGCTGGACTCTTTCTCATTACATATTACATTACAGATCTGTGTACTCCCTCCATTTATGTTACATTTTTCCCGGTTCAATTGAAAATTTTCCTAATGTATCTTTGATATTTTGCACGAATTTTCTCTTTTAACTTCCTGGTGGGTTTTTCACCTTATAACAGCACATCAATTTCACTCTTCTTTAGTAAACTTTCCAGGTCGCATTGCGTTTTCCACCGCACCTTTTTCTCCCTTTTAGTTTCCTGTCTCAGTTGAAAATTAGCATTGTCCTTATTCCTTTTACCTACTTCTATTAATTCATTTACTTCTATTATCTACAAGTATTGTAGTTATTGTATTTGTTAACCCTTGGTATTCTTGTTCTTTTCCCATTGACTGTTTCTATAGATTCTTTTCTCTCTTGATACATTCTCATGTCTATTCTATTGTATGTACACTTATCCCTGTACTCAGTCTTATCTACTGCCTCCTGGTATTCTTTTCATACTGGTTAATGCTTCTTAATTCCATTTTCTGACCCGTCTTCCCTGTTTAATGCTCTTGAATTTGACGTTAAACTTCATTAATGCTAAATTATCGCCTGAATCCGCATCAGCTCCTGGGAAACTTTGCGAAATGATCCCACTGTTCCTAAAACTGTGGCTAGCCAATATAATATTATAGTTTTCCCTCCATTAACACGCAAGTATTTCTTCTAACTGATCTTTACCCTAGCAATTTCTCCCTACGATTTCTTGGTGCATTTAGACCTGAACAATGACCAAGTTTTTTGATTGAGTTATTACTTCTACTCGTAATATGAAATTGAATGTATCTGTTCTATCAGTCGCTTGCTCTATGTTGACTATGCGTTTTCCTACCTTTTATTCATTATTATGGCAACTCCTCGCTGGCTCTCCTCTCCTCGGTTGTATATAACTCATTACACTATCACTAAATTATACCCGCCATCCTTTCATCTCACCTCGCATAGACCTAAAATATCTATATTTCCTCTACATCTCTCGCTTCATATACTCTAATTTCCCTGTCCTCAACATTGTCCTAACATTCCAGTTCCTATTCTAATTAATTCAGGTCTTTTTCTGCATCTTCTGTCCCGCTCCTGTCGGATTTCATTTGCAATGGTTTCGAGAGATAAAGACCGTGGAAGCCTTGCCTTTCCCGCTGCCGGCCATAGCACACGGCCGATTGGGTCGAATCTCGTTGTTGCCACGACTCAATGTATACTGAATAGCCCGCTCCATCAGGGTAAGAAGCCTTTGCATCCTGGGAATGGACTCTGAGCAGACTACCTTTCGTCTGGCTCCTACTCTTCGGCCTATCTGACATGTGTGACCCTATCAGGAGAAATTAGCATTGCTTCCGGTAGCACAGCTCTAGGGATCATTGGAAGGCACAAGCTCTGCCACAATATCAAGACAGTAGTCCATGGGGAAAGGAAAAATAAAGATGCAGAGGTTCTAATGTTTAAAGTATTTTCTGAAGTCTGATCCGATGCGTTTGGTCGAAACAACCAAGCGTACTCGGTTGGCGACAAGGACGCTGGCGATTCAGTCCAAGCATCGAAGTCGTCCGCAAAAATGGCGGACACGTGTAGGAGTGGGTGCGATGCACGGTCGAGGTCTGACCTTCCAGTATGTGGACACCAAAATCCCGTGTGTCTCCCCACCTTGGTACCCATTGAAAAATGTAAGCGACGATCTGACCATCGAACGGCCTTATCCTAAGCGCTAACCTTGCTCGGCAGCAAGCCCGCTGCTGACCGTGGGACACCTGCAAAAGTGTCACGCGTGCTTGGAGTCAGTGTACCTCCAACCGCCGCGAAACGCTCGGTCGGGCGACTGATGTCGAGTGGAATAAAATAAGTGAAAGACGATAATGAAGAGACAAGAGCAATCGCGCGCTCGAAAAACAGCCTTTTCGAGGTAAACGAGTTTCCTACGCCTTGGCACTGGAGGCTGTCGCAGGGAAAGAATTGGTTTTGCAAGCCACACCACCGAATTAGTTCTCTCTTTGTTAATAAATTGAAACGTGAGAAACGTTAGCAGGGAAAAAAGAGCAGAATTAATGAGTGGGTACATGTATACGAAATATTGAGAGTCGTATATTTATAAACTTTTCAATTATTAAGTTTTTTTGGTACATTAAGACCGCAAATTAGTCCGAGAAAATACTCTCACTAGATCAAGGCGTTTTGTTTCTATAAATCAGCTCTCTGAAATTTCGTGCGAGAGAAATTTATTTTTTCCCCAGCATAAAATTCTGTCTCTAAGATTAAAAAGTTCAACCTTAGTCTTATTCGTAGGATTTCATGGTTTTATTCTGCTACAGCCATTGACAAGTAAAGAATATTTGTACCCAAATATTTTTTTGTTTCTGTGCCGATACATCTAACGTTTTTTTCATTCACAAATATTTGCGTATTTTTGAAATTACGAAAGATATCCGAAAAATGGGTGAGAAACAAGATCCGACCGCCATTCAATACCCAGGCTTGGAATTTTGGCAAAAGGAAATTAGCTCTCAGAAATGTCCGTGCTTAATGAACAACGCTATGTGTATCAGGGGAGAAGGAGAAAATGCGAATTTTTGAAGAATAGTTTAGATTAGCCCATTCTTTGTAATACGAAGACTTTCCGGGAAGCGCAAATAAATGCAGTGTAAGTTCTTCTTGCCTTCACTTATCTTGCTATGAAGTCACTCTATTATTTACTACTTAAGATAAGCTGAGTGACAATACTATATATTAAAATGTACCTCTGATAAGTCTTAACAAACTACCAAGTTAGTGTTTGATTTAAGTCCATCTCAAAATAAAATATGAATTGTTTTAAAATATCCAATGTTCGTACGCACTCAGAATTTAAACTACCTAAAGTGATCATTGTGAGATGTCATTATTAGCAAGACAAATTCTTTCCTAACTTTTCTATGCGCAACCTTCAATATACCATTCATGTCTTTACTCCTACACACCGAACTGAGTGGATGACCTAAAGATATACTAATCCTCTGAATGGACAGTTCATGTCCAGGTATCATTCAAGGAATTAACAGGACTTAATGAATGATTTATGATACACTATCGAACAAATGTTGTGTAGTTTCTATCAAACCGGTTAATAGTAGCGGAAAAAAGCATTTGACAAAACTCTTTAATCAGGTTTAGCAAAACCAACTAGTTGTGGTCAAAGTATACAAAAATATCATTTCTTTCTTTGCTGTTAATTAACTTTTCGTGGACTTTCAGATGATAGCATTTCAGGTTGCTGGAACACAGTTTTTATCACAAAATGACGGATGGGGCTAACGACGTGTAGACTAGGGATTTCTTCAGGCATATTTGAATGAACTTTTTGTTCATAATATTTATCCTTAATAGACCGGTAATTTATTCACGTAGTTAATATTGCTATCGGTTTTCTTTTTTAGTTAAAAAAACTTATCTGTCAGACTTGCTATTGAAATTAAATTCATGGACAAGATTCGGTTACCTCTCTTTTTATTTTAATTTTTTCCGTGAGTTAGTCTTTTTATTAACACCTTTTAATTTGCTATCCGGAATATAGCGCGACATGCTTTATGCTAATTCATACGTGCATTGGTATAGAAACGCCATTCTTTAACTGAAGATCGATTTCTATCCACTAGACTTCTCACTCTCGCAAAAGACGTACATTTTTTCTCTTAAGTTAAAAAAAAAGATTTTTAACCGGGGTCATTTTCGGGAGTTTACTCGATTACTATGCAGCTTCGTAAACTTTTCCTAGCATTCTTTAAAAACTTCACAATGCACTTTGTTTGGTGAGACAAGATTTGACAATAATGTGCAATAATCGAGTGAGCAGTTTTGCAGTTTCATAAAATCAATAGGCATAAATTAGGATTAATTTCTTTTCCCCTGTAAACTGAGTATGCCCTTTTTGGTTTCATCCTCGCTGGATTAGTAACTGAAGCATGTACGTACGTACCTATATAATGCAAATATTTTTGCACGATTTTGAAGGATGGAAAATAAAAAAAACATTCGATTCCTTAGGTTGAAAGTCATTTTCATTTTCAAAACTATTTAAAAGAACCAAAGGATCAGTCAACCTAGAATTTCATGTAGATATCGCTGGAAAAGGACACACCTATTAGCTGGAGATGAGTTTAAACCACGGAGAGGAATATGAATATTTTTAGAAGTACAGGGTCCACTATGAAAGTAATGTGCAATCTCTGGGGAAAATAGATTTATTGATCGTGCTTGTTCAAATGATTAAAATTCTTCGAAGTACACTCCCTCAACATTAATACACTTGCGATGACGTGTCTGCCACGCCTGGAAGGCACCCTGAAACTCCTCGATGGGAATGTCTCTCAGGAACTTAGTAACATGCTTTTGGATATTTTCCACGGTCTCCCAATGCTTTCATTTCAGCTCTCTCTTCAGTCGGGGAAACAAAAAAAGTCGCACAGGGCCTAGTCGGGACTGTAAGGGTGCTCCGGGCCAAGAAGTTGGTAACGATGAAGGACGTATGGCTAGGGCATATGGCTTGTGGCTGGGAGCTTCATCGTGCCGTGTTACACAGGTGTCATGTTAAAAACACTTGAGGAAGACCACGGGAAACCAGCTCAATTATCATTTCCAAGAATATAATGATAGACACTTTAGAGAATATGAGTCCTGGCAACTACGGGACTCGGGCCAATTGGCCGTGTGTTGTGCCCGACAGCGGGAGAAGCGAAGGGTGGAATTGGTGCTCTGTACAGGAGGTTAAATCACTATCGGGATGTAAGAAGGGAAGATCTGTGTTAACAATCAGAGATAAGTCGGGTAATATAATGGTGATACAGAAAATATCCACGTTATGCCATTGCAGCAATGAGGTCACCAATCGAGAGGAATATAGAATACAATCAGGACGTATTTGCCTATTTCGTAGGTTTCGAAATAGTTTGATAGAGCCCAATTGGGAAAACTAATGAATATGTTAATGAAAATAGGAACATATCGGAGGGACAGGAGGATAATCCCGCAACCCCTACACGTTCTGACTGCTCAGGTGACGAGACATCGAGTAAGGATGTTAAGAAAACACTCGTCAAAGCTTTGATATGGAGCGTAGTTATGTACAGCGCGGAAACGTAGTCGTTGAAGCAGGAGGGTAGACGTAGATTTAAGGCTTTTGAAATGTGGGTGTGGAGATGGATGGAGAAGGTGAAATGAACCAAAAGGAAAACAAACGAGGAAGTACTACGGATGGTGGGCAAGGAGAAGTGTTTCCTGGAGGAATCCTATGGAGACAGAAAAAGTGGATGAAAGGCGTATTGAGCGGCAGTGAGATGTTGAAGACGGTAATAGAGGGGAGAATATTAGGCAAACGAGGAAAGGGCAGGAACAGGATGGGGATGTTGTACGGGATGAAGGGTGGAAGGAAGTACACAGAGATGAAGAGGGACCTGATGTAGAGTAGGTTGCTGGATTGTGTTTTGTTTGCAGTCACAAAATATTTATTTGGTTGTTGTGTCCATCCAAAACCTACCTTAACCGGTAGATTGCTTAATAATAATAACGGGTCCCCTCACGGTGCTAAAAAATCGGTAGGAAGGTATATTCCGGCAGAAATTCAAAGAATCAGGGATATATAGTATTGCCCGCTTTATTTCAATTTTAAAGATATGTGAAAACAAGGACGGACGAAGGAACATTTTCGTTCACCAATTCATTGACCTATTACAGTACAAACTTCCAGAGAGGTGTTGGGTCATTGGCTATTCAGGGAATTTGCTTTTAGATGATAAATTTAAACGCGATTGTGTGATATTTTATTGATGGTGAATATAATTAAACTTCCGCATGGGGAAATTATTAATGCAACACGTTCGATTTCACCTGGAATAATCAAATTGTATGTACACTGAATTTTGATTTCAAAAAGGTCCTTAATTTGACAAAGATTTTATTGAAATTTGATAATTTAGTTTTATATGGCTTGAACGATTAATGTTTATCGGTTTTTATTATTACATTGGTAAATTGTGCGAGTGAAAGTGAATTCATTGTATCGCTCGATTCAACAGTCACTTTCCCTCAACACTTTCCTCATTGTGGCCTCGCATATCGATCTATTACAGGTTATAATCATCCCACAGGTATCAGTGTCAAGTTCTTATAATGTATTCTTTTGATGCACTAGCAACTTAAATGTGATTTCTAGATACGGTGCAATTTCCGAAGCTAGAAATTAAAATATAACTCTCCTTAAATATACGAGCGGGTATTTGATCGGGTCCGGATTATTTATTTGGCTTAATATTTTTCAGCAAGCGTTCTATTCCATAACATGAGATTTCAATTTTGGGTATCGGTTTGCCGGCATGATTTGGCAAGATATCGGAGACATTCGGTGATACATTGGTGAAGACGCTTTGTAAGAAGGATTTCAATAAGTTAGCCTTTTCCACTCTGCTGGTTACTCTTTCGCCTCTATCATTTGAAATTATCATTTTTCTTAAATTATTTCTTATATTTTTGTGTTCTCTCGTGCCGTCCAATTGTTATAGATATACGTTATTGCATATATATCGTATTTTTCGACTCAAAGGCCTACCCCTTATGGACTATGTGCATCAGGGACAGACAGTAAAGAATAAGACGTGTTTTTCCATCTTTTTTATTCTTTTTTCCCCGATGTGACTTCCAAGAATTTTACTTGGCTCCTTATGATTCTGTATACACTTCAGAATGTATTATCACGAGATCAAACCATCGCCAATGAGGAATCACGAGATTAAACCATCGCCAATGAGGAATGGAAAGATTAAAATCAATTTATAATAATGCAACTTCCGAGTCCTCCATTTTTTTCCGATGTGGAACGTTGATTGGATGCTTTTAGCGTTACCCTACAGGTTTCTCTTGGCGGCTCCGACATGGCTTAATTGCCCAAATTACTTACAGCCTGACTGAACTTTAAGCAAACTCATCCGAACCGGATGGAGGTAATGGAGATATGCCCAGGAACGAAAAATCGGCGAGCCAGTTGGACGAGGGCCGGGAATTGCGGCCCTCCGTAGCTCCTTTTTGAGAAAGGTGAGTTAAAAATTACAATCCCAGCAGCAGTCCGAAAAGTGGAGATCTTTTCCCCGGTTTCCTCTCCGTTTGATTTTATTCCGATACGTGTTGAATTTTAATCCCGAAACCCGTTCCATTAACTTTTTGCTTGTTTTGGCTAATTACTTCACGGGTTGGAATCCTTTTGTTTTCCTCCGGGAGGGATTCAAACGTGCGACATTCAGGTTATCCGATCGGGGGGCACAACACCTGTCAGGCCGAGTTGACTCGACTTACTGGAAGTTTGTCTTGCTTCTAGGGCGCCGTGTGCCTAGGTCCCCTGTTGAGAAAATCACGTGTAACACAGACAAGCGGAACATTGCCCACCTCCCGATACTCTCTCCGCAGCAAAGAATGCTTTTCGTATCGAGGCATTTTTCGGAGATTATCGGTCACGCTAAACTTGTACTCTCTTTTGGTTTATGGTATGGTTCTCCATATTTCTATGGTTTATTCCGTTAGAAATTGGAAGTATCAATAATTTTAAGAACAATTTGTAGGTAATTAAATCACTTGGTGGTATAACTTAAAAATAAGGCTAAAAAGAGTTTTCAATAGTTATTTCATTATTTGATAGTCTACCATTCAAGGTAGGGTTTTGAATGGACAATGAGTATGCATTCCTACATTTCTTAGATTTGCCTAACAAGACAATCCCTGACACCACAAATTATAATAAACTCTTCTCCAATTCCGTGCACTGCATTCATCTCCCTTCATTCGCTCCAATATTCGCATCCTTTTCCTGTCCCTGACTAACTTGCCTAAAGTCCTCCGTTTTATTCCAGTCTTGAGCATTCCATTTCCGATGTAGCCTTTGCCATCCTTCACCACACCCACATTATATTCTATTTCTCTGTTAAAACTTGCTCACTTGCAATTTTATTTTCCGAAGATGCAGTGGTTTACTGTGATATCCCTAACCTTGAGGACACAGCAGCTCTATCAGATGATCTAAATGCCTTACAACGCTGGTGCGACACTTGGAAATTAGATTTAAACTTAAAAAAGTGTGTAGGATGATTTTTTGGGAAAAGATCAATTGCCTCCCGAACGCCTGCTGTATCGGGAACAGCGTAATGGAATGCGTAGACTTGATTACATACTTCAGTGTTACCCACACTTAAGACCTCTCCTGGGTGAAACGTACGGGAAATATGTGGACAAGATAGCGACAAATTCAGATTTATTAGAAGAGCACTGGGTAAATGTGACGAAAAGGTCAAAGAGAAATGTTACACTTCGCTGGTTAGATCTCATTTAGAATATACCGCAAGTATGTGTGATTCCCACGAAGTTGCATTTATTGCCGAATTGGATCGCGTACATCGTAGAGGAGCTTGTTTTGTAAAACGTTGTAATGAAAAACTTAATAGAGTATCAAAATTATTAGAGGAGCTAGGCTGGGAATCAATCACGGAGCGAAGGCTAAATTACAGATTAAATCTCTTACCTAAATTGGAAGGACGTCTCTTTAGCAGTGATGTTGAAAATCTATTATTTACCCCATTGTACTACGGTAGGAGAGATCATGTCAATAAAATTAGAGAGATTAAGCGTAGAACGGATTAACTTAAGATGTCATTTTTTCCATGAACGATAATTGGCCAAAATAACATTGTCCGACCTTTTTATGGTCAACCACGGGTAATATTATTCTGGTGTGTATTCACCCCCTGCCACACACCCTATCGGTGGCTTGCAAAATACTAAAATAAATAAATAAAAATAAATATGAAAAAACTCATTATGTGGTAATAAAAGTTGCACATATCCAGAATATTATCGAAAAAATAATTTTAATGAAACAGAATGAGAATAGCCTCATCACGTGATTAAAAATTCGTTTCAGAGGCGGCGTTTTGGAGATTTTCTTGTTCAGCAAGAGAATGAGCATATATTAGGCTCAAAGAACAAAAACGATTTTGATCATGGCTTTAAGTATATTATTCCTTATTATAGAGGAACGACTTGAGTTGAACACATCTGCCGTCGTCATTCTATTCAATGATCGTCCCGCAAAGATGTACCTTTTCGCAAAAAGAAACCAACCAGCCGGCAAAAATACCAATCAGCTCAATGAAGTGGTCTGTAGCGGCCACTTGATTGAGCTAGTTGCATTTGCGCACTTGTTCACATCAAGTTAGGAGGGAGGGAAGTCCGATCAAGGGTCAAATGAACTGGGGTAAAGAGGTCATTTTTTACATTTATTTGCATTACATTACCCGTAATCTCAGGTATGTCACTCATTATTTCGAAACACGTCGTACAACTATTTGTGGGAAAGCAGCTGCTCACTCCAAATTTACCGTCGAGTATTTCAAGTGAAGGCCTCATTTAAAGCACGTATGTGCCCATTTCTCTTGTTTTTTTTAGCAACACCTTCTATGACCTGTCCACTCTGGATCCCTGTACTACCTGTCACATCGCACACAAAAAATCTTGAGGAAAAATGATTCCCATTCTGTTTGGAGAAATCATTGCCATAGATGTATCATAAATCGATCCAATAAAAACTGGAATTTTCGTTTATCGTTCATTAAAAAAAAATTGGAGTTGCAGGAAGCGAAGTATTTAGGAAAATCCACGTTTAGGAAAAATGAATACACAACGCATCCGAAGCAGTTTCAAATTATCTCTGCAGATAATACCTATTCGGCCCGAGTTGCATTAAACAAGAGTGCATATTTTTTTGTATCCTACCGTTTGAGGTAGGCATAAAATAGATACACTAACAACTGCTCTACTTTTTAAGCTAGCCTATTAAGACAAACCCACCACCTATTTAAGATAAACCCTTTTTTTAATTCCGCTTACTCTCTTCATTCCATCCAACATGCCTATTATTTCCACAGTGTTTAAGAAATTGGTCTTATTATATCTATCCGTGTAGAGAATCTCTTTGCCTTCGGAATGGAATGGAAGTGATGGGAAGTACTTTTAACTGCATACAAATGGTGGCATAATTGGATTTCGGGTATTTAAATCTTGAAGTTTTTTTCATATCTAGGCTCCTGGAGGGGGAAAGAGGGTATAACTAAGCGAATGACTGCTCATTAGCAACATTGTCAGATCTGAGGTCAATTTAATATGATTTTAATCAGAATTTCGGTAACTCTTAAACAATAAAGAAGAGAAAATTGGCACGTACGAAGATAATTTGAAAGACTCTCGGAATCACCACCAGATGCCATCGCCAGCGCGATGAGTTTCCCGCGTAGTAATAGGTAATCCTTTATGAGTAATCCTTTTTGGTTTCATCCTCGCTGGATTAGTAACTGCAGCATGTACGTAATACGTACGTAAACACATAGAACGACTGTGCTCTGTGAGATCTGTGATGCGGACGCCTCTCTGTTATTTTTCCCGTCTGGTGTTTTGTGAGGATGGAAAAAATTGAGATTCGAGCAGTGACTAAATACTTCTTAAAGAAAGGTATGAAAGCAAAGAAAATTCATGCCGACTTTCAGAACACTCTGGGAGACTCGGTTACTTCATATTCAACTGTTGCCGAGTGCGAGAAATCGCTGAAGCTGTAGGAATGTCATCTGAACGGGCATATAGTATTGCAATAGTGGAATAGATATATCAAAATTCTTCCCAATGGTCAAAAAATTGCTAAACAATATTACACTAACCACCTGGACCAACGACAGCAAAATATGCACGAAAAAAAGCCAGATTTGGCAAGGATGAAGTCATCTTTCATTAAGAAGATGTACGCCCACAAACGAGTGTCGTTGCCATTGGAAAAATACGTTAACTAAGATACGAATTGTTACCACACCCCTCTTAATCACATGATTTGGCTCCATCAGATTTCCATCTCTTCCCCTCGCTCAAAATTTTCCTCGGTGGACGAAGATTATCTTCAAAGAAAGAACTATCTGCCGAAGTAGACGGGTATTTTGCATGTATGATGGAATCTAGTTTTCGATATGGGATCAAGACACTGGAACATCACTGGACCAGGTGCAATAGAGTGTATTGGGAGACTACATTGAAAAATATAAAAGGGTTACTGAGGTGAGTCGTCAATTTCTATTCCATCCCGTGAAATGATTAAAATTACCCACGAACTTCAGAAAATGGAAAATTTTCAATAATTTTCGATTGTGATCTTTCATTTTACACGCCAAATATGCTTTTTCTACATGATCGGGTCGAGGGAATTCAGTAGAAAGTTGTAAATTAACATACGTTGAGGTATATCACGTGCTTTTTTGAGCATATTCTTTCTGAAGGGAGAGTTTCTTTGGCCATTGATTACAATAAATACATTTTGGCTCCGACAGGGTAACAATTTTTCACAGTTCTCTCTTCAGTGAAAACAAGAATAGTGCCTTAGTCGGAATAGTTTCGCGAGCTCGGAAATACAGCATCGTTACGTGGCACCCAAATCAATTTCGGACGGTTGGCCAACTTCATCCCTCTACCCCTCGTCTGTCTCCCATTCCCACCCCATTTCCCAGAAATTTTATAGCTTCCCTCCTCTTTTCCGTTGGCCACCCATCTCCCGAGACGACGAAACCTTTATTGGTTAAGGGGGAGCCGCGAACCTCATTTCATTCCCACCCCTTACCACCGTCCCCTAACAATTCTCTCTCTCTCCTTTCCCCTTAAAGTCCCAAATGTCCATAAAAACTCTACTTTCCATTTCTGCCTCCTCCTCTATCCCTTCTCTCATTCCCCCACTCGCCTCTCCTCTATCTTACGCACTCCTTAGTAGCTGAGGTCGAGTTTCTTCACTCAAGACCCTTCGTTTCTTTATTTCGCTACCCGAAACAAGTACCGCCCGAGATACGGCAATGAACATAAGATTTTTTTCATGACCAGTATGAATTAGGGTTTCGGTAAATCTTAGTGTCGTATTCTCTCCAATTGAGCAATATGCTAGCCAACGAATCCATTTAAATAGTTTATGGTTTTCAAGACTGATTATTACATCTGTGACGAGGTGTGTTAGGGCACCAGTCACGATACATGAACAAATATGAGTTTGTAAATGCCTGCATATGAATATTTGCTCATATTCCCAAGCACTCGTACAAATTCTCGCAAAAATGCCTATACAGCAATAATCACTGAGTCTGACTAAATAATTAAATATTGTTCCTTATAGACACAATATCCGGGTGTTTGGTCACGATTTTGTTATCTTCGAGGCACTATTTTACGTATCATTCGAGGAAAGAACGTGTACTTGAATTTTTCGGTAATGATGTTTATCTCATTATTTCTACATCCACATAATATCCTTTAAGCCGCCTCAAGGGCATGTGGCGGGGGATGTTGGGTCACCACCCGTAAAAATGAACAAAGCCACTTGCAAAACTATACCCACAGTGGCGTATACATTCATGCAAAAATCCTTTCATCCTACACGCATGCAAATAATCATCTAACAAATAATTGCACCTTAGGATGCAGTAAGAGATTTATCAAAAAGCGTACAAGCTTGAAAATTAAGAGGGCGATATTCCACTACCACATGGACGTGCAACATAAAACGCTCTCCTCCCCCAAGGACACAGGGATGTTACCCCGGTGGTCGAATCTATCAACATAATTCAAGGCCATGATTATTTCCTCGGTGTAGCGAGAAAAGTCAGGTTTCCTGTATCTTTCTTAAAATTTTATTTTTCTTTGTTCTCTCTCCGAATAAAGGGGTTCCTAACCTAAAATTTTCAAGTGGGGGGGGTGTGTGTGTGTGTATTTTTTCAGATGAAAACTACGCCCAGGAAACTTGATGGGCAACGCGACAAATTTGGCGACAGGATTTTCTCTAGCCATAATCTCGCTTTTACTTTTTATTTATGGAGTGAAATATCGAGGCCTTAATGGCTTTTATGCAGTGCAGGAAAAATAATTTCCTTAGTGTTATTCAAAGCACTGACACACAGAGTACTTTTGCACAGTTTTCATTCGAACATTACTACTAGTTTCACTTTGGTAAGACCTAATTGAAGGGGAATCGGTGGCATTTGCTCAAATAAAAACTGTCGAAAAGTACCCTGTCTCTAAACTAATTTACTGTACATCAATTCAACACAATTGAGTCTTAAACTGGCAAATGTTTATTGCACCACCTAAAAATTACCAAAATAACTAAATGAGGAATAGTAATATGAGGGGAATTGACTGCAGAACCGAAGGATGTAAAGTCATCATTTTTACCTCGCCACAGTTTGAAATCGTATGCAGTAGGGAACATAAATTACAACATATCAGTCAATAATTACGCTTTTGATGGTGACCTAACACCTCCTGCCACACACCCTCATGGCGGCTTGTAGATTAAGATGCATGTGTGTAGAAATAATCTTTCGGATTCAATGCATCGGGGTTGAATTTGCGAAATTTCATCCCATTGTGTGGAGAGAAAATAAAAAATGTTAGTGGATTCCACTACATACTAAAAACATGAGAGACGAGTGCTTCAAAAGAGAATCGAAGAAAACACAAAATGTTGAAACCCGGTTCGTTCAATAAAATTTTTAATAACGATATTCACAAAGTATTACGAAGGTTACATAAAATAACTGTTGTTGTCATTTTTCGCTCTTGTACTAAATCTAGTATCTAGTTTTGTCCATATGGGGAAAACAAAATGTGCATCCAGGACGTCCATAACAGAGGATAAACATGGAATGGTGGTTGGTCTGGGGCGAGGGTACTTTTTCCAGCCCCATTCAGGGGGACTGGACTGGTTTTGCTCTCTCTTTCTCTCTCACCTAGCAACGCACCTTACCTAGGACGAAGTTTATGGTTTAGAGAGCGCTGGGGGAAAATAGAGCGGGGTGGGGGTTAGTGGAAGGGTGAATGTGAGGAAAGGACACCTGAGAAGAGCGTGCAGCGAGGGATACAATGGTGAGGTTGGGGGAGGTGGGACTAGGATGAGGCTTGGACCTGTCCTCCCTTCCCTCTCACGTCCTTTCGCGCTGTTTTTGTGCTGTAGCCTTGGAGGTTTTTGGGGTGCCTCCAGTGTCCTGAATCCCTACTATTGGTGCAGCCATGCTAACCTTGCGAAAGATCCCTGGGAATGGTTTTCCGGTGGCCCTTTTGTTCCCCCATACCGGTGGGTTAAACCACGTAGTGTATTGCCTTACCTTCGACTCGAAGGTACATCCTCGTTATCCGTATAGCTGGTGCCTTTCGGTCAATTCGTAGGACGGAAACACTTGTAACCCATTTCAAAATTTTAAAATGTATCCACATGATTTGCTGAATCCAATGGGCTCTCAAGATCAACGTTTTGGAAATCCCTTGCCGTTCTCAGTTTTTTAGGGGAGGCGACCGACAACTAAGGTTATTTGCGCCTTAAGGATGGATGGGAAAGGAAGTGTGGAGAGAAAGCCTACTTTAAATTAGCCTACTCACTACAACATAATCATTTTAGGCCGAATATAGCACACACAAGGGGAGCAAGTTGAAATGAGCTATTTCCTGAAATTTTCTAGCTGCAAATAAGATAATTATATATAATTTTTAACCCGTGTCACGTGTTTATTTTGAAAAAAGGTACTCACTAATTGTATAAGTTATGTGGACTGCAAGGACTAATTCTTAACTTGTAGGATTCGCGATCACAACAGAAACAATGCTAAACAACGAAAAAACTACGCTCGTTGAACTTGGTTAATTAAATCTCCCTTATCTCTTTACCCATTTCACCTGGTGCTTGCACCCCCTGCCACACACCTTTTTTGGTAGATTGCGGGGTATTGATGTAGTTTTGAAGTTGTGAATCATTAACCTCGAACACGTCCATTTAGCTAATTCAGGCTGGCGACCTAACCCCCCCTGCCACACGCCTCCCAGGTGGCTTGAAGGGTATTGCGTAGATGTAGAAGAAATATACTTTTTCTTGCATTTTCCAGTTTTCTCAAAGTTTTTTTTACTTGTTGGTCGCCTATGCGTTGACACCTGGATTACCGAAATAAAGTTACTTCGAAAATTTGCATAGTTTACTTATTCAGTGTAGATGATCTACAGCCACATTATCTGCGGCAGAGTGTAGATCCACATCAAGAATGAAGAGTACGCGAAGAGTTGTGGTCTCGTACCATACGTGACACTAGTATCTACAAATTATATTGCACCTGTTGATTTAATGCTCTGTTCTTCATTTGTCCACCAGCCGTTCACAACAAATAATTTTTATTTTTCAAAAAGAACCAATCATAAGCGACTCTGCATAATATTCCAATTCTGAGGACCACTTGCAAGTTCATTTAAATGTAGTTTTACCTTCCATTGGGATGATCTTTCTGAATGGTCCAAGCATTTTGAAAGAATTGCGCTCTTGAAAGTAAAGAGTAAATCTCACATTTTCAGCTCATACTATATTGCAACGATTTGGTGCGTGACCTGAGTTCAAATGCACTACCACAGAATGGAGAATAAATATTTTCATAATATATTCATATGGAATGAATGCTACCATCCGTTAACATATGCAATGTATTTCAGTTTAGCGCAATCGCGAAAGATGTTTTATTCTTTTTGGTGTCCTGATTTCATGCGGGTAAGTGGAGCGAAAAAATCCGTTCATCGTAGTACTAATTGTGGATTATTATACTTCACCTCCTCTTTTACTCGTTACCGAATTAGGGCAAGAAGGAAATGTGATATTTGTCTAGATAAAGCTACGCCACAAATCGTTCTCAGTCTCCAAAAATCCCAACATTTTTGTTCTAGATATGAACTCAAAATATCGTTAAAATTATTTAAGGAAAAAAGTATTGCCAACCAGAACAATACGTGCGGTGAGAACAGATGGAGTGCAGCCAATTATCAGATCAAACACTCTTCTTGCCATTCGGGTGAACTTGGAGCAATGTAATCCAGTCATCGATGTCCATATATTTTACTTACAGAAATGGTAGTCTACTTCGCAGAGATAGGTTTTCTGAGTTCGTTTTAAATTAATGGAACTCTTAAGTACTTTTGGATCAATGAAAGAACTTTTTTCCTACATCTACACGCATAATAACCCGCAAGCCGCCGCAAGGACTTGTAGCGGTTGCTATTTGTGCATCGTCAATACATGTAGAAATGATGATTTCCACATTTTTCGGTTTCGCCAGCTATCCTGCTGGCGTCCTCAGGTCAAGGATGGAAAGAAGCTCGTTTATCTTATGTAGGGCTTATGTACGGAAACTCCCGTCTTATGTAGGGAAAATCCGGAGCCAATACCGGGAAATTTCTTCGGCAAAATCATCTACTCATCGCCGAGGAAACCTGCGAACGAACATGTAGAAATGTTAGTTCTGGCATAATTCTGAATAAATGTCAGTACACATACAACTCTTGTAACAATTGTTGCATAATGTAAATGAGAAATGTAGGTGAATATTTTCGGTCTCTTGGGTTCGATTTGGTAATGATTGCGTATGTTATGAGAAAAGGAGTACTTAACTTGACGGTTTATATCTACATCTACATAATACCCCTCAAGCCGCAGAAACGCGTGTGGCGGAAAGTGTTAGGCCACCACCGGTGAGCATGTACAACCCGTGTCTCCATGCATGCGCATCTCTCTTATGGTATTTTAGCGCGGTGGTCGACATCAAAATATTTATTTGTACTGTTCCACTCAAATCACTAGCTTCGACTCATGGCTTCATTAACAAAGGCTTGCTGAATCATTCCAAATGTCTCCGTAGCACTTTTGCCAGGTTTGAAACAAAATTTCACGCTGTTCCTCTAGCTCCTTCATTGCTGCCGTTGCACGCGGCGACGAATAGGTTAAGACACGTACCGCTGCTGCTGCGTAAGGACTCTACGTAAACAAACGCAACACCTCTCGTTTTAGTCGTCAGATGTGTCGCTAGACGGCGCACTGTGTCTCGTTTCGATCAGTTGAACGGTTTGCGCAGAATAAAATCAGTCAGGTCTTTTTTTGATCACCCCTTGTATATGCCCGTGTCGCAAGGAAACTCAGGTGCCCTATGAATTTCTAAAAGTTTAATTCTTGTCTTCCCTCTTCGAAAATCAAGAGGCGACGAGCACAAATCCCCCAGGATACCCGAGACCCTTCCTCGCTTATCGCAACAATTTAAAAAAATATAGACGAGTTTCTATGAACCTTAGACGATATTCTTTACCTCAGCCTCAAGCTGTCTTTAAGCTTGTCTCCTCACTTCTACCCTTCTTCGAAGTCTTCATCTTAAATTATCTCCCAAGACCTCCTCACCATAACCTGACACGTCTTCGCCCTCCATATTATCTCCCTGGTTTCCTTCTGACGTCCTTCTCCATGCTCGAATCTCAAGTGTCACCAATATAGCCACCATGTCACCAAGAGCTCATCCTCCCTGCACAAGTGTCCATGGGGCTATTTTTAAGCATCACAAACGTCCAACTCGGAAAGAAACTTGAAGTGAAACACATCCATAAACTCCATTTGACAATAATCATCACCTTTGATCATTCATAACTCTCTTCGTATTTTGAGACGGTCAAATATTTTAAAAAAATCGTTTCAGTTCGTTGAGACGCCGATTTCGTCTCGCCCGAGAGTCTGATTATTCGTGTCGTCAAGGATTTCATGGCCAGGTTTGGTGAGTTGACAGTAGCACCCAAAGGCGTCACGCACAGACGTCTGTCCACTGTACTACGCTCGGGAAACACATAAGCATAAAACGGGATGAAGGGATTTTTACCAGGTGGAAAGGAAATGTCAAAGTTCATGACATTACAAAAACATTTACTTTTTCGCTTTTGTTCCGCGAAAGTGCTCGACGGTATACACTACGTGCGTATTTATTGATTTAATCTTTACTAATTGCACACAGAAAAGTGAACACCTGAAGTTATTTCCATATATTTTTGCCATTTAAACTCTATTCCGCGACCTTTTTGGATGAATAGTCCCTCTACTCTTTTAACTCTCTTCGCCCTTTTAGGACGCCGCTGCTACCTAGCCTCAGGCGGATGAAAGGTCTAATTGAATGTTTCTATATTCCACTCGGCTTTTTATTTTTTCCGCGTACCAGCTTGCTTAAAAGGTCGACTGTATCATTACGAGGCTTATATATGTATTGTTTATTATAAAGTAATCTACCGGTTACTGTAGGTTTTAGATGGACCGAACTACCAAATAAATATTTTGTAACTTCTAACATGACACAATCCAGCAACCTACTCTATATCAAGCCCCACTTCATCTCTGCTTACTTCCTTCCTCCCTTCCAACATCCCAATCCTATTCCTCCCCTTTCCTCATTTGCCTATCATTCTCCCCTCTATTACAGTTGTCAACATCCCATTGCCGATCAATACTCCCTTCATCCATTTTTCTTGCCTCCATAGGATTTCTCCTAGCAATCCCCTCTCCTCGCCCACTATACCAAGTACTTCCTCATTTGCTTTCCTTTTGGTTCATTTCTCCTTCTTCATTCTTCTACACACCCACATTTCAAAAGCCTCTAATGTACTTCTGTCATCCTGCTTCGGTGGCCACATTTCCGCGCCGTACGTAACTACGCTCCATGTCAAAGTTAATACGAGTCTTTTTGGAACATCCTTACTCAACGTCCCTGTCACTAACTCCCTACTCCCTGTGAAAGCCTCTTTTCATAATGCAATTCTTCTCCTAACATCCCTACTACATTGACCATTTTGGTCCAAAACACTTCAAGATATGTTAACTGTTCTACCTGCTTTAGTTTTTGCCCTCCTATTTTAACATTTAACTTAGATTATGTGATTTCCCTGGCAAAGAAAGTCTTTCGTTTATTTACATTGATTCTCATCCCATATCTATTGCACTGAATCACCGATTTGCTCAGCAATGCCTACAACACCTTGGATGAATGACAAACTAGAGCTTGGTCATTAGCAAACCTAACTGATTTGACGTATTCCCTTTCGGCTTCATCCCTACCGCCAGTTCTTCTTATTTCTCTAATCATTTCCTCCACACATACGTTGAACGGCACCGTGATAATGGGCAACCCTGCCTTACACCTCTTCCTAACACTGCCCATTCGGACTCTCCGTTCCCCACTCGCACCTGAGCAGTCTGAGACATGTACAGGTTGCGGATTAGTCTCCTGTCCCTCCAATATATTCCTATTTTCTGCAAAAAATGCATTAGTTTTCCCAATTCACTCTATCAAATGCTTTTTCGAAATCCACGAAACAGGCAAATACGTCCTGATTGCATTCTATATTCCTCTCGATTAGTGATTCCATTACTACAATGGCATCACGCGTACCTTTACCCTTCCTAAACCCAAAATGACCATCCCCTAAATAATCATTTCCCCTGCTCTCCATCCTTTTGTTGATGACCGAGGGGAAAACTTTAGCTGCGTCGGAAATCAAACTTCTAGTTCCTTAGTCACATGATATAGACTTTCAACCTAGTGCTGGAGGTGTTTTTTTCCCTTCAGTGCGCTGAAGAGGGCCACTTTGTGGCCGAAACACGCGTGTTCGACGCATATCTTCGTCTGCGCTATTTGTTTTCAGATTCTCCCAGAAGTTGGGCCCTTTTGAGTGTGTGTGTGTGTGTGCGTTTATCGAGTGTGTGTGAATGGTCTGTGCTCGTCCTTCGTGGACAGGCACAGAGTGTGTACTTTTAGAACATCTTGGTACCTTTAACGGGGTCTTCCCTTCAGCCTCGTGAAGGATTACTTTTCCACCTAGAATCTTTAACGGGGTCTCACAGCCTCGTGAAAGATTCCAGACAGGATAGTGTGTGTGTGGCTGCGTGTGGTCCCTGGCGTGGATTAATTCCCGTAAACCACCACAGAGGGTATTCTTGGTTGAGAGGCTGTGTTTTGGTTTCTTTCGTGGTTCCCGCGGAAAGCCAACACAGCAATTAGTCTGACGAGAGTTGCGACTGTTGATCACGGCCGTTTGGAGTCCCCCCGCCCTTATTATTTTAACCTGAGGCCGTAGAGCTCTTGATTTCTTTCTATAGCCTTTATCTTTTTCGGAATAGGAACTAACACTAATCTCACAATAGACTTCCGGCCAGATTCCTTTCTCAGATGCTACGAATCAGTCCATATAGACTCCAGCTCGCACTTTTTCCTAAATCTTCTAGTAGTTCCGGGGGAATGTTGTCCACCCCCACGGTCTTATTTGACTTCATCTCCCTTAATGCCGTTTCTATCTAACCTTCGAGTATGCCTGGACCTAAGCTATCTTCCTCTACGTCATGTTCTCTTTCTATATCTAACCTTTTTGGCTTAATTTCTTTACGATACAGTTCTTATTTCCATCTCTCTTGAAACTACTCACAAAGCTTGAAGCAGAAAAAGATAAATATAACCGGGGTTGGATTAAAGACTTTTTGAATAGTCAGGTTCAAAGAGTAGTGGTAGATCGAGTTAGCTCAAATGCAGTAGTAGTTACTTTAGGTATTGCCCAGGGAAGTGTTATCGGACCTCTTTTGTCCCTACTTAACATGAACGGCATTGATTCCGTAGTCACTAGTAAGATACGTTTATTTGCCAACGATGCAGTGGTTTACCATGATACCCATGATCCTGAGGACATAGCCGCCTTAGATGACCTTAATGCCACAACAACGCTGGTGCGACACTTGGCAATTAGAATTAAACTTTAAAAAGTGTGTAGTCATACATTTTTGGAAAAAGAGTAATTCCCACCCGAACGCCTACTGCATTGGGAACACGGAAATATAATGTGTAGACTCAATTAAATACCTAGGCGTTACCCTCACTCACGACCTCTCTTTGATGAAACGCATTCGGGGAATATGTGGACAAGCTAACAAAAAAGTAGGATTTATTAGAAGAATAGTGGGTAAATGTAATGAAAAGGTGAAAGAGAAATGTTATCAGTCGTTGGTTAGGCTTCATTTAGAATATGCTGCAATTATATTGGATACTTATTAAGTTGGATTGATTGTCCAATTGGATCGCATGCAGCATAGAGGAGCTAGATTTGTGAAACGTTTTTATGATATGCCTAGTAGCTTATCCAAAATACAAGCAGCTAGCTTGGGCATTACTAACATAGCTAAGGTTAAATTACAGATTGAAGTTCTTGCATAAATTGGAAGGGCATCTCCTTAGCAGTGATGCTGAAAATGTATTATTTACCCCATCGCACTACGGCAGGAGAGATAACGTAAATAAAATTAGAGAGACTCAGTGTAGAACAGATATATTTAAGGTTTAATTTTTTCCACGAACGATAGGGGATCATAATAACATTGTTGGACCGCGGTAGGTCATGTTCGGGTAAAATTATTCTGTTGTGTATTCACCCCCTGCACACACCCTTGCAGTGACTTGCAAGGAAAATAGATAATAATAAAAGATTGTATTGGAACAGCTCTCAATTCCTCTGTTGTCCTATTTCCCATATTCACCAACATTTTACCTGTATTTGTCATCTGGTATCACTTATTCCTTGTCTCTCACGCTGGGTCTTCTCCAGTTTTTTCTATTCATTTTCCCTGGAGACCATCTGCATGCATCTATTGTCTCGTAGAGTGTCCGATAAGGCTATCTCGTCTACCTTTTTGACTGCGCTGTCACTTCATACTCTTGTTATATTAAGAAGACATTTCGTGAAAATTTACAATAAATTATGTGATTTTTGTGAATTTAGTGGTATGTTTGAACTTCGGTCGTCGTTTGACCTTCCTGACGTATAACGTTGCCTAATTGCTGGTCCCTGCCCTAGTCACTAATCGTCTCCTAAATCTTAGGGCTATAATTCAGTTTAATTGTTGTAAAATATTCTCTTTACTGTTAACATTACGCGGGGAAGTGAAAATTGAGGAAATTCCCTTTGCGTGTCCTTCCCTGCCTTTTTCAATGAAGCACGCTCACAGCATGCTAGAGATGTCGAAATGAGAGTTTTTTACTGGTTAATACTAAATAAGAATTATAAAATTTAAATAAATTACGTATCGCTCACTATTAGACTCTCTGTAATGAACTAACATCAAATTCGATTCAAAGCTAGTATTCAATAGGATTAAAGTATGAAAACGTGACATGGATTTTTTTGGAATTACTCTTTTTCGTGGAAAAATAAGCATATCATTCTCACTTCAACATTTCCAATGTTCCAAGTCTCTGAACCATATAGGGTTAAACCAACCGCGATAGTTAAGGGGTAGAGCGTTGGACTACTACTCGGGCAAGCTTCTCTGGGCACCTTCAGCTCCACCCAAGCTATGTGATTTTTTCGGGTGCAAGATCTTCCTGGGAAACCATAGCCGGCAGAGGGAAATGTCCTTCACACACCGGGCTTAGAACTGGGTGAACCCTACTATCACCTACCAACCGACCTTCCGATTGGTTACTGTATTTATATATATATGCACGTGTGTGTTTTTTTATATATTTATACATATATATCGAACGACGGAATAATTTTTATATATATGTATGATTTCGTCGAAGTAACACGGAAGTGTTGAATAAAAAACTTGGACATCAACAAGCAATATAAGAACACATAAAAAGAACACTCATGCGTTATTTCTCAATAGTTTCGACGGAATATAGCTCCGTCTTCATCAGAGGAATCAGTAGTACTCAGTACTGTTCTTTTTATGTGTTCTTTTATTGTTTGTTGCTGTCCAAGAAGATATATGCATATGCACACATACACACTCATAATATGCATGCACATATACATACATACACCCACACACATTCTCGTATACCTCTTGAGTTGATCCTTACGTGAATGAAGAAAATTACAATCCCGTCTTGCATCATCCTGTGTTGTTCGATATTAATTTTAAACTTCGTTTGAGCTTACACCGAGACCATGGAGCGTTTCCCTCCCTCGTTTGTAATATATTCCCTCTCCACCGCCCTTTTTTCTCTCCCCATCCCGCCTGTATTACTTTACGCTCTACCTCCGCCCCTCTCATTTTCCCCTCCTCCAGACCGCCAACCTGCGCTTTGCTGGTGTACCCTGCTGGTGCTCCCGAGTTGCTGGAATCTCGCCGTCGGTGTTGGTTTGTCTGCCTGCCGCCTCGCTGGGTCGTCAGGAGGAGGGGGGAGGGTTAAGAGGAGGAGGGCGATCTTCGGAGGGGGTTGTTAAAGGCGATGGGGTTGTTGTGAGAGGGTTGAGAGGAGGAATATAGGTAGCCACCGCTCGCGATGTAGTCTGGCGACCACGCCCTGCGAATAGAGAACGAGTTTGGTTCTGAATGGCTTGAGAATTGCCTCCGAGCTAGAAACTGTCAAGAAACGAAGAAAGCTTTCCACTTCCGCCCTGCGCGATAGGTCACTTTCACTCTTATAAAGTCCCCCCCCCCTCTTCCCCCTGCCCAACCCACCCTCTTTCGACCGTTTGCGTCACTATTCGAAATGGTCATATCCCAATACACAAGATAGCTCTGGGATAGTAGTTCTTTTGCGAGGCTTTGGTTCTTCTCCTAGCTGATGTCTCGTGGGCAAACGTAGTTTGCCTATTGTCGGTTTACAGCGATTTCACATTAGATTTATAACTACTGTATTGAAATGTAAATTCTTCCGTTAAACATTGAGGATGTGTAGTAATGAAATTGATCAGGTTCTTGGGGTAATCGGAATGCCAAACCAGGAGAGCCGTAAGGTGACGCTGACATATGATATATATAAAAAACCATAAACACAGTAATCAACCCGAAGGTCGGTTTAGTAGGTGATGGTAGAGCTCATCCATGTACTAAGCCCGACGGCGTGTGAATATTCACACATCAGGGAAAGGGGGGGGGAATTCCTTTCCCTGTGCCGGTTGTGGTTTCCCAGGAAGATCTGGTACCCGAAAAAATCAACTAGCTTGGGGGGAGCTGCAGGTACCCAGAGTGCCTTGCCCGGGAATCGAACCCGGGACCCTCCGGTCAGTACGCTCTACCCCCTGGACCACCGCGACCTAAAAATATATTTTATATTAAAATGTATGTATGTATGTATGTGTATATATATATATATATATATATATATATATATATATATATATATATATATATATATATATATATATATATATATATATATATATATATATATATATATATATATATATATATATATATATATATATATATATATAGTCTGACCTGAAGAAGGCCTCGGAGTAGGCCGAAAGCTTAAATCATCTACAGTGTGATTGTCCTTTTACGTGTTATCTGTTTTATTCTGTGTTCTATTGTGCCGTCCAAAAGTTATATATATATATAAACTATACGATACGACAAAAAACCATACGATATATTTATTTCAAATATTTGAAAATAATTTAAACGGAGAGGCGAGATAATGCTACCCATCAAAAATACAAAGAAACACAAATGAGATGGTGGTTAGGCCAACGAAAATTCGAATATGTGTCAGTTTCATTTCCAGGTGTTTATCTGATTTTGTTAGCCAGCGCTATCTAGCTTCTCATATACATACATACACACATGCACGCATATATACAAATGCATAAGATTTAGATGCCATTTTCCCACGAACGATAAGGGGTCAGAATAGCATTGCCCGTCCGCGGTACTAGTAAAAACATTTAGGTCAAAACGAGTCTGGTGTGTATTCACTCCCTGCCACACACCCAATCGGTGGCTTGGAGGGTACTAAATAAAATATATATAAATATAAAAATATATATTTATTTTTTTTTCTATTTTACATTCACACAAGCGGGCACATGTGTGAATGCGTTAATACATTCATAGGAAAGTGTGTATGCGCCTTCATGCATATTCACAATATGATAACATTTAAGAAAATGTATCATCTTGAAAATGTTCTGGAGTTTTACTTCCTTGCTGAGGTTTAAAGGATTTTTTTTAAATGCCTATGAAAAGTTTCCAGTCAATATCAGTGCTGATGAAACCAAAATGTAGCCTACATTAACGATAAGGTGCTAAGAAAACAATTATTTTAAAGTGTCGCATTTTTAAAATGTCAAGAAACTGGGGGAAATGCCGCAACAGTAACTTTTAACGTAGTCATCCGCTAACATGCATTTCAATGCAACAATTTCAGAATGTAATGTAAAAATCATTCGCTTCGACCGGGGTCCCGGTCAAGGCGAATGATTTTTACACTCTGAAATTGTTGTATTATTGCATTTTAATTTACTATTGCATTTTACTTACACGTGAAAATGCGTAATTCATTGAACATGTGATATATATTGAATCTGTGGGTTTTTTCCGCAAACCTTCTGGCACGGAGTATCCGTTGATTCAATAGTTGCTTTTGAGTATACTTCTTTGTATTTTTTCTCAACTCTATTTACCAAAGGAATTTAAATGCGGGAATAAGTGTAGCTGATTTATATACTATTTAGTTAAAAAATGAGAGGACAATAGGAACTGTAAATGCTAGCTTCGCAAACCAAACGATATATGTCTGAGAAAAATATGTGAGATCTTTAGTCAGAATCAGCTGGAATACAGTATATGTATTTACCCTCTTTCTTACACACGAAATGCTTATGAAATTCTGTGCTTTGAAACTATCATGCTGTAAAATAGGAAAAAATAGATCCAAAGTAACCGAAGAAATATATTGTTTATTTATTTCATTTTCATATTTTTATAATGTGATAGCGAATATTAATTTAAAAGTCATACTATTATGTTGAAGAATTTATTTTAATCATGAAAATCATATTTCTCCGCATAGTTGTGCGCAGGTGTACGAATGGTGGCGACCTCCACGTGTATTCCGCCGCAGTCTGGTCGCTAACGCCATCTACGAAATTTCGTTAGTTGAGCGTCTGGACACATGTGCGTCTGGCAGCCTGAGCGGTGAGATCGAAGCTTCTCCTGCCATGTTTTTCGGTCCGGTCGGTGGGCGAAGTTGTTTGCGTGTCGACGTGCGTTGTGTGGTGTAGCATCATGATGAACGCTCAGAGTAATCAAGGGACCAAGTTTCCGCTACAAAGTGTTGTGTGCAAGTGTTGACGTTTTGAGTATGTGAGGTTATTGAAAACGTTTTGTATGTTGGTGAGGTTGCTTTCTAAATACTTTAGTTTGACATTTTAATTGTGCATGGTGCGCGTACAGTAGCACAGTATTTAGATTTATTAGAAGATCTGTTTGTGTACAATATCTGGCATCATAGTGACGGGGTATTGGATTTAAATTACAGTGGCCCCTCCACGCGGTCACTACTGCGCCATGAGGACTACGTAACATATTGTGTCACATTGTAAGTCTGTGTGTATTGATTGATTGAGGCTTACTAGCCTTGTAACAGTGTGTCTCGAGTTAAACAAGGAACCTGATGTAAAAAAGCAATCGTGTCTCCTCGTTGTTTTGGTAGTTATACCTTTTCCCATATCGTGTTACTGCGTCGCATAACCTCGTGTTCCGGTATTCGCTGCGGACGGCAAGATGGCGACTCAAATAGCAGCCCCGTCGTCGGAAGTAGCGCAGAACAGAGAAAACGCAGGAGCCTCGTACGCGAACGCCGTTTTGAACTTCAAAAATATGGACAATAATAAGGAAAATATTCAAGAAATAACTCCCAACCAAGTGGCTAAGGATCATATTGGTAAGGAGTCTTCCAAAACCAAAGGGACGTGTCCCAAACAAACTAACATACACGGAACTCCCTCGTCACAGGCAGAAGAAAATACGGATTCCTTAGCCGGTAGTAACACGAAAACCTCGGGAAAGATGGATGCTAGTTCAGCTATTGTTCCCAACTGCACTATGAATGGATCTTGTTCTCTGAGCCAAACGGATAGAAGCGGAGGTGGCAGCATTTGTAGCATTGGCAGCGTTGAAGGCGCAGATTCGGAAAAATCTGAGAAGAAGGTGTTCGTTGAGGCACCGATCCCAAAAGTAAACCCTTGGACTGTCAATAAGAATGCTGCTTCAGTGATCACAGGGAAGCCGAATGACGGGAAAACGTCGGCCACTCCTGCGGTAGCTCCTGCCGAAAAAAGGGTTTTGCAACCACAACGACAGGGGCGAGTTGGTGAGTTATCTTCTTTGACTCTAATTCCTGTGTTTAATAAAAATGATTGAATATTAGGGATTTATTTTTGTTTAGTTAGGGGGTCATGCTTTTACGAACGCAGTCTATGAGCTGCTTGAGTAAGAAGCGTATTTTTACCCATATTGTTGTTCTCTGAGATTGCGAAAAAGATCAACATTTCAATTGTCTATATTTTTCACCATGTTCTGATTGAGTTTCCCCATGAACATGGTATGAAAACCTCTCGCATGCTTGCTATGCGTATTTCCTCGTGTTTTACTTAAGTCTTTGTATGTGAAGGTGACTTCCACGTATTCACAAAATCAGTTTTTAGTTATGCGTCTCACAGCGGTGTGATCGGTGCAAATGTAGAATATGTTCATGTTTTCATTGTTGTGCAAAACGGCATTGTTAGCAAATTTTCGAATGACGATTTGAATGTTAAAGGATCTAGAAAATATTACTATTCGTTTCCGTTTCGTTTGTTCACATGTTAAAGATCATTGTGATTTCTTCGAAATGTTAAAGACATTTGTTTTCGGCACGACAACTTTTTTATAAAAATTGCGTACGGTTGAACTTTCAATTTTGCTCGTGCATTACTTTCGTTACAAATTTATAGCACTTTCATTAATCGTTTTGAAACTTGAAAATAATTAGCATATATTTCTATCTCCTGTCATCGCTTGTTTTATTGACATTACTGGCTGCGAAGTTGGAAATACTTTTGAGTAACATGGGGTGGTTTTCATTCTAGCATGTCCATAATCAGGAGGCATTCTTCCTATGCAATTGTTTTATTATCGAATTGCACGGTTCCTAGATAATATCGTTAGACCACTATAATGTCCGTTGCGTCTTTTCCATGGTCATACTGCCTCACGTACTGTGTAGTCTTGAACTGCTAGCTTTTAAGTTTTAGAATCTATAAAAGGCGATTAAAATCATTCAGCCTTAATTTAATTTTACAATAGTTTATCAAAAATAATCCCATATTGTGAAATTGAAAAAAACACAAATTTGGAGCAGCTGCAACTAATTGGCGGGTTTTGTCTATGTATCAGAGTGATAATCAGCGTTTGCGGTTATTTTGGTAATGACAACTTTTAGTGTTCAAATAACATCGCATGACAGGAACAATTTGTCCTGCCTTACAGCCGTATGTACTTAATTCTCCTGTTAACGAATTGAGTACGATATAGCAAATTCCTCTTCATGAATAGTTGCGTAATCAAAGTATTGTGAGGTGATACTTCTGCATTCATTTTTTACGTTAGTACACGGCGGTGGCTTCCCTATAGTGTGCCGTTGTGGCATATAAATATTCTCGTTTTTCATTTTGAGTAGTGTGACGATAATTCTCCTCAATCACTTGGCTATGTTGTCAAAAATTCTGTGGAATCGGCCTAAGACCAGCGGTTTCACGTAGGTGTGAACTGTTTTCACCATTTATCTGTTTTTTTACCTCACCTCCAATTTGTGGAAGTAGATGCGTATGCTGAACTTGGAATATAATAATGTCCTCTTTCCTAGAAATGCATTCTATATTTATAGCAATGGAAAGATCGTCTGATAATTTTATAATTCATTCAACTGTGGTTGATGGTGCATACCATTCTTTATTTATTATTAAACTGAGGAATATTTTGCCAACTTTTGTCACCACATCCACGTAATACCACGCAAGCCGCCGCAAGGGCGTATGGCGGGGGGTGTTAGGTTATCGCCTGTAAAAATGGAACAAAACCACATGCTAGATCAACACATCCATGCAAATCTATACCCACAGGGGCGTATTCATACATACAAAAATCCTTTCAACTTACTCGCATGCAAATACATATACTATCAACTAACAAACAATTGCACCCTAGGATGCAGTAACAAATTGATCCAATGACGTGCAAGCTAGAATTTGGCAAAAATGAAGCGACTACCACATGGACATGCAACATACAACGGTCTCTTCCCCCAAGGACACCGGTAGGGATTGAGCTTGAGAGACACTAGTTTTCAACCCCCTCTTCTCTCCCACCTTCGTTTTCACACATTGTTGCGAAATCTTCTGATAGTCGACGGTGGCTCCGTCTCAAGGGCCATTTCTGTGTTGCTCGCTCGCTCTCTACGGCTACCGTCATTCGGCAGTCACGTGGCTCCGTTGACAGTTGAAGTTCGTCTCGCGCTTGGAAATCGTGCGTTTCACGAGGAATCATCTTCACGACGAGAGAAATGTTCTGTGTTCTAGTGTGTGTCTGTGTTGGAAATGTGGGCCAATGATACTTGCGGTCGGCTTTTCAGGAGGAAACCATTAAGGTGCATAGTCAAAGCTTTTGAATATGTTTTTCCCCGTTTACCTATGTCTTCATTGCATTTCACGCGGCGTTGTTTAGCATGGCTAACCGTTGACTGACCTGCTACCGTCGGATGCAGCAGCACCACGGTGTTGGTGGATGCGTGCGTAGTGGAACACGTCGGGAGTAGATTAGTCAATCACTCTATCCTGCCTCCCTCTATTGAACCCCGGATATTTCATTCCCTTGGCACTTACGGGTTTCATAGCTATGGGACCTGCTCAACTTCGTAACATTCACTCGACATGTGCAAAGGAATGGACGTTGTTTTGTTATTTCCGTTCATGCAGATGCCTAGATTTATTCATTTAAAAGTCGGTGCTCTCCTCAGACGCATATACAAGTGCATTTTACGTTTTCGATGTGCGAGTCTCATCTTTGAGGTACACTGGCTATGCATTGGTTCTCCTTGGAGCGAGTTGCACTCACAACCTTGGTGGAAACCAAAATTCGTGTGGCATGCTGCTGCTTTTAGTCGTCATCGACTGACATTGATAATCTCTCCCGGAGTATGATGCTTCGAAGTGTCTCAATGAAAAGGGTTTCCCTTGGGGTTAAATTCGCTGTCGTGGATGAGCCTGAAGAATTTCAGTTTTTGGCGGAATTGAATTTCATTCCATGGTTCGGCATTAGCCAATTATTTTCCAATGCTTCATAGTTTGTTGGCATTGGTTCGTGTTTGCCATGAACAGAAATTGTCTGTCAAGGATCGTCAACACCTACCGTATATTTTGAATTTCTTTGTTGATTGTCGTCAACAAAGAAGCTTAATGTAAGAATGCAAATTATTTAGGGATGTTGTTATTGTTGGTTCATTATTAAATGAATTATTTCAGTTACATTCTTTTATGAGCTACACTAGGAGTACTTGATAATATATTTCTTACAAGCTTGGTGGGTAGGTTTTCAAGGTTTGTCTACACAAACTGTTACTGTTTCACTGTAAACGACTCCTCCAAATCCTCTTCTAAGCATCTCGTAAACCTCCAAACTAAGTAGATTCTTGAGAAAAGTGTGTTCTCTCTTTCATTTGATGGCTCTTCTAGCATGTTTTTATTTTATGAGTATACTGGAAGCCACTGCTAGGGTGTGTGGGCGGGGGAATAGTTACGATCGGACTGACGGTAACATACTTAAATGTCATTTGGTAATTATTTCACCGTATTGGTAATTTCCGTGACGAAAGACCGCCGACCTACGTACTGCGGTTTGCTGAGCCTTTCCTCGAGTTTCCGAATAATACTTAACCGATGTTGTTTCTCTGAATAAGTCGAAAAACTTTTTTCGAGATTTTAAGACAATCGGAAAGATTTTCGAAACGAATTAAGTCGACTCGGCAAAAAGGGATCTTGCTCTGGTTATTATTGTTTGGCCACTCCTGGCCTAGGGCAACATTATCCAGGACGTGATACGCTACTTGTTCATGAATAAATTTTGCTTGCTGATCTCTCGTGATTCAAGTCTCTCGACTGTACGCCAGTGATGATAGCATAGCTCGAGGGCAGCCCTCGAGTTTTACCAAATCCTTGTCTTCTGTGACATGCATTTCAATGGGTATTTTGATCTTTGTGATCATTAAGAAGGCTGTATTTTTTATTCGTAATCTACAGGGCAGCCTGCGAGCCACCTCTAGTTCTTATCGTGTACTAATTGTTTCCGGTCTTCAGAAAAACTAACGGTAGTGAATTGCTGCGATAGGTGTTTAGTCTTCTGATGCAAACGGCTATTGATGCTATACTTTTAACAGTATATACGTACTCAAGGACGACAACCTATCGATCGCTGGTTAGTTTTAGGTATACTGGTGTGTATTGTTTTCCCGGAAGCAGTACATTTCAGGGAAGTTACGTGGAGTAAAATATATGATAGGTTTACATAATTGTGAGCAGTGTTAGCAGTCATTTCCTTGATTTGTAAAAGCTTAATGGAGTCCTTTGCTACACCCATTTTTGCATTACATGAGGATGTGTGTAGTGAAAATGGCAATGATATGAGGCGTGCCTTTCCGTTTGACTGCCGTAAAACTATAAAAATGTTCACTATTGTAATTACCAACGTGGTGTGCCGCGTTGTAAATGGTGTTTCGTCATTGGTATTGACTTACTTCCTCAGTTCTTTCAAATTTTCATTTACCAGCCTTCTTCCTCAGAATAAAAATGTTTTTCACTTCCTTCCTACAGTTTTTTAACTTACTGTATTTTGTGGTGTAACTAATTATCAAAACGAAATTAACTTAAAGAGCAAACTTTTAGCTAGCACTGTCGGTTTTCGTCAACGAGTTCGCCTCGAGTCTACGTTTCCTTTCATCTGTTTAGTCTGTGTTTTACTCGAAAGGGGAATGGGACATTGACCTAAATAACTTCTGAAAGTTCACTGTAAGCTTGGGTGTGTGACCGAAGGTAGTTTCTAACGCGGTGTGCGCTGCACCCAATATGTCTTAAAATGTAATGACGTCATTGTTTCTTAAAGGAATCCACACGATTTTAATGAGGAACTAGTATAGACTTTTAATAATCCAGCAAATGAAAGTAATGGGTTAAATAGCTTCGTTTGCGGTTGTAATTGCTGTTAAATATTGTAATCCCCACGTGATAACGTGTTGTGGGTGTATGCTGTGACGCAATTTAAGTTATAAATATTGACCACTGATAGGGTCGGCCACTTATCCACCAATTTTGGTCATTAACAAATCGCTAGATTCTTAGTTTACAATAAGTAACGACGTGCTTTGCGAAATAATATTTTGATGTTTTATTTATTATTTATTTATGTTTTAGTACCCAGCAAGCCACCGGGTGTGTAGCAGGGGCTGAATACCCACCAGTCGTAGTGGCTTTAGGGGTTAACTGAGTTAAAACACGCTGTTGTTTCGCAAACCGCGCGTTTAAATGTAACTAGAGGGTCGTATGTCCATGAAACTCCAGCCGTGATGTATTTCGGAATGTGGCGACCCTCTTATGTGCGCTTTTTCACGTTCTCAAGTGTTGTTGTTTACCATCACGGTCGCGACTCTCCCATCCTATCAAGTGGGTGCGCTCATAGTAGGAAAGTGAAGCCGCTATTTCTCTTATTATTTCTCTATCTTTCGCCTTGGGATTATGCAACAGTTGCTCGTCTATCAAAGCGAATAATTGTAAGGAGTGGCGAACTATTGCTTAATTATTTCTCTATTTGAAATAATTATTCGTTAGTTATTTTTACGTTTTGTGGCAACTTTTCAAGACGCGGATTGTGTGTCACCTTCAGTTGAGTCCAATTGGATTGATTCTGTACACTGAACCGATTGTAAGTGCACCTGTTGTGGTTGTACCTTTTGACTTTAAATTTTGTTTGGAAATGGTAAATTGTCCGCTAATGTTGATTGATAATTTTTCTTTTTAATTCTTCGTTTTTGATTCCTAGTAAGTGACTTTTTTATTTTCCAATTAAAGGAGAAATTGAACGATAATTAGCATATCGTCCAGCACTACAGAGTTTAGGCTGGACGTTTTCCGTTCATATTAATAAATGCAGACAAAATTAGATGACAGTCATGATGGTTTTGTCCGTTTGTAATTCAGCATGCATTTGTTTATTTAACTCTAAAAATGGTGGGTTTCTTTAAGTTTCATCCGACAAAAACTTGAGTGATGATTCTGAATTTATTTCTAGTAAAATGGCCTTCTCATCATCTCGTGTCTCATTATACGAAGTTATATGACCATGAATATCGGCGGGGATGCTGCATATATTAAACTTATTATTTTACTTATATGTGTATATATGACGTATTAAATAACTTTATTGTACTCGTTCAGTCAGAAGTGAAGTCTAGACAGCGCACCACCGTCTGGTATTAATTCCTCGTTCTTGCTCGCAGTATGTTCCCAAGTTTTCGTTCCATCCATCAAGCTTTCTTACAACTCCATCTCGCTGCCTAGATTTCCCAGTTTCCTTCGTGTCTTCGGCCATCTCCCACCTTCTCACCCCATGGATGACACTGCCTTTCAAGGGCTTCTCTGCGCACAAAAAACGACCGCTGCTTCCTCTCGGACGCCATGTAACTTGGCATTATCTCCTTTTCGCCTCTTCTAGTGGCAATATTTTGTTGACGACGTGTTGATTGCATACGTTTTTCAATGCGATTCGAGGCAACCGTCCACTACCGACGACTTTCAGGGAAGAGACAGGTTTTGGGAAAAGTTGGTCTTTTGGCTTTTGGACTTGTGGAAAAAAAACTTTTGGACGTGTGGTTTCCCAGCCTTATTTGAACGATGCCTTCTTTGACTAAAAACACAATCGTGAGTTTCATCCGAGAACAGGTTTTTATTTAAATATTTTTGTGATATCAAAACAGGTACTCCGTTGTCCGTAGTTGCAGCAACTTCAGTGATTCTTTAAGTTTGTAGTTCAACAGTTCCCAAATAGTGACGTTTTCACTATTTGATCCCTACGCATTATATCTCCCGTTCTTACTCAAGATACTCAAAACAGTATGAAGCACGGACTTGAACAATTGACATTTCATAGTTATTGTAATAACCTTTGGTGTGTGCAGTATATTGTGAGCAGAATTAATATGACAGCAAAGATGGCGTTGCGTCTCTGCGAGCCTCTTTGTACAATTAAGGTAGAGTTGGTTCCTTTAGCAGGCTTCGTTCTTCCAGCGCCTTGGTTTCCATCCGTCGGATGGTCTTAGAAGAATGAGATTACCCCCTTCTCCTTCTGTTACTTCTTCCTTGTGTCCACCCTTGTGCGCTCTTCAAGGAGAGAGGTCTCTCCTCGTTTGAGGAAGGCTGTGCCTCTCCTCCCCACCCACGCTTCCTGCTGCCGGCTTGATCTTTACCCCGCAGTCCGCCCCCATTCCTCCCTCCCTCTCTGAAACAGCGTACGCATGCCCAGATCCCGCTATTGCTTTGAATTCACCGTGGGGGCTTGTAGGGGCGGGAAGGTGACTCATCTGCTTAGCCTCCCCCGTCTCTGGGAATCCCGGTCTTTGTGGAATTGGTGCGGTTGTTTATGACGCTTTTAATGTGCAGAGGTCCCTGAAAGACCCAGGTTTGTTATGCGTGGACCTTATTTTTTGTGTCCCTGACGAATTTGCTGCGAGGGCGATGGTTTAAGCCTCCATGGCTTAAACATAGGTTTCCATGGCTTTAAAACTTAAGATCTTTCCGTCTCTAATGATTTATTGTTCCATCTACTCTGTGTTTCATAGTTAATTCCATGGCCGCGAATTTGTGAGCAATCATTTAAAACCTAGTGTAAAGTAGTACCTAAAATGTGTTTAAGCTAACATTTTAACGCACGAAGAAAGACTGAAAAACTTTGCTGTCGTCAATATAAAATAGAGCCCGTCGAAGTGTTTCTTGTTGTTTTAATTAAGGATTTAATGACGTACGTATTGTGAAAATTAACTGTTTTGTTAATAGCCCCCCTCACACTCCATTTTTCAGTGAGCATCGTAATTCCGACCGATCAGTTAAAAATTTGAATCCTGATTTTAGGAACGTGGCATTATTCGTCGAAACCCGGTTCTGCCAATAATTTCAGAGACAACTTTAACAATATTTTTCCCAATGCTGGGACATTGCTTTGACGTAAAATGTCTTATCTTATGTAATGATTGCATATCTTCTCCGTGCACCGACAGCGTAAACATGCTTGTTATTTGCTATTGACAAACTTGATCATGCATTATTTTCTCTTGGGTTTTCTTTCAATCCACGACTAATAGTGTCATCGGTAAGGCTGGTGTGCTTATACGAGAATTCAAAATATCATTGCGGAAAAACCATTCGAAGGGGCAACATTTTTTGAATTTCAGAGAGCAGAAGCGATGGTGGATATGATGCATCAATCCATTGTAGCACCAGACACTGCCATCAGTCTTTCTCCCAAGTTTTACGTCAAGTATTTGAAACGGGTGGGATATTAAAACAGGAAAGTGAAGAACAAGCCTGTTATTATTTACAGGGAAAAAAGAGAGTTTGAACTGACAAATAACGGGATTATGAAACCTTGAAGTCACATACACTGTGAGAAGGATCATATTCCGTCGTAGCCTGAATACTCGATTTCCAATTTTGTTCGGAATCGTGTGCGCAGTTAAAGTTTAGCTTTCCAATTTCATTTCATCGACGTCCACGCCATACGGTTCATCGCTTCTCGTTTCCCTCCCATTTCTTTCTCCCCGTCTAAAGGGGGGCGTTTTGTTTTGCGTCGCAAGAATTTTTTCAGACTGGAAATCATGCCATTGACTCCTAGGGAATTCTTGTGTACAGGTTTTCATAATCTGTCTCACGCCGCAGGAGAAGCATTGCGTAATTCCCACGCAACGGTCGCCCGCCCCGGTCTTTGGGGGCGGAGAGATTTCGTGCGTTGTAATAATGTAGGACGAGTCAGTTAATCGTCGGAATGGCCAACGCGCAGAGAGGGCGAGTGAAAGCGAGGATAGTAGGGAGAGACAGGGAGGTGGGTAGGGAGAATGTTCGTTGTGTTACTTAGCAGCCGCCCGAGTGTGGTTTCGAAAAGTGTTTAATCCAATATGCACGGGTTTCAATTTGTAAGGCTTCATCCCAGAGACTTACAAACAGTAGTACATAAATATATGTATATTATCTTCCCAGAACCATGTTTTCACCTTCCAATGACGACATACAGTCTGTCGGAATTACATATTTCCGCCAAGCGTGCGTAGGTAGTGGCGGTCGGGTGTCAAGGGTATTTCCGGGGATGGATTTTGATTTATTTCTGAAGAGGCTTTGTTTTCTTGCACAACCTTTTGGCTAATACTTTTAGACTATCAAAACTTCTGAACACGCATAGAAGATTGTTTTTTTTAAGCCAGGTGCTTTGGTTACGATTTTTTCCACATGGCATTCAAACTTTAGTAGCATCTTAGCAATCCTTTTAAACGGCCGGGAACTTTGATATTCACATGATAACTCAGTTTTATTTGAATTTATTGGACAGGTAAAATAATGGGTAGCAGTCAAAACATTGTCGAGGGTGTTGTTTTCTGTTCCCGATTAGTGGCGATAGACGTTCATTGAACCCTTTCCTTCATGGTAAACAGGGACTGAGGTCATTTTTATAGATTCGACGAATATTTAATGATACGCAGGTTGACAGACTACTAGATTACTGATCGGGTGACCCGGGTTCGAGCAGGGCTTCTGGGTCTTGTTTTTGGGGCATGGCATACCAGATCTTCATGGGAAACCACAAGAAACACTGGGAAAGGAATTAGCCCTCTTTTTGGTTTCCATTAGTATTGGGTGAGGTCTACTCGGCGCCTTACAATCAACTGTTCAAGTTACTTACTATGTTAATCTCATGTTGTTATCTCATCTCCAGCAATTGCTGCTTTCGTCATCCCATTATTGCCCATTTTTCTTTACGTCATTATATTTTTAGTCTCATTGGAAATACTTCCATAGTGTTGGATGCTACTTTTTCATTCTTATTTGTCTTAATAATATCCGTTCGGATTGTGAAGTCCACATCACAAATTTTTCCTTGGTCGCGGAGAATTATGAGTCTATTAACGTTTTTAAAGTAATGCTATATTTAAAAAACGAATGCTGGTTTGCTGCTAAACATTGTTTACAGTCCAAGACGTATGAGTTAACCTGGGAACACCGGTAAACATTTAGGAGAATTTTAAATCTACACGATGAGTTGATACCATGTTAGCGCCCCTTACTTGACATTCCATGGAGGCGTGTGGTGTATTCTGTAAGTCATTACTGTATTGCCCACAGAATTTTTGGCTCGCCCACATTTCTCTAGACTCCGTATTTCGCCAACTTTTAATGGTAAGATATTTACTGTTTTGAGCCCAAATAAAGTATCCGGTAACACTAAATATCCTATCCCTTTGGGAAATATCTCACGAGTATATCATCATTGATAATAGGCGCATCTCTTTATGCGATTATCGGGTGTTGATCTCTCTGTCTCTATGAATAGTCACTATGTATGCCCTTCGAGGTTTTAACTTTTAAATAGAAGGATAGAATGTTCTGGTCCCGTTATTTATCCCTTGCCAGGATGTGGTCGCGGACGTTAAAGGGGGTCTTTGCGCAACCGGCGGTGGGAGATCATTGCTTTCGATTGCATTGAACATTCGTTTGATTCGTCACCTCTTTGCGATGCTTTTGAGCCGCGGAAACTTCTGTTAGCGTGTGACGGCGGATTTCACCGCAGCTCTTAACTGCGTATTAAGTTTTGGAGGGGGTGGTGGAAGGGTGTCGGGACTCCCCTCGGGCACGCTGCCTTGTGGGGGAGGCGTGGGAGTCGGCATTGGATCAATTTGGTGGTGTGGGGGAAGTCGTGACGGGGCGGTCTATTGAGGGAGAGAGTTCGGGGTTTGCATCCGTTGAAACTTATCGGTGACGGTGGTTGATTTGAAATAGATTCATGCCGGCCTTCCCTCGCAGGCAGCTGCGATCTTATTAATGCCCTTCCCCCTGCCGTGGATGTAAATTGACACAACGGTACGACTGTTACCGTCGATTAAAATTTTGATTTCCACCTTCCTAGGTGTCTTGCGTCCAATTTTGGTTATTACATCTAGTTGTTCGAGTATTCCAGTGTAACGTATGCTCATTCATTCTCCGTCATTAAATCCATCGTGTTTATTTTTACTTTGCTCTTATTTGTACTTAATAAAATCATTGTCAGTTCTTAAAAATAGTCGTCGAACGGGTGGTTATATTTTTGTAGCTCTTAAGGGTTTCAACTGGTGTCTTTTAATAACCGCCCAAGACAATGTTTCGGATTTCAACCGTACCTTTAATTATATTTGCTAAAAAATGCCTTAGTCCTTGGCACATGCGTTTATCGAGGTGTTTCGTTACCATAAGGCGAAACGCCAGCGTTGTCCAGCAGTCTCTCTCTCATTTCTCCCCTTTCCCCGTCTTCTAACCCTCGGACCTTCCCCACCCGTTCAGGTGTGATTCATCACTTGGGGTTGGTTTCTTTCCTGCGATATATGCGTCGCAAGTAGCGTCGTCCAATAGTAATCTCTCTCTCTTCTCATCACCCCATCGGTAGTCCTCGTGTGATTTTCAACGGTCTCATAGCGGATGAGAGTATTTTGCGCGGTTTATAATCTCTCCTGTGTGCGCTTCCCGAGTGATTCATGGAGGTAAGGTAGGGTGTGATGTTATGAGTGTTCCGCTGTTACTGGAAAAATCATGGGTAAATTGTACGACGCCACGCCAATCCGTCTACAGTCACTAGGTAGCGGACATGACATGAAGTAACTTCCGATGCATGGTACTTGTTAACATTTTCATACGATCTAATTTAAGTAACTCATCATAATCATTAGCTTCTCAGAGCCGTCGCCGCGGTGTGTTATACGGGCGAGTGTGAAGACATGGATATGAATGATGCAATCATAGGTTATACGTGCGGTGGTTATGAAATATTGGTGTGCAAAGTTACCGGTTTTCCAAGTGACTTAAGTACTGCATGACTTTGGTCTAGCGTCAATTCTCCCAATCGAAAAAATAATACGCGAGGACTAAAGTGTTTCATATCCCCAGGTGGAGCATATTTCCAGCTTTGTGTTTACATAATGATCCGCTCCAGATAATATCGATCGATTTCATGTGGAATGTGCCGGGTAGTAGGAATATTGAGTTAATTTCTAGAGTTTCACGAGAACATTCAGGATAATGTGTTTTCGAAGAGAGCCAGCAAGACTTAGACCATTGGAGGGTTATAGAAAAATAGAAAAGACTTACTAGAACGTCTTGGAATCTGTATCCACACGGCCTTACGTCGGCTTGCAGATTGTAATGTGTACACGTGTAGTACACACAACTTGAGAGTTCTGTAAAATTGTTTGGTGCTGAATTTCTCATTCTTCGTGGACGGATGGCATCGATAATGATGCCGTGTCGCATGCGGTATTGTCGTCGTCCTGTGACCTTCCGTCACGTGCTCACTGACCGAATTGCTTGCGACCGTCAGTATCCATCCTTCACCTGACTATGTTCGCCCGTGCTGCCTTTTTCTGCACTTTGCGGCGCATTTTCGTGGGTGCGTGTATGTTGTCGGTTTGTGGGGCCCCGCTTCTCCGCCCTAATGGAAGCACGCAAGGACCTCTTTCCCCACCCCTCCCCTCAAGAGCGGTCATGGCAACCTCTCCCGCGTCCCAGGTGGTTGCTGGGACAATTTTCTCGCTCTTTTCGGGAAGGAGTCGGGAGGCGTAGTACAAAAGCCCAGGTGAAGGTGATGGGTTTCGGTCGGGGAAGGGTGTTTTAAACGAGGCGGATGTGAGTTTCTGAAGGGTTCCAGAGCGGCTGCAAACGGACGAACGAAAGAAAGAAATAGTATGCAGCTGCCTCCCTTCCCCGAGCCGTCCGTTTCCACCTCCTCCCACTTACCTGACGACCCACCCTGACGAACCGCCTCCTCCTTGGGTCCTTCGATTATAATTTCCCGCTCCTTTTTTTTTTAAGGAGCATGTATCGAGTCCATCTTGATGGAGGAGAGTTGGACGGGGCGTTTTTCGGGAGATTAAACGTCTGGTGATCAAGCCCTTCGCGTTGCTTTTGTTTCCACTCTGGCACGAGAATCGTTCCAAGCGATAAAAAAGTCACCTGTCCTCTTCCCCGACCAAAGGAGTCGTTTCGAGCCTTTTTTAAGGTGCGACTGGTGCGCTTCATTGAATACCGTTACAGATAGATGTCTGTTGGGTGTGAATTTTGTTTCGCCAAAATTAATATGCTTTCATTGTATGGTAGTTGAAGAAGAGTTGAGTGGAATTATTTCAGAAAAGCAGTCGCCCTCTGGCAGTGGCTGGAATTAGTTTGCCTACCTCGTACAGCCCGTTAGTATCTGATGATTACTTTATTATTATTTATTATATCCACGAAACAGACAACTATTAGTAGGAGGTATGCATTTATCGTGTTGAAGGTATCTCATTTATCGTGTTGACTTCTTCGGTTTGGTCGAAGTTTCTTCCGATGGGAAGAAGATGCGTTATGTTTTCGGATGCTATCTAATGTTGATGTAAGTCATGCAACTGTCATCTTCGCCGAATCCATGTAAATGCTGAAATGCAAGGGATGAATGTTAATATTTACCAGTTAAATATTTTTCGTATTGCGTAACTCGATCGGGGTCGCCTGAAATGAAAGCAACGTGGTTGATCTCGATTGACGTGTTGGCCAACTCCTTCGTAAAGCATTAAGCAGTGTGCATGACAGAAACCTTCGTTTTTTTTCTTGTTCACGTTCAGTTGGGTTGTGCTTTTATTGTCTTGTGGCCGTTAAAAAATGAAACAACTTGGTGCTATGAGGCCCGCCCACTTGATGCGAACCCACGGTTTGATAACCTCCCGCCTTAAGGGAGTTCGGAGTGCGACTTAAATTCAATTACAGTATACATGTACTCCGTGGGAGGTTGGTCGAACTCGGGTTTCTTTGTTTCAAGGCCTACTGCATGCAGGTTGCTATCATAGTTTGAGTCTAATTATCGCTTATTTGTGTCTACGGTTCAGTGCCGGATGTTCAGTTGTGTTCTTCGATAGACAATGGTTGATATTTATTTCCGCGAAGTAAGTTCGGGTACTGGCATGCCGATAATTGCATCAGTTTCCAGTATAAAGGGCGTGCGTACAAGCTCCTGGAAACGTTCATAATCGAAATAGCTACGATATATACGTTTAGTCTTATTTCCAAGGGCTAACGGAATACACGCGAATTCGCCTCGTCTAGGACGTCGGTAGAGGCAGCTTTCTGGAGCTGGAATGGGAATATTATCGCGTATTCGTTCATGAATTATTAAGTATATTTGACCCCTAAGATATAAGCGGTAGTTACCAGCACTGACAGATTCTAGTTTTCGTTCATCCCTCGTACGGCTCATATCGTAGAACTAAATCAGGCGAAGTCACTCCTACTTTCTCAATTTCAGAAACAAATTATAAAGCATGTCTTGAAAACTCTGACACTAATGCATTATGTAGTTATTCATCTATGTGTGTCTGTCTGCACATGTGCAACTGTATACTGTATTTGTGTAGGTGCTTGTGCATAAAAGGCCGGTGCCTTAACATCACGCGTCCCTGCGACAGCTTACGAGTTATTGTGGAGATGCATTAGACAGCGTTTCAAACTGGCCGGCGGCCAAATCTCGCCCAAGTCGGGAAGATCCGCGTCTCGTCATGGTAACCCAATGGCGTTGTGTTTGGCGATATATCTATATGCGGTGCCTTGGTGTTGAGGGGTGAGGAGGCTACGATGTTGTGGGGTTAGTACTTTCGGACGTGTTCGACTTGCTCGACTCTGTCAATACGGTTGCTCGTAAGCGACGCCTCCTCGGCGGTTTGAAATGATAAATAAAATCCAAGGCCTCTTAAAAGACCGGTCTTGACCGTCGCCATTTCATATCTTTCCATGGTAACCGGAGTCTACACATCGGACGAGGGGAGGACAAGTGATTCGTGCCAGCTACGTGGCGATTCGTTCGCTTGCATCTCGTCGAATCTCCTGCTCGATTCGTTCGTAGTAGTTGATGTGTTTAGTCGAGTCCCGGGGAGTTTCAGCAATCGGCATGAGCATAGTAAAATGTTTCATTACATTGCAAAGTATTGACAGGTGATTACTTTTGAACGTCTTAGACGATCACGATATATTTGTTTAGCACTCCGTAAACTTATGGTAGCCAGGGCGCGCTACCTGTATCCCAGTCACTCCTGGCTTGTCACGGTGTCTCCGAGGGAACATACCATAATAAAAAAATAATTAGTTGCAGACGATATTGATATTGTAAGTTGATACTTCGTTGACTTTCGGGAGCTTGTTATGGCTCTTTACAATCTCGTTACGTCCATGTGCTGTTTGACGCTTGCCTACCCTCTCGGACAGTATTTTAAAGCCATTTGTGGGTGATGAGCCTGTCGTCGTGCCTACTGTGGGGTGTTTTTAGTTTCTCGAAGCCTTGTCTTAAAAATGGCTAATACGTGGTTTAATCATTTAATCTCATTTTCCGAAAGTGTTAAAAGTTTCTCACGAGATACTTTCTAAGGTGAAATAGCTTGGAAGTCACATCCTTTAAGCTAAGCTTTTTAGAGATTTCAGCTAAACGAATACTTTTTGAAAGATGGACTTACTGTATCCATCCGGGTAGTCTTCATCAGTCATGGGATTAGGGGTTTGATCGATGGAGGTGATGATCCGCCTTCTCGTTTGTTTCAGCCCACCAATTTCTGTTCTTAATTTACCATTTCTTGGGCCATGGTGAATGCGCCTTACAATAGCAACATCAATCGTCTCTTGCTAATGACACCACATCGTTTTTTGCCGTTGTTGTGACCGCTTTATTTTTAAGGGAGCTGGCCGTTTTATTAAAATAATACCGACTTTTCATTGTGTCCTCATCGTTTGTGATGCCTTAAATTTTTATATATTTTCCTTTTCAGGCATTCGCCTTGTTGTAGTATTCTAAAGATGCCTCATTCCCTCCTAGTCTTTCACTGCTGTGCGTTTTTGCAGGGGTCATGCGGGCAGTTTTTGCAGTCGGGCGTCGTTCGCGGGATGCTCGTGGAATTGTGAATGAATTGAAAGATGAAAATTAATTCTAAATTCCCCGTTCCCTCCCTTCGGGAGGTTGTGGAGGGGGATAAATAGTTGCACTGTGCTGCCGTCGTGGTGTCCTGCGCGTGTACCCTTCATGGATCCCTACCCAGGAGTAGATCGCGAGTGCCCCGGGTGTGCGTGAGTGAAACTTTTAAAGAGCGGGTTCGAAGTCGTCGTAAAGAAGCATTTTCTCTGGATGGGCAAAGTTACGTCAGTGGGCGGCGGCGTGGTGGCCGTGTCCTTGGAGCGACAGTGTTGCCGTCGGGGAGGGGGTGGCTCTGGAGGAGGGGGTAGGAACAGAGGTATCCTGGCAACCGAGCGATGGGGGGGGGAAGATGCCTTTAGACCGTGTTAAAGGGTAACGCTGTGTGCCTCGCACTGTTGGGTTTCCCGTGCTCAGGTGTTGTCCGCCGCTCTCTCAACTCTGGAGCACCGTGCGCTAAATATACCTATTCTTCCGTTGAGCGGAATAATAACGCGGGTATCCACCCTTTCCGACCACCTGCGTCATCTATTTGCCACGAAGTATAGTGATCAACATGCATGGTTAATTTTGTAGTTGATTCTCTTTTTCCACACCTACGTTGTGCCCTGTGTGTCGTCTTAGTTGCGTTTGGCGGGTATATTATACCGTTATAGCGGGTATATGTAAAGAGGTTCCGTCTAGATATCAAGTACATGCCATTTCGTTACATTTTATGTATCTGTAGTCTTATAGTGCACTCAATCAAATGACGATGATGAAGCGGAATTGTTCCACACCAGTTTTAATAGATATTGGCATCGAAAATCCAAGGTTTTTCGCTTACTAATATGACGGAGAAAGACAGTCATCTTCTCTGAAAAGTGACATTAGCGCGATTTTACGGGTTGCAATGGTGTTATTATACCCGGTCGCATTTGTTTAGATGATATAAATTTGTAATGGGGAAAAAAGCCGCCGAAACGGCAAGTTTTCATTTACTGGGACTATTCCGAAATGGGTTCTGGAGTACATATCTAAAATTTATAAGAACCACGTAGTTCCTAAGAATTTAATATTAATATAAAATATATTTAAGAGTGCGATCGGGTGGCATATTGACAGTATCGCAATCGCGATCTGACCTCCTTAAGTTTTCTTCATTCGAATCCCAGAATTTTTTCGTTCATAGACATCCTATTTGCTGTTTTGTGTTCTTTGTCTGCCGTTATAAAGTGGGATTCAGGGTAATTATACTCGAGTGTGCCTCTCATGCACCCTTCGTATTCTGATTCGTGGGGTGTCCTAAATTATTTGTTGTACAACCGACATGTTAAATTGGTTGGTTCGCCTACCAAGGGAAGTAATAAGCAGTCGGTATTCCGTTTCTCCGGTGCGCAATACGATATGATTGATTACCTTAGCCCGAGGCAGGACCTAAAACCGCTACATTTGGCCAACAGGCGGGTCTCTTGACCACCCGACTTGGACTTATAGAGGCTATTTGAGTTACAGCTTACGTTATGGCACACAGACAACTTGTTCCCACCAAACTTTGAGGAATGTTTCGAAAATGAATTTGCTGGAATGTGTTAGGGAAACGGACAGAATTAAAATATTGAGACAGATGAAATGGCGAAAGCGTGCTAAATGAAATTAATCAATGGGTAATCATGTTAATGATCCACACAGATCCCAAAGAAAGGATTTCTCCTCTGCACCAAAACTGATGAAATCCGGCAGTACGATTTCTGCTTATTTTTTTATATAGGAATAATGTGGGTCATGTGTTTGACATAATTCGCAACTATTTTATGTCCTGCCGGCCGCCACGAGATCGGAACGTTGAGCTTACCAATTTTCCAAATCCTTATGGAGGTGGCTTAATAATTCCAAACACAAAAAAATAAGTTTCAAAACATGATATGTTTTGTTGGTATGTACTTCTGCTATCAAGGCTAATGTCATTGATCTAGATTTTTCCAGGTCTTCCCATTTTTGCCTTTGTCGATTGGAGTAGCGTGTGCTTCTTTTCCATCCTCAGGATAATGAACCTACGGCTGAATATTTCAAGAAGAGTGCATTTTAACTGAGGTGGCGTGTCTGCTGAAATCTCCTTTGTTTTAATGTCTGCATGGGTTTGTTCATTTAAAATGGTTACGAACGGAGGTTAAGTATGGGGAAAGAGAAGAAAATACTCGAGCACTAAGAGAATTGAAAGACTAATTTTACACATCGGGCGGTTTTAATCGCCAATTTGGTGCCGTAGCATTTCCTGGCACTTGGATGCTTTTTTGGTCGCCGCGTTGGTATTATTTCATACATTCTCGTGACTCTCTCTTTGATATGTCTCCGCAAACTATGACACGTCACGTTCCTTGAAGGCATGTTGGAGAGTCGTTTTTGGAACAATCGAAATCCCTGGCAAAATGATAAACAGCATATATTTTTTGGGGACATGATCGGAAAGAACGACGGTGGGCGCCCATCGTACGGAAATTGCGGGGGGTGGGGGGTGTTGGCTTGCGAACATTTCCGCAGGTAGCGAGGTTCACGGTCCTGGGGTTGCTGACCGTCTGGCTCAGGAAGGAGCGAGGGGGCGGATTCACAGTCGGGATGAGGGAGAAGAGCCTTCCCCACTTTGTGATGTAATCTGTTTTATTGCACTATTTCCTCCGATGGTGGAGTTTCCCTACTGCATGACTTGTTTTTTTTCCTGTCTTGCGCTAATAAGGGCGATTTTTATTTATACTTGGCGTTGATGGTTGTCCGAGGTATGTACACGTATTGTGTGCTGTTATCTGACTATTTCTGTTTCCTGCCTTTGGCCTGAGATAATTTTAAGCCTTTTTTTTAACCACAGTCTCAGCGTTTCCCGGTAAAATTTCACCTAAGCCGTTTCGGTATTGTTTACTTAAGTTTTTGTCCATTGATATTAATTTCAAATGGTGGATCAATGGTTCAAATTTTGCCTCTTTTGCGCTCTGTAACATTTAGGTGTTGATCCAGTGTTCTTTAGTCGCCGACCTTATTTTCAAGTCCGTTTGTACCTGAAAATGAGGCCGGCTTATTTGAGAGTAATTCTTCTGTCTGTAATTGTTTAGCACCGCTGTGGCAAAGTCTTGACCAACTTTCCCATCATGATTGATTTTACGGCGGGGTTAACAGTGGAATTCAGATTTTGTATGTATTTACTGATATAATCTTGAATGACCGTTGGTGACACTTGCAGGTGGTGGAAGTAATTTCCCCTGCTCAGGTAGTGAAATGGTTGAAGATTGCTAGAACAACGCATCAAAGCACAAACCTAAATCCCGACGTAATTTATCTTCGAGAGTCTTTCCGGTAATTAGAAATGTTTTGTTCCAAGCTTTGTGTGTGTTTAAAAGCTGTAGTAATATTTTGGATCGTTTCACGTCACACTTTTTTGGTCATTTTACAGCTGAAAAACTTGGTATAATTCAATAAATGATATTACGAATCCTGCTCGCGAAATTGTTGTTAGCATTTCCTGAATAGTAAGTTAGGTAAATGATTTCAACTGGATTATTGTTTATTTGTTGCCAAGCATAACGAGCTATTTGTGAAGACTACAAAGGGACGGCTGTCTGCGGTGGCGTTCTATGGATGAATTTTATTCTTTCACCCTCGGTGCTTATGTAGTATATCGCATGGATTTGGACGTGTCCGTTGGCTGGCCCCCTTGGCTGATAACGCCAGCTCGAGTGTCATGACTTGGGGAGAAGGGTTAGACCTGTTTTTTTGCGATAGGGCGTCCGGGGGGCATATTTCTGGGAACGCTACCATTTTGTGTCCACTAGTTTTTTCGAAAATTTTATCTCTCCTGGTCTCCACCTCGTCCTATGGCGATCAACCGTCGAAATGGGCTGTATTTATTTGAATTTTGTAAAGTAGTAGGTTTCGTTTGAAGTTGTGTTCAATGGCGTTTCAAGTTCATTGGTGTATACACGTAGTAGATATGTCATGGTTTTAATTTGAACGATATATCTTTGAACTAGTATTTAAAGGGTGTCGACGGTCTATTATTCTATGAAAAATAGTTAGTCACTCTTTAAGTGTATATGTAGGCACCTAATTTCGATTCGTATTAGTTTAACATGGCTCGTTCACGTGTGATGAAATATATTGAAAAACATATTGTCCTATTAGTTTTTCAAGGCAGCTTTTGCAACTTAAGTTTTGTGACTCATTTTACTCGCTCCCAGTATGTAGTTTTATAATATATTGATGGAATGTTGGATGAATCATTGAGCTTTAAGCTCCACTGTTATGTAATACCTTGATATATTTCGGGGAATATGTTAGTTAGAAAAGTGTGATATGTTCATTGCGTGATCGCATTTAGTCTGTAGCAGCGAGTCGGTAGATTAGGTAAATCGTACCAACCCGTCAATCGATGACCCTTAGGCCCAGTACTTGGGATGAGAGTTCAACTCTCGTGTTTCCTTGCGTCAAATTTGGTAGCATTGCGAGGCGGCCACGGCGCGCCACGCCGCGGCGTGGCGCGACTTGTCTTTCCCCATTCTCTCTCCCTCCCTTCTCACTGCCTCTCCCTCATTCTGAGCGTCGCCTCGTTGCCCCCGTTTTCCTCCTCTTGCTTCCCTCGAGCCATCTCCTCTTGTCTTCAATTTTCGTGGCAAAATGACCTGACGGCATTGATAAGCATTTTAATTCCATTTTCGTCGTCTCCCCTTCTAATGGCGCGGCTGGTCCAATAAAAAAAATTGGAATCCGCCCGGGGAGCGTTCCAATGGGCCAACCCATTTAAAAATTGGCAAATAAATTACTTCTGCTCGGTTCCGCGGTTTACTGCGCGAAATTCTTAAATTCTGAATTGGGCCAGCTGCGTCGCCGCTTAGGGCGGTGAGGGAAACATTTGACGAACAGGAGTATCGAAAGGCAGTGGCCCGTGTGTCTGTTCGGAATATAAGACAGACATGCCAACTCTCCCGATTTAAGCGGGAGACTCCCGATTTTTCCTTCTTACGTTCTTGATGAACTGTTCAAATTGTGTACTTAGCTTAACATGTTAATAAAGTGTGATATTGATTAAAAATTGGCAAAGTGTCATAAAGGGATTAAGGTGCCATGCAAATATTGTGGTAATTAAAAGTGATTACTTCGTGATACACTTCTAAAAATCTCCCGATTTTTCATTTTTGAAAGTTGGCATGTCTGATAAGAATATGACCGACACCTTGTGTGTTCAGATGTATATCATATTTCGTCCTTCTCATTTTCAAGGTAGCTACAAATGCGTTCAAACAATGTTAAAGACCGGCACCGTGTTAGTCAAGTCTTATTGAGTGCCCTCCCTTTCATATTGTAGATATTTACACCTTTCATTGTTGTTGCGTAGTGTAAAACTAATGAAATATAGATATTATTATCGTCTATGGAAGGACAGCGTAGGCAATTTTAATGCCGTGAAATTTTGTATTTCCCTAGGTTCTAGGGAACTATAGTTCGATTAACCCTTAGTTTGTTTTAAACTTCTTTCGACTTCTCTCTAGTGAATTGCTTCTATTATTTCTAGTCGCCTTCCCAGTACGCCGATGTTACATGTACAACGTACTACCTTCCCTAGCCAAAAATTGTAGAAGGCTTATTTTACTTAAATTCCGTTGGCGTTGTCTTATTTCGGAGTTCTTAAATGGACTACTTTCCGTGGGAAATGGCCATCTCAGTCGAAGTTCTGCTTTGATCCATTGCCGCTTAAAAATTTCACTTAAAAATTTGAAGTAGTGAACACGTTGCGCCCACCTTGCTCCATTCGATAAAAGGTTTATAACCCGAGTCCAGTCCGCAAAAAAATATACTTTGATGTTGTCTCATGTTCGTCGGATTAATTGGCACAAACAAGCCTCCCCCCGCTGTCCTACCCGCAAATTCAATCCGCCTCGCCATTGCGCAAGTCTCGATTACTCCCCGCCTCTGCGCCTTATGTTTGCGATGCGTGTCGGTTTAAGTGGGGTGAGGGCGGGTGGAGATATGTCGATGTGTAGGGTGAACTGTTGGGGAAGGGATGTTTGATATCGCGGGGACGCCACGTCTCTGGGGGGGCTTAATGGGTTTCTCGCTCGGGTGTTGCCCTTCTTTCTGTTTCGCATTATTTCAGTATTCCTTTGAGCTTAACACGTAAAATTAGAGACTTGAAAAATAAGGGAATTCAGTATTAGATATTGGGAGACCTGGAACGTAGGGAAAAATCGTAATTGTTGTTTAGAGTACGATCCTGACTAAATTTGTTACCATCGTGATGATTCCACAATGTTGGGTGCTCTCGAAGTATTTGACCATAATGTTAGTGAGGTTCCTTGGCGTTTTGTTGTTCTCGTGGAAGGCTTCTAGTTTCGATACGTGTGAAGGATTTGATGTTTTTTCCGCGATTCAACTGGTGTTGTCAGTAGAACGAAGATTTTTTGCTCCTGCTGTAAGCCCAGGAATTCTTCTCACTTAATGTGGCACTTCTCTCCTGAAGTTTTCCGCCGCTGAACGGTGGTAATATAGTACCTATTACCCTTAAGTACACCGCAAGGCAGCGAAGCATTTCATTGTAAATGTGAAGAGTGCGGTTCGCCTCTGAAATGTGAATCGACCGTGGTGACACTCGATGCTATTTTTAAGAAAAGGATACCACCAGTCGTTTTCTCCACTTCATTCAACACGCTTAAATATGAGGTTCATGAAAGTTGAAAATTCAATTCTGTTATGATTTTATTATGATGGGATTCGAATGTTTTCACGTAACTTCAACCGAGTGACTGTTAATCTAAAAATTTATTTCCTGGATTTTCTTTGATCCCCCTTTTTTATTAACCTCTTTGAAAATTCCGCGTGTGAGGATCCGGCTGGGAGACGTCTGGGTCATTTGCAAATTCAATGAATTCCAGAAATTTGAAGTGGCCGCTGCTAAGTGATTTTTCCCCACGCGAGGGATATAGGTGGCGTCCACAGGTAAACTTTCATGACCAAAATGGCATATGTAGGCACTCGCATCACCCGGGACGACTAATTTACGCCGTGTAAGTTCCGGCAATCTCAATCTGCCTCCGAGGGGATCTTTTACGAAGGCGATTACCCCCCCGAACCTTACCTCCTGCAGGTTCCCCGCGACCGAAGGCGTCGGGAAGAGGACGTGTGTGGGAAGTTGAATGGGAGTGAGTGGCCCCTCGATTTTCAGCGACTGAAATAGCGACTGGCGGGGGGGACTTGGAACTTTTAAACTCTCCTCGTGAGAATAAGAGGTGTCTCTAACTTGTTGTTTAAATTGGCTAGTCCTTTGGAGGTTATTCGTATGCTGCATGGTTGGTGCTTTTAATGTTTAATTATGTTCAATGATTGATCCTTTCAAAACGAACCTAATCCGATCCGAAACTAATATATATTACACGAGATATTTAATTCCTGAAACCGGGTGAAAATGTCATCGCCAGTTCAATTGTCATCGTATAACGGTTGGTTGTTTTCTTTGGTTTCGCGATCCCGAGAACGTAAGCGTTAAAAGAGTTCCCACGCTCCTTGGAATTTTGTCGGAAATGCTATTTTGAAGTCATTGCTATAGTAATCAGCCATAGCCGGCATATTAATCATATCAAGAATAAACCCTGTAGCGCGTAAGATGAGGGTACGGGAGTTCAAGATAACATTACTGTTTTTCTTATTTATTCCCTTAACTGTCAAATTATCTTCTTCGTGCCGATGTTCTCACTTAAATTTTCAGTTTCTTCCTAAAAAGGAATCGCTGAGAACCATGCCCAGAGGCCTATTAGCGAATTCTAGATAAATACTATCGAGTGGAATCCCATCATCGCTGTAGCCAATTTTCGTAAACATTCGTGGAAATATGTGGGCTACGAAATTTAACAATGCGGATTTTCTTCACACTGCTTACAGATAGTAATTTTTCGTATTGGGTGCCTAGGTTACAGAATTAATCGTCGGCCGAGCTTTTGACAACTTGTCGTACCTTTCATATTAAAGAGGAAAGATATTTCTATCGGCTCAAAGGTAAAGCATGACTCGCTCCCAATTAAATACTACCGAACGTGCCCCCATCTAGGATACATCTGACGTACTAAGGCAATACGAGTATGCCGAAAGTCGGAGGGAGTAGTCACCAGCTTATTTTCGTTTCGTCGCCCCTTTTTCTCTCTTCGTGTGAATAACTATAGAGTTTGTTATTTGTAGGATTGCCTTTGAAATGCCCTTCAGCGATTTTCTCCCAGGTCAGAGGTTAAATCAATTGTTTGGGCTCAAATAACGTTTTCTCTCTTCAAGCAGCTCCCTTCTAGCTTCCACATTTTCGAGTCGTGTTAGGTCAAAGGCAAAAGAACGGAAGAGCTTTTCGGTATCTAGAGTTTGAACCTCTTGTATGACGTAAACGTACAATTAGCTCATTTTAGGGAGTGTTAACTTACACTCCCTCCATGAACTGCATACCGACGTTTTATATAAATGTTGCCGTATATTTATATCAGGTGTGCGGGGATATTTAAGAAGGATTGCCCACAAGCGGCATATTATTATCGCAGTGTGGTGTACGTAGTTCATATAGGGTAGCATAGTCAGCTTTCTTTTATGGCGATGGCAGGGTTTTATGATCGCATTAATCGAAGCTTTTATTATTGTTCCTCCATTATCCGTTTTCCCCGTCTGGAAATATTGCCCAGAAGTGACGTGTGTCACAACCGTTGTCATCCCATTGCCAGGGTTTTTCGTCCCCCCCACCACAACTCCTAAATGCTCGGTGCCATTGTATCGATCGTTGATTTTTGTTGGTGCCCACCCTTTTCTACCCTTCCTGTTCGGTCACAATCCCTCTCAGTACTCACGCAGGACCTCGTCTGCTTCAACAAATCGACAACGCCCTCCACCCCCTTATCCGGCAAGTTTCTGTGCGAGCCCCGTCGTTGGCTCGTCATCCTCCCCTGAAGTGCCATGACTCAGAATCCACCTCTTGCAGTGGGGACGGCGCCATACGAGAGAGGGAGAGAGACAAGAGAGTGGGAATTGCGAGCAGGAAAAAGTTTTTTTTGTCGATAGTCTTTCAAGAGTTTGTGTGTGTTACTGTGTTCGTGTGCCGCATTATGACTGTTGGTCGGGAGGTCCGTTTTTTTTTAATCTCCCCACCGCCCAGCCACATCACGTAGTATCGGAGGGGGATCGGATTTGACTTTTCCGCATTTGGGGGGAAAGTCCAGGGTTGCCGTCGATGATCGGTCTATTAAAGGGGGGAATGGATTGGCGGTCGGTCTGTGTCTCAACTCCAGCGTCTAGGACGTCGTTAGACGAATTGGGGCCACTGTAGGTTATTTGCTGATGATCTAGATTCCGAACTCCTATCGTGTTCTCAAACGATGCTTGTGTATCCCACCCGAATGTATCGCGAAGCATTTTCCTCTGTCACGCAAAAGGTGTCTGCTACACTTCTTCAGCTGGTCTCGTATCTGCAAATGCAGAAGATGATTCGAAGTAAGATTTGAGAGAATGTTTCTTGCGAAAATTGGGAGGGATTGACTTTTTTTACTGTTGCATTTTGCCACACGTAGCGCGCATGTGAATCCTTGGGTAATATTTTCCAAAATAGAATTCATTCCATAACCAAAATTTCTGTAAAGAGCCTGCATGAACTAGGTTTTGTTCATTTAGCTGTGAGTGTGTGCAATGGCTGGATTTGAGTATCTATTTTACGGAATTTTAGTATCTATTTGTAGATTCAGACGGTCACGAGAAGTGTCTCGATTGGTGGGCTAACGGAAACTACATTTGATTGCCAACCTTTCCAATTCGGCGTTGTTATCGTGTCACAGTTGCTTAGTGCGTTTCTTTTCCGTTCTTACTGTTGGTGAATTTGTTGAGTGGTATTTTGGAATTGGCAAATTTAACTAGTATAATGGATCATCAATCCTAAGATTATATTGGTACAGCTCTCTATTCCTCCTTTGTTCCCAACATTTTTTCTGTATATCTTATCTGGTATCACTTGTTCCTTGTCCCTCACGCTGGGTCTTCTCCTGTTTTTTTCTATTCATTTTTTCTGGAGACCATCTGCATCAATCTATTGTCTCGAAGTGTGTTCGATAAGGTTATGTCGTCTGCTTTTTTAACAGAGCTGTCACTTCATACTATTGCTCTATTATTATATGAAGACATTTCGCGAAAATTTACAATGAATTACGTGATTCGTGGATTTAGTGGTATGTTTGAACTATGGTCGTCGTTTAACCTTCTTGACGTAGAACGTTGTTTAATTGCTGGTCCCTGTCCTAGTCACTAGTCGTCTCCTAACTTTTGATGTGATAATTCAGTTTAATTGTTAAACTGAAATTGGTGTTGTGAAACTTCAAACATTTGTTGTTGTAAAATAGTCTCTTTACTGTTAACATTACACGAGGAAGGAAAAATTGAGGGAATTCCCTTTGAGTGTCCTTCTTGAATAAATTACGTGTCGCTTACTATTAGGCTCTCTGTGATGAACTAACATTAAATTCGGTTCGAAATTAGCATTCAATAGGATTTAAAGTATGAAAACGGGACATGGTTTTTTTGGAATTACTCTTTTTCGTGGACAAACAAGCAATTCATTCTCAAATTAAAAGTCTTGTACACGGCGACCATGGACTTGCAAAAAAAATACATTGTAAAAGAGGCGACCGAGTCTAAATCAAAGGACTACATGGCCCAATCTTTTAGACGAAAAATTCTCTTTTCCAGGTGGTTCCCCTGCTAAACACCTCACTTCAGTTCGAATGTATACCATTCTCGTGATCAGAGTAAAGTAAATAGTTTAATAGGTTACATGATGTAAAGGGTTTTACACTTAACACTGATTTGCTTAACCTTACGCTGCTAATATTCCGAGTATGTTTTTTAATCACCGAAAATCAGAGTGAATTGTAACATTTGATTGTGGGACCTCGTACTGCAGAACGCTCCGGAGTGCTGAACCTTCAAAGACTGAAATTTAATCTGTGAAAATTGAATAATTGGATTTTAGAGGTCGGAAATGCTGGGGAGGTTGAACTGTATTAATACTGCCGCAGCTGTTTATCTTTGAGGTCTCGGCTATCTCGGATTAGCTGCTCACAAGCGGTAGATTGCGCCTCGCCGTCTCTCCTGCGTTTCCCCCGCTCTCCTTCCACTTCGCGGGGGAACAATGCCCTTCACTGCGTGCGATGCCCGACGACCCCCTCCCTAAGAGCCTCACTCTTGTTGCTCACCCCGATCCCGACCGCCTCCACGCCATTTCCACTTTCCTCCCCGCCTCCGCCACCCTCCACGGACCTCTCCGATCGATGCCTCGGGAGGCGAGTAGTGAGTGCTTGGAATTGGTTTGTTTCGTTATACCCCATGCTGATGCCTCCTATGTGGCTCTTCGAAGCTGTCGTGGAGTGAAGACCAGCTTTCGGCTCGGCATTTTCTCGTTTTATAAGAGGAAACCTCTCTGTTTCGTCTTTCCGTAATGTAAGGAGAGGGGGAAGGGGGGTTCAAATTACACGAAAAATTTTCTGCGGCCGTTTTATTTTCGACCAATCCGGATTCTCCGTTTGCCTCTCCTTTTTTCCCCAATGGTGCAACGTCCTTTCGTCAAGTCCTGTGGAATATAATCGCAGAGATTATTTTTCTCTCGTCGAGTCCTTAGAAATGGATTAAAGCCTATCTCATGTTTTGCTGAAGCGAGAGTAAAGTTATTTATTATTGTTAAATTGTCTCAGTTGGGGCGTTCGAACGTTTATGATTATCATTGCTAATGGGTACAGGGTTTCACCTGACGATAAAATTTACTTATAATTCCAAACTTATACTATTCCTTTACACTTAATACTGTTTTTCTGGTTGAATTAACCTCGAGAATTGAGTGATAATCGGTAACTGACTGTATTCGAAGATACAACCTAGTTACAAGAAATGAAAATTGGTTGGAGGCCAATGAAATGTCTCTTGATGCTCTTTTTGTCCGTAAATTTTGGCTAATTAGATTAGACAAATTTCAAAACAAATTAGCTCAATACCACCGGAGGTTTTGTGTATATGTTAAATTGATTTGCGGCTTACGATTACGCCTGCCCCTGCTTTAGTATTCTTTGAATTGTTTTTGTCCTTGAACGCTGCGTGAATAGTAGGATTGGAATTTAAGATTTATAGTGCTGGGTAGTGAGTAATATTCGTGATGTTTCAATGTTTTAGAATTTAAAAAGAATAAAATAATGGATAATTTGCATAGGGATATTCATTCTTTTTTGCGGTCCTAAAAAGATGTGATATATCAGTAGTGTTGAAACATTGTTGGTGAACGAATCCCATAGTCGAGTACAACTTTCAAATGCCTCTTTAAGAAGTTGGTTAGGGGAAGAAACTTTAGTTTTAATTAATGAAAAATTAATGAAAGTCTTGAATTTAATATCTCACAATGTATCAGTAGTGGAGCGTGAAAAATGTGGTATAGTTTAATATCAATGATTCCAATTTTACAGACTTAAAGTTACGATTGACTAATTTATTTGTACCCCTACCTAAACGCAGTTGATCTATTACGAGCATTAAAATGTTTTAGTGTCCTGCAAGTCGCCACGCTAATTTTGATAACCACTTATTGGGAATTAGTTTGCGGTGCTTTTTGGCCCCTCTGTCCATTTTCGTACTTTTTATGGGTTCTATAATTGAAATGGCACTAACTCTTTATTCCTCCCGTTCGCCCTCAAGCCTCGAACAGTTTTTTACCTCGAGAATCGCCAATAGAAGTAATTCAGTGCTCAAAGAAATGCTCCTTACGAGAAAAATAAAATGCACTACATATTTCAATTTTTAATTTACTCCGCCCTTATATTATTCCCTTCGGAAATTCCACCAGAGTTAGAGGCATTTAAATAAGCCCCTTACAAAGGGTAACTGGCTCTTGCTGTCTGTCTCTCATGCGAAGTGAACGCGGCACGCGCTGAAGCCCTACTTCTGTCTGGGTATTTAATTACGAAGCCGAGCAAAAAAAATATGGTCGCCGACTCGAGTTACACCCAAGTTTTTCATCTTTTTTTGCCGACCTGTTGCATGATACTAATTGTTGGTACTGATTTAATTTTGGTATAGTGGGTGTTTGGTTATTCCCAAGCGATGTAGAAATTATTCAGGATATCATATTAATATTCAATTCGACTGCAGTGTATTTTAATGAAACTTTCCCCGAAAAATAATTAGCTCGCGCCGAATTATAGTTCCGTGTCACGTACTAACATGGGGGTTAAGATTCTAGATGACAGATTACTTCATATACTTAAGTTAAGCCAAGGAATGAAAATGTGTATGTATATATATTCCAATACCATCCTGCTTCATTGTCTTTCCCTTAACTTATTAGAAATCCCTATTGTGCAAGGTTCTCTCCCGTAACATTCGGTTTCCATAGAGCGAATTGCCCTGATATATTTTTATGTACGTAAGTTGGTTATTTCTCATCTTTATTACTTTATTCCTGACGAGAACCTTTTCCAGGGATCATAGCATGGGAAACCATTGCGCATTCCCTTCCCCGGGTACTTGGGCCGTAGTCTGAGGAATGTGAAGTAATATTAAGTCTTATTTAGACGGGATTTCATAGCCGTTTCATTTGAATAAAGTTGTTAGTTTCAGGATTAACTTCCGTGAAATTGAAGAATATACTTAAAAGTAAAATGCACGATACATTTTCGTATTTTCTTGATAATAGGATAAATGTCTGTGAACGACACTTATCCTATTCTTTATTATCTAACCCGTACTTAATTTGAACATTTACGTGAGAACAACCTGAAGGGCAATGTCTATTGTACATCTTCATGTAATTAATTTTGACTGGTTGCCTCGCCTGCTACAAGGTTAACAGAATTGAATTTTAAATGTTTCTCGTAATTGTCTGGTTGACATTTCGCATACTTTGTCTTCGTCCGAACGTGTTTCGCAGATTCAAATCCCCTTTAGTGATCAGTCGCTGTTCCTTAGCGAAATTTGTGATATGTGCCTGGTCATAGGTCTGCCGGGAATGTTAATAATTATCTTCGCTGTTGAATTCACTCTTTATCTTAGTAAGAGTGAGGGTCTCTTTTTCAAATTCCGTTGCTTTGTAATGAACTAGCGATTCACAGTTTCGAGACATTATTCTGTCAGTGCCTGGTTTACACACTGTTTTTTTGATAGGGCGTTGAACCTGTGTGGGCATTTTGTTGCAATAGTTAACAACTGGCTCTTGTCGCCTCTCATTCCTTCAGTTTATCTCCAAATGCTGCGTCCACACGTACGTCTCCCCAATCGAACCACCAAAGGGCGTATGGCTGAGTTTTTTTACGGATCTTATTGAAGTAATTATTTTCATAAATGGTCACCTGCGATGAATGGAGCAAATTACCCCAATACTCCCACGCACTCCTCCCGTAATGTCTGATGCGGGTGTAAAAATTACCTGCAACAAAGCATTTGTGAATTGAATGGTAGCAAGAAGTTGTTCTGCCATGTACGAAACTCCTTCTCGGTTCCTGTCCCCGGCACAATCCATTTAGTTGCCGCCCCTCGTCCATTTCTCCCTCCCGCGAACAACCTCGCCACCTCCCTCCCTGCACAGTGCTATCCTCACGTCGCACCCTCCTTCCTCTTTCTCTCCCCTTTCCCTCGTGATCTATTTCGGTCATTCGCCCTCTCCCGGCGGCTCGAAAAGAGTCGTGGAACTCGAAAACGCGGTCACTTCTGGCTCGCGCGAGAGGAAAAGGGATAAAGGGGCTCTCTCTCTCTTCTCTCCACTCTTGATCCCTCCGTCCTGTCGCCCCTCCTTTTCTCTCGATTATTTGTAGTCGCGCGTTCTCCCCCAGAGGTATCGAAAGCCCCGAGAGTGGTGCGTCGTGATTTTTTGCCACTGGAGCAGCGCCTCTCCCCTTCTTGGACGTATCTTGAATAGCCTCCCGCCATGTGACACCCATTTATGAACTATTTAATTTTCCCGTTACATCTGCAATCCAGTCAATCTTCCGTGATTTTTTCCAGTCTCCCCATAAGCGTTTCCTTTGAGAAAGGATGCTCCTCGTGGCTCGTGGACGACAAGCATTCGTGGAATGCCCTCAGACTGTAGGAGTGTCCCGATTGAATCTCCGTACTCGCAGTGTCGGGAGGATTAGGGTGGATCACACCTCAGTGTCGCCGGTGAAGCTCGAGTTCTAGTGGTTGGTGCGTCTCATCTCCCAACAAAAGTGGAGTTGGAATAAGGAGCGTCGTGGGTGAAGAGGAGACTATATTCTCGTGTCGGGAGTGAATTGAAGCTTCGGTGCTGCAGTTCTGCGGCATCTCTGTGCGACCGAAAGCAATTTATCCACAGTGATCCAGCTTTCCATCCCTCAGGCGTTCAGTTTGCTTGTTAATTGCGTTTCGCTCTGCCACAAGATATTCTTTTGTTATGTTTATTTCCTCCACAGTACACGGAGCAAGTTTGTTCCACCTCATTCCAATTGTGCCTCCTTGAATAGCGTGTTGATCGGTGGAAGCTCGGATTACGTGACGCACGACGTGACAATAGATTTTTTTTCAATTTCATCCGGGGGTCATCGTCAGTTCTAACCCATTTGGCAGCTTTTCAACGTCCAGGCTCTCGTTTTACAAACCTCCTGCTGCGTAGAGAGAGCTCTCAGGCGTGATTCCATCTTTCTCTTATCCAAAGTTCCTAGCACTGACTAAAACTTTCTGGGGATCGTTGCCTGGCTGTTGAAGATGGTGTGGCCAAGTTTCTACCTACTGTAGTGTTCTTCGTTTTACGTTTTTATTGCGGAGTTGGCAATTTATTTTTCTAAGCATCTCAGCTGTTCGTCATTTCACCCGAAAATTTTTGTGCTCATTAACTGTGGATTTTCCGACATTAAGGTATTTTTCATATTCTCACAAATGATTTTTGTTAATACGGCTTAAAAGTAATTTTTGTTTTGTATCCTGCTGCTTTTGGTTTCTGCGTGTTGACGGCGTAACAGGGGCTAATATTGTTCTAACAAGGTAATACCAATACAATGAATACAATATAATACAGTGAATTTATTTATATTTCACCGTCAAAAATATGTGTGAAATGCCTTACTTTCCTAATCGGCATTCCATTCGCATTAATTGATTAAAAATAGTTTAAAAATACATCACTGTATCATTTGTGAATTCCTTGCCATAAATGAACACATTTAATTGCTGAGGCATATGGGAAAAGTTTCAAAAGTTCTCATCACTAAAGCCTTGAAAATGCCTTACACACTGACAGTTTTATCTTAATTTTTATTGCCTGTTTTAGTTCTAACTCCTATTAGAAAAATGTTAACGTTGTCGTAAGACCGATGAAATCGTAAAAAAATATTTTAACGGCATATGCGGTTGTTGAATAATCTGTGCGAACAGATTCTCTGTTCATTAAAAAATTTGTTGTCTCAGTCGTAACTTCATGGAATTTTTATTTCATATTTGAATTAAATAATTATCGGAATTACAAAGTAAATTATTTCATTTCAATATCTCTGCTCAATATTTGATCATTTCAGTTTTATAGTTAATTTAGCAATTCACAGTTTGTTTCGAGACATGGTTTCTGGTTATGGTTCAATGGTTTGCTATTAAAGTTTTTAGATCTGCGGGTTAATACTAAATAGTGCCCACGGGGTTGTTCTGAAGAAGAACACTTTAATCGTCTGATCCGTATGCTCTCGTCCCTCGGGAGATAAAAATGCAGTGCATGATTTAATATCCGAATAGTTTTTATCAGTGTTTCTCAAAATATTAAGCGCACCCGCCTAATGTGCATTACATCAGGTAATTAAGTCGTGTACGCAACTGCCCTTTTAGTTAGTTGGCAAGAGGATGACGATCCTAGACGTAATTTGGCCGAGGACATCGACCCTCTCCGGCGCTCCCATCTCCCCCTCATGTCTGTCCCTTCCCGGCGCTTGTCGTCGGATTGAGTTTGTTATCGTTTTCCCCACCGTGTGCTCGCTTAAATCCGGACGAATGGCGGATATTCTTTTTCCGGAGAGCGACATTCTTCGCCTCGCCTTTTCATCTCCTCCACCTTAATGTACGGTGTCGAACGTGGTTTTCATTTGCCTCGTCTCATTTCCCTCTCGGGGCCTTATGAAAAAACGTGGACGCCATAATTCGTTTCATGATTGCCTCGTTTGTGCTCGCCGTAAAATTTAACTGGTTTATTTTCGTTTTCAATGCTGTCCCCTAGTTTCATTCCCCCATTACGGATGCTTATAAATACTCGATTCAAAAATTGTGTATTTATTGATTTTTTATATATTTTTATTCATACATTTGCCCTTCTATTTATATGGTTTTGGTGTGTCAGGAAGTGCTATCGTTTCCATTTAGTCTTTTAGAGTTGTAAGAACTATTTATTTTTAGTACGATACATGTAAACGGCCATTTTTTTAATAGGTGCCTACTGGTTGGTAACCTTTCTCTGCTCCTAGTAGAAAGTGGTCTAGCGGCAGTGCATCTCCATCAACCGTTCACCGTTTGCGGCCGCAAAGTTAAATTGTTAGAAAAAACTTATTTGGTCATTTTTTGAGATATGTGAAGACCCCAGACCCTCTTGTCTTAAATGTTCAACTATTCAAACTGACTACGAGCCCGATTGAGTCTTTTGGTAAATATCGGTGTACTTATCGTTGCGTTAATGTAATGTATGCACTAATTTAGCGACAGCATGTGATGGGTTACTTCTGTGTTTTGCAGGACCAGAAGATTAGAAGATAGTATGAGGTTAATGCGTTATCAAAATAACTACCTATTATAATGCCTCTAGAGTATTTATTTATATATTAAGTGGGGACAAAAACAGGTGCTTCTTCGTTCTTCAAACTTAAATGTCCATAATAAATGCCCTTAAGTCAGGAATACGTGTAGCACAGGATCTGTAGTAATGGAATGTTCATGGAGAGCGATCAAGTAATGTCTCCTCGAAGCACTTTTAACTATCTATAGGTCATACATCGGACGCACACATTCCTAGTGTAACTGTTACGGTATGGTTCCTGTACTGTCGATGGTACCCCGAGTACATCAATGAGTGTTAAACGTATTTTAATTTAGATTGCATAAAGTATGCTGCGTCAGCATTAGATTCCAAATTTATTTTGCATTGGAAAACATCTTCAATGGCACATTGCGTTATAAATTTTTCTTCATCCACCCATTAATCTTTGCCCTCATCATAAAACGCGCACGTGGTATTTTTTCTTTAATGGTTAAATAACTACTGACAACAAATGTCAGAGAACGAGGAACTCTTTTTAATGAGTTAGATTGGTAAAGTGACTTGGTGCTTCTAGCATTCTTGCTCACTTTCCTATTTTTCTTCTTCCAGTTTGATCCTTGAGCTTCACAAATGCACTAATGGCCTTATTCTACTCTGTTATCTTCCCCGTGATAGTCATGTGCCTTAATTTAATTAACACATCCTTTCTCATCTACATCTGACAAGCTATTGCTTGAACGTGTGGCCGGTAAAGCCGTACCAATGTCCTTTTACGCAGCCAGCCAGGCAACGTAAAGCAACACGTTATATTCTGGATTCCTTTGATAATGCCAATATTACCCTAAATTTCTAACGGCATTGGAAGTGTCGTATCGATTTTCACTGCCGGTAGTTTTGGCTTTGAACGAGTGTTTGTTCTTTGAAATTCCGTTTGCTTGCCTCAATAAAAATTCCAAGGTGGCGTTAAATATGTTCTGGTTTCCGAGTTTTGAAACCGAGATTTCTCTTACTGTTAATTTGTCATTGTCTTTTCGAGCTCATACCGATTAAAAATGACCTTTCTCGACATCCTCGTGCCTCTTCATTTGGTTTATTTTCTTCCCTGCCACAGTGTTTACGGAAAGTGCTGTTTACACTCACCCTTTTATTCTAGAGCTCTTATTCGTTATCATGAAATACTTAAATCTCTGGCGTCTTAAATAATATCTAGAAAAAGTTGTTTGTCTACTCTACGCACCTGGCGTGTCGCCATTTCTTTCATTTCATCACCCCCACCGTTTTTTTGTTCCACAATTAGCGAATATGGTGTATGAGGCACTGCAGGTGAGAGGCACTCAACAAATTAGGAGCAATTTCTTTTATTTCGAATTTTCTTTAAAAATCGTCCGCCGAATGTGTAGTCTTGTGGAACTTCTTTTTTCTTCTTTTATCGCCTGTCGTATATATTTTTAACTCTCGGGTAGTAGGAGCAGTAGTTATTGGGGGAGGCGACCGACAGCAAATATTGTTTTCTATAGAAAATATTGGTGATTTGGTAGGGGTAGGACAGTCGGGGTGTGGTGGAGAAAAACTCGGCGTCGGTATTAGCCTACTCTTATTAGCGAACTCCGCCACGGGGTAAACATTTTAACGTCCCATGAGACGGGCGGCGTACTCACTTTTAAGTGCTCTCCTCACAGCACACTAGGTAGGGATCAGGATACCACTGAAAAATCAGACCACCACCGGGATTCGAACCCGGACCTTCAGGGTGAGAAGCCAGTACCTTAACCATCGCCCCATCCCGATCACCATTCGCATCACTTGGGACCCTGCCTGTAAAATTTATTTTTCATACGGGAAATAAACATACATTTTCGTGTGTAGAATTTGTAGCTTGAAAACTGAAGCTCTTTCATAAACCTGCACTGTTTTGTTCGGACAAAAACTCATCCTGCGCTGTTATACCGTGATTTGCTTCAGTTGCTAAAATTCGCTCATTTAGGATATGAGCCTTACCACTTGGACCAGTGTACATGATAAGACTTATTACGCTGGTTGGTCACCCTCCAATCACTCTGCCTTACGTGGTCACGTCAACACAGCATATTTAATCTATAGGTCTAATTCCTGCATTCGTGGAGCTAAATCCAATTGACCATGATCTAATGAAGCTTAAGCAAACGTACTTCGTAAGAGTACTCATTCTGTGATTTAATGATCATTTATATTTCGATGGAAATAACCCTGAGTACGGTCAGACCATCTAAAGAACTTCAGTGCGGCGGACCCAATGCCTTTCATTTGTGATTAAGATTCGGGCCGTGCAGGAAACAGCCCATTTGCGATCAACTGCATCGATATACGCGCCATGCTTGACAATAAAAAATAGAGTGTGACTTATTTAAATTATCTACCTTCGAACCTAGTAAAAATTTCTGATTGTTTCGTCGTCGCCATTTTCCTATGTAAAATAGAAAAAATGAACAATATCATGTTAAAATGAATGAAAAATGATATGATTATACATTCGTCCGACGCGTCCGTAACTATTGCGGGTTCAAATAACTATTTCCCTTCGAGTAAATCGTTTGATAAAGCTATGGTGGTGAATTCTCGAATAATTTAGTCTATTTGGCAGTTTCTTTTTTAATGTTGCTAATTATCCAGCGTGATACCGCATTAAAATGAAATACAGTATTTTTATTAGTGTATAAGTCTTCGTACCCTCAATGGAAGGTCATATCCTAAATCGGAAAGTCTTCTCAAGCTGGAATTTTTGGTTCGTCCTCTACCTTAGTCGTGGGTATTAAGTGGGTAGCTGTGATTCAACAACTTTGGCTAAATGCGTGAGGCAGCAATGAGGACAAGTGATTTTTAATGTGTATCGATGATGAAAGGGGTCGCGGTAGTCAAGGGGTAGATCATTGGGATCCTGACCAGAGGGCCCAGGCTCGTGTCCCGGGTAAGCCTCTCTGGGCACCCTCGGCTCCAGGTAATTTTTCGGGTACCAGGTCTACCTGGGAAACCACCGGCACAGTGTAAGGCAATCCCCCCCTTCCCTGACGTGCGACTTTAACACGCTGGGTGAACTCAACCATCCCCTACCACCGATCTTAGGGTTGATTACTGTGTTTATGGTTTTATCGATGAAGAATGCCAGGGTTATTACTCCAAGTTATTTATGTATGGGTTGGACTAGGCGTGTGGGTGTCGTTCTTCGTCCTGACTGCGTCGTATTAAGCATTGCTTTTAGATAAGCTCTCTTTACTGTTTTCAATAACTTGCTCGAGCTAATTTTTTTGTGGGCGCTTTAATTGGCTGACCGTCAATATTTTTTCCGTTCATTACGTGTGTGTGTGTGAGAGAGTTATAATTTAATGCCCATTGTTTAATTTCCTATTATGAATACTTTTACATCAGTGTGTGTGTATAGATATATCTTCAGTTCCCTTCCCTGTACGTGTATGTAGATGTATATACTTATTTTCCGTAATATAGTCCACTGGACCACTTAAGTTTTGCAAATCTCGCCGAATGATTTTTATATTATCTGTACTATCTTTGCTCTTTGACATTTTTTGTCTACAGTTTGAGTTTACGGTGAGACCTATCGAATATTTAGCCGTATAAATTAAAATAACAAGCGGATTTATATATAAATTCAAATTTTAAAAATCTAATTGTGTTCACCTCCACCATTTTGTAGACAAGTTTTTATTTCATTTTTGGCAGTATGACCTCTTTACGTCAATCTTATGTTTTCTCATACACAGCGCCTTGAAACAGCTCAGTAATTCTTTCATCACACTTTCACAATGGAATTTTTCCAACAAAATACTGTCATTTATGTTTGCGTGTCTGTAATGACCTCTGCATTTGTGAAAGGTATGTTATTTCGTCTGGTGAGACCGTTCTTCTCATGTACCTATGGATTCTACGGGACAGTGCGCCCTATGAATAAGGCGACCTTGTCTATTTTCACGCCCTTCTCTCGTGTTAGACCTTTTCAAATTTTCACGCCTCGAGCTATTTCCAGTGGGCGTGTCGTTATCCGGCACAATTATTTTTTTAATAGGCTTGAGCATTTTTTTTATTCTCGGAAACATTCCACATAAAGTCTTTCTTAATTTGTGAATCGTTTAAATCATTGAAAATTTATCTAAGCCTCTTCAAATTAAGAATTTACCAAATTTCGCTACCGAAATTGTCGAGAAAAAGAATGGAGTACTCATCTACACCTGCACAATACTCCACGAGGCGCCACAAGGGTTGTTAGGGCACTAGCCATTCATACATATTCGTACACGCTTGTATATGTATGTATTTATGGTACCTGTATGTCCGTAAAGGTTTAATGTAAGGTAATGTATCGTATATCCCATGCAGTATATCCATATATTTTTACAAAAACCAACTATGGACATCATTGTGTTGCTTTTCCCATATCTAATGGATCTTTGTTCGTAGAATTCGGTGTTCTCGGTACCTCTTTCATTTGTATTCTGCTGTTACTCACGGGTTTTGTTGCCTCATGTGGTACATGCTATGCGATTTTTCTTTATGCGTGAAGAGCGTGAGGTCCTACTGTGAACGGCGCAGAGCATCGCGGGGCACTTCGGGACGCATGTTTATTCCGGGCTAGACACCTAACGAATGGGGACTTCTCGGTCCCTGCTCTTTAAGCCCCTCCTACTCCCCCTCGCTGCCTGTTTATTTATATTTTGTTCGTGGGTGCGCCTTGCTAATGAGAAGGGCGTCTCTCTGCCGTCGAATACGTGCCGCACGGCTCGTACTTGGCGCCTGACGGGCAGTTTTTATGTTTTTGTTTCGATCTGAGGCAGAGGGAAGATAATATTAAGTCGACGCCGTGATGGAGGAAAAGTGGTCCCAGCAATTCTTGAGTCCTCGAAACCCGGGAAAAATAGCTGCGTTCTGTGTGATATGCATTTTGCAGGAGGTATAGAATTGTGCGTCAGGTCTGTGTGCATTCAAGGAAAATTTGTGCAATTGGGCTGAGTGGTTCTCGACCTGCATACGTGGCTCTTAACTACGACGAAGTAGTGATGGTGAAGTTCTTCTTTGTGAGAGTATTCTACAGTGAATAAATATTCCATGATATGGATGATTTTATTCCCTGACACTAAGTGCCTGCTAATATGTCCTTTATTATCAAGTTGTTATAGAATATTTCACGATTAATAATAGGCATTTTAAATATTTGTATCATTACCTCTCGTTCCTTAGCAAGAGTAATTTTTAAAGAAAATATCAATAACTTGAGGTTATGAGGTAGTTCATCAAATAATAGCTCAAAAGATCTGGGAAAAAAATGATTAACCTTGAAATTCTGAATCGGAAACCATTCGATTGGTGGCTCCCCTCAACTGTCAAGCTGATATGGCCAGAATCCGTTATCAAAACCGCATAGCTTAGTTTTTGATTTATCGTGTCTGTCGTATGATTTCGTTCTCGGCCATTGATTCGTTCGCCAATGCACAACGTGATAAGTATATTTTTTACCGGACTTCTAACTTGTCATCTTGCGACAAACTGTAATTTTCTGTCGGTGTATGCTTGTGGTACTTCAACTACTGAAAATATGAGATTTAATTTTCTTCCGTTCCTGATAGATAACATATACTTCAACTGGCAAAATCAATATGTAATGCTACGAGTTTGGTATCAGATATTTCCAAGTTTCCCCAGGGGATCACAGCATGTGCAAGACAATCTGCTCCTTTTATTTCGTCTTCAAGACTCCATTCCTAATTTTATTTGCGTCTGCGAGAGAACATTACCACCGATTGGTAGACCATCGTCTGCTTTACTCTTGGGTTTGATGCGTTCTGTGATATTTTGTCAACTGTGATGGACATAGAAATCGCCTGGCATGGCCGTTCGTGCGAAAGTTTATAAAGGTATCATTTTTTTTCTCTGTACACAGTTGTCGTCTTTATATATTTTTGAAAAATGTCGTTGTCTTCACTGTTATTTTTCCTTGATACCGTAATCCTTTGTCTTCGACTCACAGATAAGTTATCCCATAAGAAATAAGATGTCTTATGAATGGATGATATAAGTTGGCTTAGTGAGATAAGAACAAAACGTTGTGTAACTTAAGTGTCGTGTGGGTTGGAGCGACTGTACATATCTGTTATCCATCCAAACATTACGATTGCGTCACCGTAACTTTTCGCATACCGTGGATACCTATTTTTGATGTTGTTACCGTGCATATAGCATGGAATTAAAAGCAAACTTGGGAACTGTGCGTACTTGTTCATTCAGTGTTGAATAATGCCTGTAAAGTCGCCTTAGAACGACATTTCCTTTCAGGGACCGTCTGAACAATTAAGGCGGTTATTAGTTTTCGTTTTTGGAATGCTTCGTTTTTACTTCAATATCAGCCCACCGAATAATTTCATGTTAATGACTAATTAATTTCAACATGCGATGGGGTGAGTTCACATTAGCGGTGTTATTCACAGGAATTTTCAAAATATAGTTTTTTTTTTCCTTTTCCAAGCCTGTGCATCACGAATTCCTAATTAACTTTTTTAACTCGGCTGCGAGAGGGATTTATTCTTTTATCTTCGACTACTGTGCAACAGGTGGGTTGCATTTTTTCTTTTGTGCGATGAAAACGACTGAGCGATGCGTCGTGGGGAAAAAATATTATTCTGTGTAAAATGCTTGAAAAATGCAACTGCTAATTCGACAAAAGTAGCGCCGGGTTGTTTGTGAATTATTCCTTAAATTTGCACATATCTTCGATCAAATTCCATTCGAGAGCGCCCATTACATATAACCGTCCACTATTGGGATATTCGAATAATCATAGATGTTTATCTTTTATCACTCGAGAATTGCCGCGTATTTTCACATAAGACCTGGAAAAATGGAAATATTGCTCGTGGAAAACGTTTTCTGGGATTCATAGTCAAATAATAAATATACCTCTAATTCAGCTTTGGTTGATTTTGCTTGATTCATTATCCTCGGTGAAGCCCTCTAACTAAAATAGTCATTTTGGGTTCATAGTGGGACGGTGGTTGAATTGACACCTCGTTTTTCTCCGGTGGAATGCATTAGTATGCAAATCAGTCGAGACAGGGCGTGAAACCTAACAATAAATGTCAGTATGCGAGTTACAATTAATCCTTCTCCCTCCACCTCTCACTGCAATTACCATCCCCGTTATAAGTGAGTCTGCTTCTTTTTCTTCCTTGTTATGGGAATCCAGAAGGTCTTCGATGGTCATTTCACCTCCTTCAATTGTTCGTATTAATTAAATCGTTTCCCCTCTAATACTAATTCCTGGTACATTTATGTTCACTCTTACTTGCTTAACTTAGGAAACGGATGTAATATAAGGAAACTAATGGCTGGATGAACTTGGGAGGTTGCTAGTATGCGAGGAAAGCTCGTATTTTGTAGTCGCCGAGGCCGTATGAATTATCCAGGAGAACTCTTTATCGTAAAGTCTTATCGCGTCCGTCTTCCCCGCAAATGCTATAATTTTCTGAGAATTCTCGAACGTGATGATTTTTGAAAAAAATTTTGAAATCGAATCCCCCTCCCTTCCCTAAGCCCTTGTCGAACCTTCGTCATCCATCCTTGATGAGGCAAAGGGGCGAGAGAGATAGAAAGGGCGAGAGCGAACGGGGCCCTTACTAATGGCCACTCCTCTCGTCAGGCTCGTGATGATCTCTTCCACAACCTCGAGTCTTTTGAAGGCAGCTTTGGGGGCGGAGGAGCGAGAAGAAAGAGGGAGATGGATTTTTACCTCCCGGGCAAGAAGGGAGAGCGGCGGGGAGGCCGGAGTGGGAAAAAGCAGTTCCGCAGCCGTGTTTTCTAGGAATTCGTTGCCTAAGCATCGCGTGGTGATGTCGGGAAGGAGGATGGGAGGGAGAAAATGGCTTCCCTTTCAATATTTCGTCGAGCGTCTGGAAGACAAGGGGCCTCCTCGCAATTCCCCATCCCCAAAACCCTTCTATCCTCGCCCGGAAAAGCCCTACTCTCCCGCAAACGCCCTTGACACGCTTTTTCGCCCATGTAATATTTTAAGTTGAGTTAAGGAAAAGCTTTTGTGTCGTCTGTATACTGTGGAGGACAGAGGGATACTCTTCCCTCTCTCTTTGTTATCCATAAGTTGCCGCTATTTATTTTTCGCCGAGGTCGTCCACTTGTTCCCCCGCCTTTCCCCTTCCCTCCCGCTCAGTTGAACTTTGGACCACGAGTTTGATAATGCCCGACTGCTGTTCTGGCAAGCCCGCAAAATTGATTCGTCTTTCCTCTTTGTGTTAGTCTCTCTCAAAATCGAGCGCAGTCCACCTGTTCGTGGTAGGCACAGGAAGAAATGGAGCTATCTGTCATTGGTTGTCAGGAATCAATCCTCCCAATTACGTTCTGGTATTACACACTTGTTCCCTCATTAATGCTTGCAAATGCTCTTGGCGGCGTACATCAGTCCGAAAACATTGGGTCTACAATATCCCTCTCCAGTTCTTTGTACTTTCTGTGTGCCTAAATGTTGTTTAAAAATCGTATTATCTCTTTTCTTGTTCCTTGTTACCTTACGTAAATTCCATCCTTATTCCTTCCTCAATATCCCAGCATTTCTCAATATCTCTTCCACCCTATTCTTCTGCATTCGTCAAATTTCGCCTTGTAACTTCAACTCTTCTTCCGCCATAGTCGAAACATTTTTGTTTGTTCAAAACCCTCTGACCAACTATTTCCTCAATTTCTCTCAATGGGTATTACAATTGCTTTTTTTCTACGTTCATCATTTTTGCTTCGGATTCACACGGCGTGTTATTGAAGTTGAATTCTGGCCTTGTGAATCAAATCTAGAAGAATAAATTGCATTTTTAGTGGTCTCATGTGCCCTGCCGTCTAATTACATTTCATAAGCAAAAGCGATACAATTTGCGGACGAGTGGCCATTGCTGTCGGCACCTCGCAACTTGTTACGGTCGCTTGTGGTTCCGCCTTAACCGTCCGAATGACTCGACAGTTTCCTTTGCGATTAGTGATTTCGGTGACGCCTGTATCTCGAAGCGGATTGTTCTTCTCGTACGGCTCACCAAGCCACTTTTTTCCCATCCAGGATACAAAAATAAGGAACTTGGTTCAATTTTTTGCACGAGTCCTATTCCCATTTAACAATAAGTAGTTATCTCGTGGGAATCGGCGAGTAGATTACCTCGTTTATCTGTGGCTTGCGATTTCCTCATTAGCAGCAGTGAACTACGTCAAGCGTTGATGTATCTTATGATCGGGACAGAAAGTAATACAGGATTGATAACTCGTGGCAGTGTAATATTATATATAGTAATCTCACTGTTTCCGGCCAGCGAGTGGAGGATTCTTGTCCGCCCCAGGAACATGCAGCTAATCTTTAAGTTTATCCACGAACGGGAAAAGGCATGTGAAAGATGAATTCCTTGTAGTAAGATTGGATAATTCATTATTTAACTTGAATTTTTGTTTCGTATGATCCTCTTTCCGTACTGTGGACAGTTAACCGTAGAATATCTAGTTACAAATTTAAAGTAAGCAGTATTAAGACAGCTCACCATGATCATTAGCTCATAGATATGGTCACATGTTTATGAAGTATTCACTTGTGCTTTATTTATAAATTGCGCGCGCATGTTTAGGCAAGGTTTTCAGCTAGTGTTAGTACATACTGCGATAGCCACATCCGTTTTGTGATCATAAGGACAGCACACTAAATCTGTTTCGTCAAATTTGTTTCGCCAGCGTAGCAGTAAACTCGTTATGCGTCAGCAAAATATCAAAAATGCTTCATTGTCCTACGGTGGTTGTTCATTCATTTCCATTTAATTATTAATTTTCAGGATTTACGACTCTGTGGTTCGAGAGTACCTAAGAACCCACTCACATGAGGAAAAGCGCGATGGAGATCCATCGCGGTGTATAACGCCACGACATAGGTTTCCACGGAGAAACAATCTCGGACCAGAACGCGCCCCTAACACCGCTACGACTGAAACGGGATGTCGTTTCTCCATGCCCTTCGTTCCCATTTCCGCAAGAGTAGCTTGATTGACGTATCTTTTAATTGCAACCGGGAGAAGGGGAATGGAATGCGACTGGGAGGGTGAAACTAAAGCGAACCGTTCGGGACAGTAAGCGTGTACCACCGTTCACTATCCGTCCCGAGTCCTGATTTCCCCCGCGCCGCCTTGCGTCCGCCCTCTCGTCATAGTTCCAGACACTCATTCGCACTTCAGTTTTCCGGCATGCCTTCCCCCACCACAACCCCATCTCCGCTCTTATTATTCATCTTGCATTACACGTCTTCCAATTGAAAGTATTGACTTTCAATTCGTGTGTCAATATGCTCATAAAATTGAATAGGTGGATTGGACGATAGGGGTCTGAATCTGCATCATTCATGCGATATGCCACGCGGGCTTGTTGAAGGTGGTCTTCGGAGTTGGGTGATTGTGCTAAACTAAGATTTACCGGTTGCAAAAAAGAAATAGTAATGAAAGAGTGCATAATTAACAGTTCGATTACGACTGCTGCTGTGTTTTACACCGATTGTATTGTTATTGTGAGATTAAATCATTTGTGGATAATTTCAACGTTATTGTTTAGCCGAATTTTGTAAGCGTTAAAAGTTTCCCGTCGAGTTATGCCCGAGGCGATTTCTGAAAAACATAAAAATGCTTTGTTGTTATTTGTTTATTATATTTCATACGAATGGTCTAGTCAGACAATGTAGTGTGGGGTAGTAACTTCATCGGGCCCGAAGTGTTTGGAGACCGTGTTTGCTTCTGTGGGCCTTAAATATTGTCTCCTCTTGTCTGGAGGTAGTTGCGTCCTAGTTTCTCCAATAACCCCGGCAAACTTACTCTCTTCTCATAATACTGTTTTACAAACTTACTGAAGAGCTTTCGAACTTTTATTCAATTCCGTTAATGGAATTTTCGGCAATAGATTACAAATATTTTATCGTACTCCAAATGTGACCGGAACTGGAGAGCATTTCAAGAGCCTCCCTACACGGGGAAACGTCTTATCTATGGTCTCATCTTGGTATTACCATGCGGGCCGTCGTCAGGGTGTGTAGCAGTAATGTCGTCTTTTAACTTGTTTCTATACAATTCAAAGCATACTCTAATGTCGAGTAATTTACTTAGGTAAAGTCACGAAAACGTTGATTTGGCTCACATTTACGGTCTATGGGAAACTGTGGGACTATAGAAAAAATGGCAATGGAAAGAAATAATTCTTGTTAAATACGGTGATAAGTTGTTTCGTTAAATTGTTTTAACTCTTGATACACCATCCAATGTCTGTATCTAATGCCAAATCGTATGACACGCATTCGAAGTATGTCGGCCTGTATATATGTAGGTATAGGTCTGTCAAAATGTATATATGTATTCGTATGTATATATATGTATTCGTATGTGTATATTATTATTATTAGGTAATCTACCGGTTAAGGTAGGTTTTTGGATGGACACAACTATCAAATAAACATTTTGTAACTCCCCACCTAGCAAACTAATCTATATTAGGTCCCTCTTCATCTCGGTGTACTTCTTTCCTCCCTTCATCCCGTCCAACATCCCTATCCTGTTCCTACCCTTACCACGCTTGCCCAACATTCTCCCCTCTATTACCCTCTTCAACATTCCACTACCGCTCAATACGCCTTTCATCCACTTTTCCTGCCTCCATAGGATTTCTCTCAACAAACCCCTCTCCTCCCCCACCATTTCTAGTACTTCCTCATTTGTTTTCCTTTCGGTCCATTTCACCTTCTCCATTCTTCTCCATACCCACATTTCAAAAGCCTCCAATCTACGTCTATCCTCCTGCTTCAGCGACCACGTTTCCGCGCCGTACATAGCTACGCTCCATATCAGAGTTTTTACGAGTCTAGTCTTAACATGCCTACTCAACGTCCCCGTCATCAACTCCCTCCTCTTTGAGAAAGCCTCCTTGCCTAGCGCAATTCTTCTCCTTACGTCCCTACCACTTTGACCGTGTTGGTCCAAAACACTTCCGAGATATGTAAACTGCTCTACCTGCTCTATTCTTTCCCCGCCTATTTTAATATTTAGCTTAGCCTTTTTCTTTCTAGAAAATCGCATAACCTTTGTTTTATTAATATTGATTCTCATCCCATATTTATCGCACTGAACCTCCAATTCACTCAACAATGCTTGCAACCCCTTGGCTGACTGAGCAACTAATGCTTGGTCATCAGCAAACCTAACCGATTTTACGAATTCCCCTCCGACTTTCATTCCTACCTCCAGTTCTTCCCATGCCTCTTTAATCATTTCCTCTACATATACGTTGAACAGTACCGGTGACAATGGGCAACCCTGCCTTACACCTCTTCCTAACACTGCCCATCCGGACTCTCCGTTCCCCACTCGCACCTGAGCAGTCTGAGACATGTACAGGTTGCGGATCAGTCTCCTGTCCCTCCAATCCATTCCTATTTTTTGCAATACACGCATTAATTTTTCCCAATTCACTCTATCAAACGCTTTTTCGAAATCTACAAAACAGGCAAAAACGTCCTGATTGTACTCTATATTTCTCTCGACTAGTGATCTCATTACTGCAATGGCATCACGCGTACCTCTTCCTTTCCTGAACCCAAACTGATCATCCCCTAAGTAATCATTTGCCTTACTCTCTATCCTTTTGTTGATGATCCTGAGAATAACTTTAGCTGCGTGGGATATCAAACTTATTGTTCTGTAATCCTCACATGACGAGGCCTTTGCCTTTTTTGGAATAGGAACTAACACCGATCTCACAAAATCTTCCGGCCAGATTCCTTCCTCATAGATACTACGAATCAGTCCATATATGGCCTTCTTCCCACCTTTCCCTAACCATTTCAACATTTCTACAGGAATATTGTCCACCCCCACAGCCTTGTTTGCTTTCATCTCCTTTAATGCCCTTTCTATTTCATCGTCGAGTATGCCTGGACCTAAGCTATCTTCTTCTACCTCATGTTCCTTTTCTATGTCTAACCTTGTCGGCCTAAGTTCTTTACCATACAGTGTTTCTATATATTCCTTCCATCTCTCTTGGATTTTTCCTGGTTCAACTATTATCTTACCCCATTTATCTTTAACTGTTAGCACAGATCTTGCCTTCTTACTTCCCGATAATAACTTAACCTTGCTGTATAGAGCACCAATTTCACCCTTCTTCTGTAGACTTTCCATATCCTCGCATTGCGTTTTCCACCATTCTTCTTTTGCTTTATTTGTGGCCCTTCTCAATTTATTGTTTAACTCTTTGTACTTCATTTTGCCTAACTCTGTGTTTACATTTTTCCATCTTCTTCTCTCGTCCATCTTTGCAATCATCTCATCCGTTACCCATGGTTTCCTTATCCTTTTCCCGTTAACGGTTCCTATAGTGTCTTTAGCGGCTTCCAATATCCCTTTCTTGATACATTCCCATTTTTCTTCGATAGCACTCAGTTCTTTACCGTCATCCATCATTTTCTCTACAGCCTCCTGATACTCCTTCTTCGTTAATTCATTTACTGCTTCTAAATTCCATTTTTTAACCCGCCGCCCTTGCCTTATCTTCTTGAAACGAACATTACATTTCATAACAACTAAATTGTGGTCAGAGTCCGCATCCGCTCCTGGGAAACTGTGCGAATTTATCACACTGTTCCTAAACCTGTGCCTAACCATAATATAATCTAACTGATACCTTTCTGAGTCACCTGGCATTTTCCATGTATACCTACGCCTTTTGTGGTGTCTAAACCATGTGTTGGTGATGACTAACCCCTGTCTCCTGCAGAATTCAATTGCTTTCTCTCCGCGTTCATTCCTCGTGCCTAACCCATAGTCCCCCACCTCACCACCATCTCTTCCTTCGCCTACCGTCGCATTCCAATCCCCCATCACTATTAAATGTTTCCCTGCAGGAACACTCGCGATGATATCCTCTAACTCATCATACATCCTATCGACTTCTTCCTCCTTGTGGTTGCTCGGTGGCATGTATACCTGAATAATGACCAAGTTCGTCGGCTCTGCTTTAATCTCTACGAGTAAAATTCTATCTGTCGCTTGCTCTATGTTGACTACGCTTCTTCCTACCCCTTTATTTAAAATTACGGCAACCCCTCGTTGGCTCTCGTCCCCGCCGCTGTATATTACTCTATAATTGTCACTCCAGTAATCCCCGCTATCCTTCCATCTCACCTCGCAGAGGCCTAAAACATCTATGTTACCTCTTTCCATCTCTCGCTTAATATTTTCTAATTTGCCTCTCCTCAACATTGTCCTGACGTTCCAGGTTCCTATTCTAACTACTTTCACCTTCTTCTGAGTCTTCTGTCCTGCTGAAGTTATTTCTTCCCTGCAAGGGTTTCGTGGGATGACGACCGCGGAAGCCTTGCCTCTCCCGCTGCCGGGCACGACACACGGCCTCTTGGGCCGAGTCCCGTAGTTGCCAGGACTCATATTATCTATAGTGCCCATCATAATATTCTTGGGAATCATAATTGAGGTGGTTTCCCGTTGCCTTCCTCAATAGTGTTTTTAACGTGACACCATCACTTAATGGCCGCCCCACTGGGGTCAGACGCCATTGCAGCCGCCTCACTGAGGAACAGACGCTGCGTGGACTACCTTTCGTCTGGCTCCTAACCTTCGACCTATCTGGCATGGGTGACCCTTCCAGGAGTAATTATTATTACTCCCGCCAGCACAGCTCTAGGGGTCATCGGAACACACAAGCCCTTCCACCACGACAAGGTTGTAGTCCATGGGAGGGATATATATATATATATATATATATATATATATATATATATATATATGTTTGTACAGGGAAGTTAGGGAACAATTGGCGGGCTATGGAATTGAGTGAAAGCTTAAACACCGGGTTACTTCAATGTTTCCTCTACTGCGCTTAACATGCTGCGTCATATTTGCGTGCTTTGTCACGTTTCCGTATTCCTTTGTTCCGCTGGTGCTCTCTATCACTGGTTTGCAAATCATGCCTAACTTTACACATTCTTCTCCGCAGTTCTGAGCTTCATACGCAGTTGTCCGAGTTCAATATTTAAAAAAACGTATCGAATTTACCGTTGGTTTCCTTTCTTCAACATTCACAAAAGCTGAGCGATTTCCATTGTTTCACTTTCTCATAGGAATCCGTTTCCACGGTTTATCTTACGCATTTGATAGAAAACGGGCCACATGTTTACTTCACTTCTGAGGGTTCCAACTGCGGCCAGTGGCCATCGTAAAATGATAGCACAATTATCAAGCTGTAATATTCCTATCTTTGAGGCGATTTTTCATTGTTTTTTATACTAAGATAAATAATAAGCCTTCCCCAATCGTCGATTCCCTTTACATGATTTGAATAAAATCCTTCGTTATTCTAATTTTTTCTCAAATTCGTTGAATTTTCCCTTTTCTTTGGTTTATTAGCTTTCAGCTTTTGAACAGGCCATCATAAGTTGAGTTGTAGGATGAGCTAATTATTTGTTGGACCTAATTTTCACTGTGTAGACTGCTCCCTGCCCCCCGCTCTAGGCAATCGGCAACGTTTAATATACAATTATGAGGGGGCTATAAAATAATTTCGTCATCCACCTATTTAGATTATAGATAAGCATTTAAATTATACGATTAATTCCATTGATTGGCGAAGCACGTTCAAGCACCTGCTTATAAGTTCGCACATACGAATGCATATTGTCAGTTAATTATTGGATTTAAAAAAGAAAACGTACATTTTCACATTTTTTCACATTTTTCCGAGTGAAAAAAATATTATTTGTAGGACCCATAAATTGAATGTTTTTCAATACATGAAATTCATGTTAAACATATGAGAGTTTTCACCGTTTTTCAGTGGAATTTCTCAGTTGTATAGGTAAGGGAAACACAGCAATTCCATAATTAATATTTATTAACGACCACGATTACGCCACTGTGTTGTATCATTGACATCTAATGATGGATTTGTGGATTTGCTGGTTCTCAACCTCACATTTGGCAATTAGAATACCGTGCTGCTTAGCACGTTGACTTTGCTTAGCGTATCTAGTCATGCGATGTAAAATTTATTTTGGGAGGGGTAGTATTGAAGGCACTGGAGATTTTAAAATGAAAGTATGAAGAACGATTAAGAGAAGACGGTGAGAGCGAGGCGATGGAAAGGTGCAGACAAACCTCTGCAATTTGCTTTACTTCGTAATCAATCTGTGTATTTATTTTTATAATATATAATATAATGAGTGACGGTGTGGATGCAGACGCCCACTCGAGAATATGTATATTACCAGCTTCGGTGCACTGCACCTCCCCTGTATTCCACGTATCCGCCTCTCGGGCGGCTTCTTTCTGCCCTGTACGTAGTAAAAGTGGGGAGAGAGGTGAAACTGCAAGGCGGGAGCGCTCTACTATATGCCTTTCCCTGCCTTCCCCGTACCCTTTTATTCTGTTTATAAATACTGCCGTCAATCGTACATCTTTTCTCTCCAAGTGATTAATTTTTGCCATGTAAGTAGGTAAATACACTGCAGGAAAAAATACATTTATCAGAGTTCTTCCAACTACGAGGTATATTTCATAATACAAAACACAAATACAGCTTATAAGATTCAATAAACATAGCTCCCGATCAATTCCTCTCAAATGTATGGGAAGAAAACATTTCACCGCTGTTAATACAATTGCCAGGGAAATGTGGCCGAAGGTTTATTTTTACTCTGTGAAACGTTAAAATTGAATACACGCTCATATATTTTTTGTAAATTTAAAGCAAACACCAGCCATTCCTCCATTCATATTTAGACCAACAATTGTCCATGTGTTACAAACGTACGTATACATTATCCGGTCAATATCTCAGTTTTTCGGTAGAAACTTCTATTTTTTTTCACCGGTTGAACCGAGTAGGTTGGCGGCCGACGGTGCATCATGCGTTGGTTTCCATTTCAGTCTTCTGCCAAATATCCTAGCCCTTCGTCCTTATTCTCTTATTATAAAACAAGTTCGCTAATTTTATTCTGTTTAATAAAGCCAGCCCAGCACTTGACCACTGAGATACCAAGTCCTTCAGTTACTTGATATATGCCGTGTAAAAATTGCTAAAAATGTGTACCATGTTGTCTTTCCTGCTCTTCATCTCACTATGGATTGAATGTTATACCTGCTCATGTACATACTCCATTTATCCTACTCTTAATCTACTTCGATGAATAATCATCTGGTTTGCTACTCCCTGCCCAACCTTTAATTTTGACGGGGGTGTTAATTGCGATATGTCCTCAGATTTAATTCACCTGATGGTTGTGTGATAACGAACGCCTATTCTCTTTAATTTGGAATACTTTTTTTTATATTTCCCGCATTGAGAGTGACGTTTTTAAGTTGTTCCGATTCCCAAGTAGCCTTTCAAGACACTGCAGCGGAGTGGAATATTGAGAACGCGTCCAGAAGTGGGTGGGGGCCTTCGCAGCGCCCCCTCTCCTCGTGAATGCGCCAGAAGACCGCCGCACCCTCTTGTTTCTCCCCATGGTCACATCCCAAATCCCGTCCCCTTCCCTTTTCACTCATCCTCCATCCTCCCCTTTCTTTTCCTGGAGAAAGTTTTTCCCGTGGCATTCCGGACATGTCCCCGTCTCCCCCATCCCTCCAACCCCTTTTGTTCCCGTTTACCTCTCCTCCCCCCACCCCTCATACGCTTGGAATTACCTTCTCCGTCCACTTACCTCAGCCACCTCCTCCTCCAAATCTCTGCCCTTTAACGGGGTTTTGCGTCTCTGAATTTCGGGTTTGACCGTTTTATTTCCCGAGCATCAGAAGTGGTTTGACGCGTGCCCAATCTGTTCCTACGTAGACGCGGCGGTTTGAATCCGTGGGTGGGAAAATTGCCAATGACGGCAAGTATATGAGAACAAATATCAATTCTTAGGGGGATCTAGTTCACTATTTTCCTCTTTGACTCCTTGGAAACACTCAGTGACTTAGAAGACTGACATTGTTGCTTATGGCGAGAATAAAATTGGGTTCTTTTGTAAAAATTGTCGAGTATCGTATATTTTATTATCAGACTGATACATGTTATGCTGATTACAGTACTTTTTATTATCGCCCAGATGAAAATGGAATGGGAGGAAAGTTGTATTTTACTTGTGTATTCTCTATTAAAATTCCCAATGCACTCAGGAAAATAAATAATGAAGTTCAATATTTGTTCAGATGAGTGGTAGATGACTCTCATTTTGTTGAATATTTTCAAATCAAATGAATAGATCACTTAGACGGCTTTTTTCGTGTCATTAAATCGTGTCGGAAAATGCCAAGTAGTGATCGCTCCTGTTAAAAGTCCTGGAGGACAACGGGGCCTAGACTGCTTATGGAACATCCGGAAGTTTCTCAACTTCGGTAACGATGTATCGCGTGGTTCCACCCTCTTCACTCCCATTGCCTTACGTGACTTTTCCAACCCACCCGTTCCTCTCGTCGCATCCTGGAAGGAGAGGGACACCGCAGGGAGAGGGTGGGGTCTCGAGTCCCACCCGCCGTGGAGGGCATGCCGATGAATTGGGCGTCCGCAGCGCGTCGTGTTGTGTCGGGTATAAGTTTTCTTTTGTTTTCGTTCGTCGCGTTTCCCTGTATATTGGTCTTGCTCACGCGATCTTATTGACTTCATTTTTTGGGTGATTTTGAGCGTTCCGACCGAGACTTTGGTTGTTCCCGTGCGCCAATGCGGCAGGCTTGGTCTCTGGGAGCACTTATCAGTCACGGTAGGATTTAGTTTTTTCGTGATTTAACCTATCGACCCTGAGTTGGTTGGTATGAGTGCAAGTTACCTAACTCGGGGAGAAGTCTTGCGAGTAAAGTGGTTAACGATAATATATTTATTAGACGAAAAACATGAAAATACGCTCGTTAACTTTTAGAAAGAAAGAATAATATTAAATATTACAGTGAAATAAATGTGCAATAATGCGTCTCTTGTGATGGATATGTTTGGATAACAGCATGAAGAGCACGTCAATCATGAGAGTGTATGTTGACATTGGGTTGAGTATTCTGATATTCCGAGATTGCATTCTTAAGTGGAAAAGATAAGCGAGTACTCATATATGAGGAGCTAATGTAATCAACCAATCCATAAATTAGGGACCAACCTGAAGCGAATAAAAATGTGATTAGTGCGGTTAGTTAGTGAGTTAGTGATATATGAATAGTTAGTGAGTTAGTGAATAAAACAAAAGTTTATTTAGTGATAAATGGCGAGGAAGAGGAAGGGGTTAAATTCTAATAATTCTCGGTATTTTTATACAGTCTCTTAAGCTGAAATTTCCGCCGTAAACAATTAATCACTGCCAAGATTTTGAAAGCGATGGATTTAACCTATCTCGAAGTAGAAAATGTTGTTTTTGTATATATAGGAAGAAATATGCATGTCTATATTAGAAAAATAAAATTTCGTTCGTCCAATACACTTGCCAAAACTTAGGTAGTATATGGTGATTTCTGGGTTCATGATTATTCATTTCATTTTTATGTTCTTACCTTCGTCAGATTTTCTCCGCGGAAGTCTTCTTATCACTTAATAGACCAGGCATTTATTCAATCTTTCCCCATATCACGCTATTGTCATCTCCAAACCCTAAGATCTCCAATTTACGACTTTTAAGTTATACCCTGCCATATTTTAATGGGGAACGTTTCATGAAGGGTTGTCTTTCTTTTCCGTATTTCTAGACACTTCGTTTTCAAGGGTACATACCATTAGAAGTGGGAGGGTATTTCGTGGGTTCGCAATTGCACGATTGATGTACTCCAGATGTGTTTCACATAGGACAGCTTGTTTTCAAGCTAATGGGACCTTGGCGATGAAGTACGATTCTGATCGCACTTTGGAGGGATGTAGGGCGCTAAAAGATTGAAGTATCTTGGATTCAAAGGCTGGAAGGGCGACTCTCAAAGGGTGAAGATGTTCGAAATCGCTGCCCTTTATAGACTGCAATCTTGCTCGATTGGAGAGGGGTTCTCTTTGGTGTAGGCTGCGGCCGCCGAACTCGTTTTCGAGGAAAAAAATGAAGAGCAGTCAACTCAAAGGGAGCGGTGGTGTGCGAATGCTTCGCCGCGTTTATTGCACTCCGCCCTTCCTTTTCGGCGCTGTCTAAGGGACCGAGGCCAGGCGACAATCGATTTCGTGGAGTCAACGACCAACGTTGGGTTGGGAATGCTTAGGAACAAGGTTTGGTCTCCCGAGTCATCTTATCCGGAGAGGTCTTGCCAGGTCTTAAAGGGCAAACAGTTGTGTGGGAATTGTCGCAAATCAACGGTTAGGGGCTTAGGCCTGAAAATAAATTTCTTGTGATGGGTCATTCCAACTTTTTAAGGCATAAAAAGGGTATTTGGTGTTTGGTAGTCGACCGCTAAAGATAGGTTTTTAAATGGAGACAGCCCCCGCTCCTAATTCTTGCCTAACAAGAGTCTGGCTTCAGTTTACTTTAACTTATACTTTCTTCATTCCGTCTTCATCCCAGCATGACTATTCTTTATTTCCACCAACCCTGCTTGCCCAACGTTCTTCCCTCTTTATCTTCAACATTCAATAGCCAATCAAAGTACTCCACATCTAGTTTTTTTGCCTAGTTAGATTTTTTTCAAGTGCCAACCCTCCTGACCAACCCTGCCCCTTAATACTACGGTTTTTCCATTCGTCCATCTTATTTGTTCCATATTTCTCCAATGTTAACAGGAATTCTAGAAAAGCAACTGTACACGTAGGCTGCGTTAATCGTAATTTAAAGTGACAGGTTTTTATTATCTATTAATTGTTGGAAAATTAAATCAACTTATCTCGACGGATTTGTTTGAAAATAGTAATTATCCTTCGCGTAATTTTAGCATTGAGTGATGTTTTTATTGATAGCCTCTGGGGGGAAATTATCTAAGACAACCAAAAGTGCTTCCGAATTACCAAATGGAATGTGACATTAATACTTCCTGTCTGCCTTTTCATTTCCTCTTCCATTCATCAGCTTTTGATTGGCATGCACTTCTGATCACGAAAATTCAACTGTCCAATCCATTTGGCCTGGAGCTTCGTGATATAAAACTGAAAAGGCGATGACTCATAAAAGCGCTGGTGTTCCCTATAAACAGAGTGGATACATCTCTAGATATACCATGGAGTATTGGTTCAATTACGGCAGCAACGTGCTTTTAACTATTTACCCGCAACTGCAAGCGAGAAAGTGATTGGAGAGTTTTCGCGATTCGTGATTTCCCCAATTATCCAATCATGGGCTTTTAAATAACCAACGGCAATGTTCAAAGCATTACATTACCGTGTTTTTTCAGCGCACAATAATTGTTTATGTTTTAAATAAAGGAAAATTTCTCAATTTAAATTAATATTCTGCTGATGACAACATTTCTCTAAATGGAATCTAGGTTATTATATTATTAGTTATAAAATGCAACGTATTCACGATGGTTTCTGTCAATTTTGGAATATGTGACCTGAAAAAAAATAAATTTTGGTCTTGAAAGCCTGTAAGTATGCTGAAATTTTGCCTTTTTATTGATTTAGCCACCCTAATGTTGTGTATTCATTCGCGGAAAATTCTCTTCCTTAACCCAGTCAAGAGAACTGTTTGCATTAGCCCTTGGAGTGTAAAGGCAAGTTAAGTTCTTTTATGCATGCAAATTGAGTATGCCCAGTAGTGATAAGTTTTTTCGCCTGGTTTCCATTGTATTCTTCTTGGTTATGAATGGTTTGTCGCCGTCATTTCAATTGAATCACAGACACCCGTTTTGCTTTAAAACATCCCGAACGAATCTCCGCATCGTACCCCTTCAAAAAAATGTACACGCTCGCGGTATATCGATTTCAGCTCGCAGATTTTTTTTAGTTCCCTGAGAGAGGCCCTTGTAATTTTGAGGAAAGTCTCTTCAGCCTGGCGCGATCTCGTTGTGCGCTTTTTGTAAATGGGAGGTGCGACGGCGACCTTGGGCTTGGTCTCGACTTCACCAGTATGGATTTATTTTGAAGGCTCCCTCGTTACGTAAGGTCAGTGAATTATTCTACGCGCTTCCTCCGTGGGGTGCTTGTGTATGTGCCCACTGTGCGTGATTGCAATTTTTGAGGATTCGTTAGTTTTCTGTGATATTCCAAATTCCAAATCCTCCTTCAGTTTGATTATGAGTTATGTACTATGTTATGTACCCACGTATTTCGTTGGAAGGATGTGAGGAATAATGAATGGGCAAATGTGTTTGATTACATTTGAGAAAATGTTGATTCATCTTTTATTTTCATATATATATATATATATATATATATATATATATATATTATTCTTTTCAGGTCATCGTAGCGGAAATTTGTTTTCCTTTTAAATTAAATGAATGCCGGTTTTTATTAAAGTTCAATGCAATGAAATAAAAGTGTTGCTATACTTTTAGCGAGTTTTGTAAAAGCGCAAGTTCGAGGTTAAAGAAAAGCACGTTTGCAAAATAAAAACTCATTCAATAGGTGTACGGCTATTCCCAAAAATCCGGGTTTGCAATCTATACTGCTAACTAATTGCATGTAACGGAATCAATGAAAAAATATAAAATGTTATAAATTATGTCCAATATTATATTAGTTTGCTAGGTGGGGAGTCACAAAATATTTATTTGATAGCTGTGTCTATCCAAAAACCTACCTTAAACGGTAGATTACCTAATAATAATAAATTATGCCCAGATTCACGAAACATGGTAATGTATTCATGTAAATGTTTTGTAATACGTACGTCAATACTGCTCTCGGAGGTTTGTAACTGGCATTTCGTTCGAAGTTTTTAAGGTATTTGCTAATGAACTACTTGGTTCCACGATGGAACGTAATGGTGATTACGTGACTGGCAGATTTAGTTGATAATGTTGGTTATTGTCCGATGGAACAATGGAATTAAGCCAGAGATACAAGTCGAGGAGAACGAAGGCTTTTGGGTCGCCGACCTTAAGAGGGGCGACCATCTGAGAGAAAAGTCTTATGGGTTCTTGTTTTTAAACTACACCTGCGGTGAATGATTAGTAATATCCTGGAGATATGAAGGGATGACAGCTAAAGGAGAGGCTACCCCCTCAGACATTCTCTGCTACCCCCCTCTGGACAACACTAGACATCCAAAAATATTTTGGATAATTTTATTTCATTAATTAACTAGAATGTTTTATTTTTCATTGCAAGTAAATTGGATTCGATATCAATATTTTTATTTCCATCTGTTAAAAATGGAATTATTTTGTCGCGTCACAGTCAGTGCACATTTTCATATTGACACATCCAGTAAGCTTTTATTGCAGCGCATAAAACATCCGTATATCAAGCATACAGTAGTTATCAGGATAGTAAGTGAAGCAATCGCTAACAAGTGCGATTGCTAAACAAGTATATTTGCGTGTGCGGTCGTGTGTCTTTTTGCGTTGAAACACTTTGCAGTGGATACAATGATTATGACCTCAGTAGATTACACATCTTCCGCTTGCCATTGGCCTTCGAGTAATTCCATCGAGTCTATACTGCGATTACTTTCTCTCCGTCATGTGAGGTTTTTCCTAGAGATTTTATCGGAAATCTCCCTTGGCACTCCGCTCAATTTCATGTTCTTAGAAATTTTTCTCAATATTTTCTCTCTGGCAACTGAAGATGAGAATTATAGAATGTGTAATTCGTGGTCTCGAGAAGTCCGCTGATATTTCAGGATTGTTTAAAATATTTAAATCCGCTAAACTAGCCAACACACTGTGTATCATTTTAATACAAATTTTCGTTTTGTTGTGCTTTTTGTAAACTCGATTCTTAATGAAAATAGATCTGACAGGTACGTAACATCAATGAACCTAATCTGGAGGACAGTTTCTGTTAGTTAAACGTCAGAGGTGGTAAACAAAATTAAATATTTTGTAAAGAAAGTCAATCATAATTAAAATGCAGTGAAAGTCTAAATTAATTGTTAATTAGTTTTAAAATGGTGTATTAAGTAGTTGATATATTACAATTAATAGTGATAGTAACTAGTATTCAATATGAAAACTTAAATATGATTGTCTGAAGGTTTCATATTATTAAGTTGTACTTTTATAGATATCTACTAAAGTAAATAAGTACTTAAGATAATCAAATTAAATGGGATTGCCAATGCCAAGCGTTGGATACCAAATTTTCCATTGCGGCAATTTGCCCTCCTGGATATTTTCAGCTGAAAAAGATACTATTTTTTTTTATTACAAGCATTCTATCATGCCTAGTCTGTATTCACCTTATTAGTTTGGGGTGGGAAGGTTGCGAACTTATTCAGTTCGATTCGGCATTCCTATTAAAGCGTCGGCGTCTCGGTGCATCAAGTTCAGATGTAAAGTTCATCGACTCTCTCCGTTTAAAGTGGATGCAATTGTCGGAGGTTGCCGCTCCCAGCGATGCCTAGCTCAAAATCTATACCTCATAGGAGTCAATGCCTCAGGTTCACGAACCGAAAGCTGTACGGTCATTCCCCGTCTCTTGTCGGCTACCTCAAAAGGGGTTCCCAAATCCGAGACGGTCTGGTTATTGATTGAAACTGCGGCTTACTGCATGTCTGGAAAACTACTTTTACTAGTGGGAGAAATTAAACTCCGAAACAGTTGCTCTGCAAAGACAATGAAATCAGTAGATTTGTTTTTAAATTGCGGGTGTAAATAATAATAGTGATGATTTGTTGTTCTAGTAAATAAATTTCCGTGGAACATGGTACAAATCCAAAGAACGTAAACCGTAAATACTTTTAAAATAGTCATAAATGTAAGTGAATGTTTTAATTCCAAAATGCTGGATAGGATAATACTTGATCAAACCATCGTGTTATCCTCATTATTTGCACCAGCAATGTCTCCATTGCGACACAACGTATTAAATATTTATTTTCAATATAGTAATTTAACTGGAGTGATGCTAATGTACTGTAATTAGTGTGTCAATTTTTCCGCCATAATATGCTCACTTCGAAAGTTCGCGCTGTGCTGACAGAAAACGGCGTAATGTAAGTGGATTTTCCGAATTTCGAAGTTGAAACAAACTTCCTCTCAACATGAGGATGCTTGCTGGTCCATTAAATCTGATCAATTCAGTGTGCTAAACCAAAGACGTAAAACTTGCCCATATCTATCCGAGTCTCACCATCAGCGTGGTCCTACAAATAGAATAACTAGCGAATACATATGTTTGTGAAAAATGGGAAAATAAAACAGAAGAGGGAATTAGGCTTACTTTATTTTTTTTAAACTACCACACAACATTTAGCATAGCAGCATTTGGTATACGGACCGTGAAACCCGCTTTGGAAAAGCACAAAATCTCATAACCAGAATGGGGATCTTTTGAGAAAATAAAATACAGTGCTTGGTAAAATTGGACGATATAATTAATTTAATATGGAAGAAATTTAAGCCACGCGGTACACCGGAGGGTCGAGAAATGAGATAACGAGTGTCCAGAACATTATTACTAAATTCGCCACGAGCAAAAGGGGAAACAACTCGTAGAGTTTTTACAATTTTCCCCGTAAAAAGCTTTTATTCGGCAAGTTCCAATGTTCCTACACCATTATCTTCGTATATTAATATGATGTTTTGGTGGGCTCATCTAAACCGGACAAATAAACACTTTTTCAGTGCACAAGTTACAATTTTAATTATGACTCAGTTGCTCGACATTAGCCCTGGCACGTTGTTATTCATTCGTAATACAAGTACATCATGCTGAAATATATTTCTCTTTGAGGTGTTCATTTTAATTGCTTACGAAAACTTTTCAAGGGTCCAAACAGTAATGGGATGCCCAGCTTTTTTGACTGGTAATTTTCTTTCATGGGTGGCTACAAGATGGGATCCGTACTATCATGCCTAACTAGAGTTGAGGACTAAATTTTTGTTTGGTCGTTGGTATGTGGTTGAGTTAAAATCGATCGACGCATGCTTTCGGTTATTGATTAACTTGATTTTGACATGATTTTTTCCAATGTGGTGACTGGAGGTTTGGAAAAAAAATTGTTTCGCGATTCTCGGGAGTATCTTCTCATTTTCGCACCGTCGCAAATTCCTGGGTACGGCGGCGCGAGGAAATTTTCAAGGGTGAGGTTGATGACGCAGTCGAGGGAGTGGATCTGCCTCCGTAAGCTCAAATGTTCCGCCCTCGCTCCTCTACCCCGCCACTAACCCGCGCAACATTTCGGGTGTGTTTAGGGGTTGGGAGAGCCTCCGTGGAGAGGAGAAGGGAAGGGAGTTGCCGCCGTGATCGATATGGAGTGTGGTGTAAAGGGAGGGGTCGAGGCGCGGGGCGTGCGGCACAGGAGGGCCGCACCGAGGGTGGGGGTGGATGGGAAAAGGGCGGCATGTGTCCTTAAAAAAAAATCCCTATTTCAGGGCGTGCCTGGTCGGCGACCCCTGTCGAGTCGCCTCCTCTTTGGTGATGGGGAGGGGGTGCCCCATAGATTTAGGTACTTCCACGGAGGGGGGGATGTTTTACCCGAGTCGGACAGGGATCGTCAAGAGTGTGGGGGAGGGACCGGAGTGAGGTGAGGGGATGGTACTGGTGCGATGAAGGGCTCTTTCGTGAAAATCCTCGCGAAGGCCATGCGCGTCGTGACGCAGAAAGCGTCACTCAAGGTTCGGCGTCCTTCAGTGCAACGTTCCCCCGCAACCTTTTGACCTCGGGGTTGAATGATCTCTCGCCTTTTCTTGTTTAACTTGTTTTATTTTTTCCATAATTCTCTTTTAACTTTAATGTTGAGCTTAGTTTTATTTGGCTTGGAAACTTGGTCGTTGAAGCGAGAAGAGGATAATCGCAGGCTGAAGGCTTTTGAGATATTGGTGTGGAGAAGAGTGGAAAAATAAAATGGACGGAGGGTAAAATAAGTAAAACTTGTTCGAGGGGAAGATATCCGGGAAAGAGGGAAGATTGTTAGTTCGAATTTTTTTTTTGGATCCACCATACTATAATTTACAAAGATAATTACACTTTTCACGAGGGGGATCGGAATGGTGAGGTGCCTAACGTACTGGTATCCCGATTTCTACTTCAGATGCTGTGTGGTGCATGCCGGGTTTCTCTGCACCGTTCATACTTTCCTGTCCATCCCTAATGGCGCAAATGACCTCAGCTGTCGGTCGCCTCCTCCCCTAAAATCTACTACTACTTTTCACGAGTTCCCTTAACTGACTGCGTCAACTGTTCCATTTGTTTCCACCCTTGGTATAACGTTTAGCATTGGCGTTGGGAACGTTTTCAGTGTCCCCAGAGTTTTTTTTCAAATGTTAAGCTGTCGCCTTCCAAACTTCCAGTCTGCTTTTCTCTTGATTTCGCTGGGTCCGCCCTAGTGATGAGTTTTCCCCTCAGTTTTGATTTCGACTCCCGGATGGGGTATGAATATTTGGTGCCGCCTCATGTTCACATCAAATAAGAGAAAGGATTTCTGGTTTCCATTTTGCACCATTGAGACTATTATTCTCGATATTTCATTACCGTTATATCCGTTCCGTCATCTCTCCGAGATGTGTCGCATTAGTCCAGGGTTAGAGCGGTGGACTACTGAACGAAGGGCTCGGGTTCGATCCCCGGGCAAGCCATTCTGGGCACTTGCAGCTTCAACCAAGCTATATGATTTTTCGGCTACCAGATTTTCCTGGGAGACAAGCACAGGGAAAGGAAAACCCCCTACCCTGATGCGTGAATTTCACACGCCTTCAGGCTTTGTATCGGGTGAACTCTACCATCACCTATCAAGCCGACCTTAAGTTTGATAACTGTGTTTTTTTCTCTCCAAGAGTGCTCTTGTTTCCGTGAAAGGCTTTGTTTTATGAGAGAATTGCCCACCCACTCTCCACGCACGCTTCAACTCCCGCTGTAGTTCATACACTCTTACGTCTATACACCTCTTACGTCTTTCCACCATGTGTCCTTCCCTTGCACCTGGTCACTCACCCCCGATGCGTTTTGTTCTGTTTACGTTTAACGATCGTTTGACGCGGGTGGGAGCGGAGACTCATCATCGCTCGGCCAACTCGCCCCATTTCCCTTCCACCTCTTTCTTTTTGTCTTATTTTCATTTCTTCATTCCTAATTCTTTCCTTCGCGGTGGATAAAGATAGAGATGAGCAGGTTGGGGGAGGGGGAGGCGGAATGGTGTTTGCTTTGGTCCCTTATTGCCCCCTTTGCCTTCTCTCGGATCTTCTCCCGCTCCCCGATTCTCATTTTTTTATGATGTTTGTGTAATTGAGGACTATGCTTTTTAAAAGGAAAGGAAGGTCCTCGTCAATGATTTTGACGCTTCCTCCTGGCTTTCGCACTGCTTCCTTAAAATGTTTATGTTTATTTGATCCGTCGGACCTTAGCGTACGGGCGTTGTTGAAATTCTTCGCGACCGCGATGGAGAGATTGGAAGAATATTTCGTTCATGAGTCATGGATTTCGGAATTGGAATCGACCAGACGGAAAGAATTCTGACGAAATAGCTTGTTACGATGATTTAATTTATTCTTTTGGCCCATTAAAAGGTGGGAACGCACTCGTGTGCGTGCAATCAGTACGCTAAATTTTTTTCCGAACTGTACTTGGCTTTGTCTGTTTATCATGTCTATGTACCCTGGTGGAGGCTGCTGTCTTACTCGAACTTGTGAACAAAGGTAACGCCGAAACGGCTCTTTCCGATCCTAATTTGACTAGCGACATTAAAGACAACTGAAATAAACCACCTAAAAGTTTAGCAAATGACACGTTTAATTTTCCTTTTCCATAATACTTTAGAATAACTTTTTTACTAAAGGTTATTTCAATTCCAAGTAAAATATTTAGTGGTGAAAACGTTCCGCAAAGCGAAGAAGATGTAAGCAGATCGCCACAGTCGTCATTTTCGAAAGGTCAGGGATGAGGAAGTAGCTGTCCGTGTAAATGGGCCGAAAACCTACATACCTGGGACGGGCTGCTTATTTTACCTTCCTTGCTGTGTGCGATTTTTCCATGAGGTCTGCTGAGCGTTGCGTAACTAGTCGGATAAAGTGAAAGTTGCCCCAGACGTATCCGAGCGTGGGACCTGGGAGCCCTGTTTGAATATCTCCCCACAGTGCATGTGCAATATCGCAAGAGTGTCTTTAAGTGTATCGAAATGTCTTTTCATATCATCGCCTTCATGTCCCAACATTTCATTCTAAGGTTAAAAGGATGTGGCGGAGTTGAACGACATCTTGCAGCCGCCAAATAGTCTTCCCGTTTCCAGTGGCAATGTTGAAGAATGATCAAATTGAGTAGCTTCAGGCGTGATGTGGTTGAAGTCGAACACAATGAATAACTGATCGTAGTACTTTTCCACTTAATATCAAGTGGCGGATGATGTTTACTCGATGGTTTCGTTGGCAAATATATACAGACGCACGAACGCGAAAATCCGCCAAATAGCGAAAACATTCCTACGGATATAGGGGAAGTAGATGCTAACAAACACAAAGGACGAAAACATGGAGAAGGTGTTAGGGTGCGCATTCTGACCAGAAAAAACTTCCTCTTGACCGGGATCAAGAAAACTTTTTCCGTTCGAAATCTGCACCCCTCTCCCCACTAACCGTGTGTTATATTAGTGTGCGTTTTCATTCCATTATTCATATTTATGCTCACTCACAGACTCATATGTGCACATTCAGGTAGTTAAAATGAGCCATTAGGTATCTGAAATGTACATCACGTCATAGTCTCGTTTGGCAGATCGATATTACCGATCACTGACGTTATTACGTTGTCGCATTGACGTTCAGGTTGTCGCAGGCTCTCCACAGATCGTCCCGAAGCATTTTGGTTTAGATTTCGCTCCATGACGTCCAGCCGAGTCTTCTTCGCTTTCGAGAACCCAGAGTTGCTGCTGCTAAGGAAAACAGTCGGGAGTGGTGATCGAATTTTCTCAAGTCGACACTTTTCAACACATCCCCCTTCCCATATTTCTTCCCAGTTCTCTCCTAAAAAAAAGGTGTTACGGTGACTGATTCAGCGTCGTAAATAACCCAAGCCCTGGGTCACGCAAACTTCACATAACTCAAGGACGTCGTCCCGTGCTCTATGTGAGGGATGTGAAATAGCTTGTGACCTTAGTCACGTGGAAGGACGCCTGTAGGTCATTGTCAGCAAACTCTGAGACTCATCGCTGTTAGCCATCTTTTGAACAATTGAGTTATTGCGTCGTAAAAGTTGTTTGCGCTCTCTTTAAGCAGTGTCATTTGCCAATCCAGTACGCTTGGAAGTGTCTTTGTGGAGATGGCGGGGTGAGAACAAGTGTCATTGTCGGCTGTGATATCAGACGGCATCGTATGGGATGTATTTCCGTGAGCGTTGTTGTGCCTCCGTGGACATCAGTGCGGGGAGAAATGAGGGCATTCTCAGATAAATTGCGTGCTAACCAAGATTTAAAAAGGAAGAACGGTCCCATTTTTTTAAAATATTCACGATCTTGTCATGTCACTTGGTACAATTAATAATATATGGTTGCAAGTTGTCATTGTCGGGTTTTTCTACGGTGATTCCTCAGGGTTAAACTTCAATGTCCCTATTGAGTAAACCTAAAAGTAACATGATATACGAGTAGCCTAGAAAATGTGGGAAACCTAGAAATTTCATGAAAATAAAATGTTGTCTTTACCAAGTCGGGGAATGAATTACAGTATTAAGAATAGGTTAGCTTCTCAGAAGATACCTGATCAATAAACCTTTATACTTAAATTGATTCTGTATTGTTAATCCCACGAATGTCTTCCTTAGATTAGACCAGCATGCAGTAATTTGTGTCACAATTTTGTAATTTATTTATTTTGAGTAATGGAATAATGCTCGTATTATCCCATTCTAGACTTCTTGTATTTCTACAGTTTTTCTTCGAACGCCGCCATAACCTTCATAGATATGTTACTAAATAGTTGAACGCTAATATTTTGATCGAAAAAACATTCAGGAAAAAATTGGTTAAGTACGTACCAAAAAAATGTAGCATCCTGGTTAAAAACCCTGCGGCTCTCGTACCTAAGTATGTATCTATTGCTTTTAATTCACAGGTTGCAAAGGAAAATTATACCTTAGACACCGGGATCTCGGGACAGGTATACGTTGAATAATTTTGTCGATGGGTTATGTAAAGAATTTTAAAAAATGTAGTATATCGAGGAATTCCCGTTTCTTTTCTGCCTGTGCATAGGTGGGCTTTGACTGTATCTATTTCACTATGATCTTTTGGATTAGTCTCAGTGTGTACCGCGCGGATAGACGTAGGGTGAATACTCCCATTTGAGGAGAAAATTAAAAATATCACTATTGTTCATACTCGCACCCCATCTGGGAGTCCTGCTGGGTTTGATGTATACGTTATTGTAGTCGTTCGCGGGTTATTGAATCTCATTTTATCCATATATCTTCTCTCTTGTGATTAGCGAACTGGGATAGAATTTACCAGAGTCGTTTTATATTTGAATATATTAACGGATTAACTCAATAAGGTAGTTACTTCAGAATCCTTTTGAATGCTAGGAATCCAATAGTCACCGTCAACATTTTACCTCGCGCAAGGAAAATTCATTGGCTAGTATTCAATTTTAAAATTTTCCCCTTCGCTGAAACATAACCTAGTTAGTAATTGCGACTCAAGTCTTCGAGTTGGGCGATTCGTTTTTGTACCTTATCTGAGGAAAATAAAGCACTCGAGAAAATCTCAGCTCCAGTTTGTGTTGCAAAGCGTCCAAAAGTAACGTTCAACTGCCAAGCATAGATTTCAAGAAATATTGCTGCATTTTTCCAGGTTTTTTTTAACATGCGTTTATCTTTTTTGTGAGATAGGTGTACGGAGGATGGTGTTGGACAAGCACAAACGACGCGTGTTAACTCACAAAGACCGAAAGAGGTTTTTCCAGGGCAAGATTTTTAAAAATGTTCAATGTTCGTGTCAGAATTCGAGGTAGTGTGCAAAATATTTTTTTCAATTTTAGAGTTTAGAAATGTTAAAAGAGATTGCAATTGAGTCGTGTCATTTCCAGGTCATTTAATTTTTTTACAGGGAAATTAAAAATTAGAGCTAGTGGGTGATATTTTAATTGTTTGTGCTTTTATTGAAATATCATTTACGCCAGACCCGTTTCTTTCGAAGTCCCAATTTATTTGCGGGTAAAAGATTAGTTACTCTTTTCAATGTTGCACTAATGAATGCGGACGACATATACTGTAGCCTTCATTTTTTCTTTATATCAATCTATAGACGCGTTTCCTTTAAGTTATTGTCTATCAAGTTTTGCATAGGCTGCTAGTGGCTCCTATTGGTATAATTACACTTTCGATCAGAGTAGAGTGATTATTGCAAATTTGCTCGTATGTTTGGAAATGACAAGCATACTATTACATACTGTCATATTCTAGAAACGCAAAATTGAACATAATTCAAGGATATATTACCCCCCGCCACACGACCTTGCCGGGTATGAAGTAGATGAACTGAACTAAAAAGAAAAATGAACTAAAAAGCTGTTAATTAAAATGGTTATGGATAGCTTTGAATCAACGGTAAATCCTATTTTCTTGTCTTTGAACGAACTGGGGAACGTTTCCGATTCCCATAAGAACTATTGTTATCCAATTTCGTCTCGTCTGTGTATTCAAACCTAGGTGTGCAGTCACCCAGACTTGTTAATTTTATTCCAGACTATAAAATAAATTCACCGAGGTTGAATGTTGAGAAAATACAGAGCTTTCAACTTCACAAGTTTGAAGTCTTTTAACTGTGACTCTGAATACTTTTCGAAAATCTTTGTCATTCATAACTTTCATAATTATTTTTTAGTATATCATACTACATTATAGATATAACGGCACCCTCACCGAGTCTCATGCTCTTGATATCCAGGATTGGATTACCACTCCCCATTTGTGCCCGTCTCTGCCTTGATGTCGTTGATATCAAGCACTTTTAAAAAGGTAATGGAGCAATTATTGGATTATTTTCTCCGAATTTGGAGACGCGAATAAATCATTTTCGGGTACATGTTTATTATGAAACACGTCAGCGCTGCCTAGTGTCCGCTGGGTTGGCTTGATTTATCACCACGAAGACCTGGCTTGTCAAGAAAAAATAAAAAATCTCATCTCTCCGTCCGCCGCTTGCCTCCTTCCCTCCTGCCCCTTCCGCTTCATTCAAGACGACCGCGCACACGGAGCTGTCGTAAGAGGTACACACACAAACGCGCAAGATGTCTCGCCCCACCCCGACCGCCACGATGCCGCCATTGAGGTAAGCGACCGTTCCCTCATCTGCCGCCGGTCAGTCGGACCACGAGGCGTGACTATTGGCCTCAAACACGCTCTGGAAGACTATGCTTGAAAAGATCCACCGGGTTCGATACCGGATAAGATCTCGGGGAAAGGTTTGCGGCACCCACCCCTTCCTCCCTCGATCATTCACTCCATCCTCTTCGGCGTGGAAGCCAGAGAAAGAAGATACGGCCGTTACTACCTCGTTTGGGGATGGCGAATGATTATTACGATTAGGGCGCAGCGAGACCACCTTCCATGTGGACTCCTTGTTCGGCGTAGCATGCATGCATTGCAGTTCGATGAAACGCAGGCAAATGTATTTATGCTCCTTATTCATTAAGTACTTGCGAAATGAGCAAAAATTTGTCTATTTTAACAACCCAGGGGGGCCGTGGCCCCGACCAGTCAGTGACACTGTTATATCGGACACGAAACTGACTACAATAATATTCACCTCCGCTCAATTGGATCACAGATTTGCTGGGACCACCACTCCCCTACTGGGTGTATAAATCAGCTTCATACATAGTTGCTTGTTAGGTAGAAAACCTCTAAATCACTTAGTCAAGGAATTTACTTAGCCCACCGCCAATTCTGTGAAGTCTGTTCGATGTTTCATTGCTGAAAAAACTTGGCTATTGTGATCTTTTCGCACATGAATTGCAAGTCTTTTAATAATTTTACGTTTCTCACTGCGCTATGTTATATCATGTAAGTGCTATGTAATTACTCTCCTACTTACCTAGTTAAGTAACGCGTGATGTTTGGTCGTTGGCTTTAATTCACGGCTTCGTTGTAAAATTGTCTTTTAACGAATGCCTCCAACGAGGTTCTGTAAAACTGTCCGAATGACGTTATCCCTGTTTTAATAAGTACATGTTACCTAAAAATTTACTTTTCAGAAAAAGTAGTGTGAAGGGAGCACCGGGGATTCATGAGGATGACAAATTTTCCCATATTCCACAGGAAAAAAATTCCGATTTCGTTCGGAAAAGTCGGGTGACTTGTCTCCCAGCCGAAGAGCAAGATGGCGAGTTCGAAAAGATATGAATTTGGCGGCAACCCTGCCAACGGTCATTTCCTTTCCGACCCACCCACGTCCCATAATTCCCTGAGAGCGAAGCGTGGTGCTCTTGTCTCTTTGTAGAAGAGGGGAAACAGGATAGGCTGCTTTCGGAAGGGAGAGTTCCCTCCTCCAATCGTCTCCATTGTAACTCGGGGACGAACTCAATCCCGCATTCCTTTGTACTCCGGCTTGGCCTCGTGGCTTTTCACTTGCCGGTCGTACTTCACAGTGCTGTGTCGGTGTGAATCTTTGCTCTTGTGAAGCGGTGTCGCTTGAAAGTAATCTTCTTCGCCCATCGCGTGGATTTAAGCTGTTGAGAGAACAGACAACATATTAGTTCCCATATTTTTATGGCTTTCCCGATTCAAAGCGCGACCATAGACGAAAAAATACCGAAGCAGATTTCTCCACGTGACTAGTTTCTTTCCGACATCTAGGGATTAGGAAGAATCCACGTGGTCACGCTTGGGGTACAGCCAGTGCATTTTTCTCTTAACCCCAGCTAAGAATACTTTTATAGCATATTTCTGTAGTAGTGATGGGCTTCTAATTAGAAAAAATAATTCTGCCATTTTTAAGGGTTCCTACGTGGGGTAAGCCGCAGCTTGAGAATTTTACAATAATGGCGGCAAGTTCCGGCGTGATGTTCAGCCATTCGGAATTAGTATTCTGAAGGTTCTTCGTGTCCAACGGTACTGAATCAGATCGGTGCCAGTTCTCGCGTCGTATTTGTGGTTATTCTAGGACGCATTCAGCCTTCGTAGACTCCGGCGGCCGCAAACTTTTCCCGCGCTGCTATTGCGAATTTTGTTCCGAGTCACGTGGCCCCCTCGTCATCGTGATTTGGCAGCCCTTTTATACTCGTCCGCTCCGTCAACCTGTTGCTCTCTCGCTTCCCTCTGTGTGAGGAGTTGTAGCGCGATAGTATTTTGGTAGGGAGCGATGGCATCGCGTCTCGGAAAATGTCTCCATCACCCCACATCACGCCTTGATTGCCGCGTTCGTAATAGGAAGCGGCGGCGTATCGTTGTTTTAGAATCGTCCTTGTGCGTGGATTTGGACCCCGGAGGGGATGTACGCGGTGGAGGGTATGGCACCCAGCCTCCCCACGGTCCGTTTCCGGCGTCCCCTTGGGCATGGACCAACTCGGCTTCATCCCAATCCGATGAGGTTAGGCTTCTGCTTTTTGATACGAGACAGTCGAGAAGCCGCTGTCGGAAGCGTCTTAAGTGGCGGGCTGTTTTTGCTTGCCGAAAAGGCGTGGTTTTTTAGGAATTATTTATTTTCGTTCTGCTAAAATCTCTTCATGGTTCTAACCCTGTTATTTTTCTATCTTTGCAGAGAATGGAACAGCCACGCCTGCCCAACCGACGGTCGTGAAGGCCAACAAGGATAGGAGGAAATACAATCACAAGGTAAGCAATCGACCTATGAACCTGGGAAGTTCATGCTGTGTCTGGCGTTTAGGATAAGTAGCACGAGACTTGGAAAGTATATTTCGGGTGTTATTTCCAAGAAGTATTTACGACAGAAATTTCCGTATTAATCCGAGTGGTAGTACCCTGCAGACTATTTTTAAGGACCACAACCCAGATTCTCGCTTATCGCGAGAAGGAACTACTTTAAATCTAGTGGTCTTAAAGAAATGTTCAAATATATACTCCTCCATCCAGTTGTAAATATAAAAAATTATAGTTTTAATTTTTAATTATATGGAGGGTGGAAAGCTATATTTTACACTTACCCTGCAGGTGTTACTATCGTAGTTGCTTATTCTCAAAATGAATACTAATCGGAAAAAGATCAAGAATTTGAAATTACATAATTGACAAGCGAAAATGAAGAAAAGCATACAATAAATACTGGAATGTAATCTTCCATGTTGTCATTTACCTCATGAGTTTTGGCCTAACTACTCTACAATACTGGGTTTTTAATTTTTCTCCTCATTAATGCTATTTTGTTTGTGGTAGTTACTCCTTTTACCTTTATCAACAACTAGTGCTTGTTTTTTATCTTGTGAAGAATGCTCATTTTGTGACTAGTCCTTAGTTCGTTGTAGTATAGGCTCTGGAGCAAGTGATAACATTTGGATTGTATCTTTAAAATTAATTACTTTCTCTTGATAATATTAGGTTCAACCAAGTTGGTCATGTTTACTTGTAATTGCTCAGCATAAACTATGTTAGCATTATTTTTTTGTGTTATATATTTTGTATCACTGACTAATGTCATATTTCTATATTCCAGGCCAGTGATTTCACAGACATGGATGACTGGCCAACTCTCGGAGAAGTACATATAATTGAGGTAAGACCTGTCATATAGTCATTTTAGTATTTTTTAAAAATCTATTTCAACTTGTGATTTTTTTCTATTGAGTACCAAATAGTATTGTTGTAGAAATAACCATTTATGCCGACCTTAAGCTCTCTCGTTACTCTTAAGAAGTTATCATTTGGGCTGAACAAAATTCTTAAAATTTGTATTTTCAGATTGTTTTAATCTTTTCCTGATCTTTTCTATTTGCCTCTAGAAAAAGATGCCAGTCACATCCACATCTGCAGCTCCCAAAATGAATGGCCATGATAGGGTCTCACCCCCAGCAGGAAACACAACCGCTCAGTCCAATAACACATCATGCCCACCTGTGCAGAATGGGGTGAGCAGCGAAGAAAGTCATGGTGATGAAAACGACCAATGTGATCTCCAGGAAAATTGTGGCAATGCCCATTCGTCTGGTTCCTCTGAGAATGACCCGAGAGAGAAGAAGAAAAAAGGTGCTCTTAAACATTTTGGAATATCAGCTTTTTTTAGCAATGAGAACCAAGTTTTACCCAAATAAGTAATTATTTTGCTATTAGTTACTATGTTTTGGAGCCTGTTGTGAGGTTCCAATTGTGTTTGCAGTCAAAGTGCTCTCGAGATGAAACAATACTGTACAAAGCTGCATTTGTATGTTTGGCTTCTGCATCCAAATTATGTGGAACTCTGTCCACATTCTGGGCATAGAATATATTATGTTAAGTTGTAAGTTAAGTTGGAGGTCGTTAACTGGAGAAGGCAGAATTTTACCTCTTGGAAGTGTTTTGGATAAAAATGTGAAAGTGTGAATGACATTTTTAGTAAGTAAGCTTTCAAAAGGAGGGAATCATTCACAGGGTGTTCAGTAAGGATATTAAGTAAAGGCTTGTTTAAATATTAATGTAGTCTGTGTTTATGTGCATTGTGGAAACATACTTGAAGCAAGATGAAAGGTATTTGATATTGGGTGTAAAGAAAGATGACATGGAAATGGAAAACATGGAAAGATAAAGAAAAAATGACATGGACAAAAAGGAACAAACAAAATGGTGGGGGAGGATAGGGAATTGTTGACACAAAGGCTTTTTTTAATGACTAGTGCACTTGTAAACATTATTTAATAAATTTTAAAATTAGAGGACATAAACTAATGCAGATGGACCAATTTTCCTATCTTGGAAGTGTTTTTGATCGAGATGGCCAGAAATAGTAGACATAAAATTGTTTGACAAAGTAGATCATATGTACTAGGAGGGGATAAGTGGTAGTAAGAAGTATCTCCTGCTACTCAACCTGTAGGCTTCTTGCATACTATACGATGTATTAGAATTGATGACAAGGATATTTACTGAGAATTTTGGAAAAGAACACTGAAAACAATAGTGTATCCTGGAGAAGCTTGGTTATCAAGGTCAAATGGAAGGTTTTCAGATGGACAAAAGGGAAATCATTTAAAGAAATGTCCAGGCATGCAAGAGATTCGGAGAGGGTGGTTGGGATAAATCAAGGAGGAAGGAAAGGTGTATGCTGATCATTTTCATTGGCTATGGAATGTAGATGGCTGATGGGCTTCCGACATTGGGACAGGTGAGGTATAATGGGTAGGGGGATGAGAATAGGCATTTTGGATGATATAGCACTGAGTATGCAGAATTGATTAAGTGTGTTGTCTTGTGCCGTGACACTTGGAAGTGAGTGATATCCAGTCTGTCCATCCAAAATCTTGCATAATCAGCATATTGATCTGCTCTGCTGTTCGATGAAATAGTTTTCCATTTTAATGTTAAGATGAGATTAGTGACATTCATTATGTGTGATTTGTTACATTAGACATTCAAGGATATGTGGTTTCAATTGTATATTTTCTTATTTTATTTACAGTTCTCAAACAAAAGTGGGTTCCCTTGGACATTAACCTTTCTAAATCAAGAGGCAAGTCATATAAGGCCAATAAATTCCATGGAGATCGTGGGAGAGCCAGAGATAGGAATGGAGATTCCGGTAAGTTCATTTTTTTTCCTAGTGTTCAAGAGTCAAATCACATTAGTATAAAAGAACATCAATTCCCTTTTGGATAATTATTTTTAACTGAAATGATATCTTCTTATACACATCTTTTCATTGTCACAGCCCAAAACTGCTGAGTAGCTTAATTGAAATTCCATTTGTTTTTTTTCATATATACTTAGTCCTTGTATTCCCCTGTGGTTTCATGGTGAAAATATTTTTCTTAGAGCTCGTATTTAACATTCCAGGGATCTATCATTCCATTCCTAAGGACAGTATTTAGGCGTAACCATTACTGAAACGCTATCCTGGCTTGATCATGCAATTGCTATCTGCAGAAAAATTAACTCATCTCTGCATTCACTGAAAAGGTTCAAGTTCATTGCTCCCCCTACATAAAAATGTTTCTTGTATCCATCCACTCTTCTTATACCACATTTTGATTATTGTTATGTAGTATACCAAGAGTCTTCAAGTGGACTGAAAACCAGACTCCAGAGGGCCCATAATTCCTGTGTGCAGTTCATATGTGATCTTAGAAAACATGATCATATCTCAGACTCATTTACAAGAATATCCTGTTTAAAGCTAGAAATTCATAGGCATTTACATATTCTTTCAATTTTCTACAGGATATTTTCAAATCACACACCTAAATATTTGTACAAAAATTGTCCCACACCATCACATTGAAATCTATCACAAATCATTGCATGTTTCATGTTCAAGGCCTATATATCAAAATTAACAATATTTGGTAAATTGAAAAGGGATTATTTGTTGTTTGGTTGCCTGGATATGCAAAGCTTGGAAATGTCTCTTCACCTAATGCCTACCTCATTTTGTAAACTATTAAAAATAGTTAAAAAGCATGAAAAAAAGTAGGTGCTGATAGCACTCAGAGCTTCCAGATTGATTCTTCTGAGTATCTTTTAGTAAATCTTGTAACTGGTTGTGTCCCTAGATTCATACAGTAAGGATGATGCCTGGAGTGGAGCAGAGGGTGACCGTGATGGTGCCTACTATAGGGGCAGGGGTGGTCCCCGAGGGCGCGGAAGAGGGGGGCGTGGTGGGAGAGGTGGACGGGGTGGAGGAAGGGGCGGGAGAGGTGCAGGGCGAGGCAGCACTGACCATTCTGGACGGTTTGTGGACTACCCAACTGACTACACCCAGGTTACCAAGTATGCTTCATTCATGATGCCATACATGGGCACATATTACTACAATGGGAATGTGAGTGGAAATTCAACAGCATCCAACAATTATCTGAGGCTGGAAGAGCCAACCCTCAGGGAGTACATAAGGAAGCAAATGTAAGTGTTGCCTTTCTGTTGCATAAATTTCCATTTACGTCAATGCTCTTGTAGTGCCATTGTTACTTAGGTGCCAATGGAGTAGTTTAAATTCAGCCACATAGAATTTGTATTGACTTCCGCTCGCCCACATAGGAGGGTTAATTTATGACAAATGACTTAAAAGTTACTTTATTAATATAAAGAACAAACTTAATAGCATACAATTAAAATTTGTCGATTTGTTCAGCTATCAAATTTTCTTTTTTTTTTAATTACTTTAGCCATCAGTAAAAAGTCTAGTCGTTAGTTTTGATAAGACTCTTGAGGTTGGGGACATTATCAATGCTGTCTACGAAGCCATAATTAGATTTTTTAAAATTTTATAAAATTTAAATTTATTTCCTTCTTACCAGCAATTCATTCCGAATTGTCAGAAAAGGTGAATTGAATCGTATAGGAATGACTGGATCAGGATAGATTTTAAATCCCAATCTAGGGTGTTTCATATCCTTGGTAGAAAATTTTATTTCATCTTTGCTTTAGGTCATATGGATAATAGTCTTAAATGCCTCCATAATAGTTGTATTATAACATGTGGCCTCATTTACTTTTTATTTTAGTGAGTACTACTTCAGTCAGGAAAACCTCTTGCGGGACTTTTTCATGAGGAGGAAAATGGATTCAGATGGTTTCCTTCCTGTGACTCTTATTGCTTCATTTCATCGTGTGATGGCTCTTACGCTTGATCTTTCTCTCATCATTCAGGCAATCCAGGAATCTGAATTGCTTGAACTAGTCGACGGTGTAAAGGTTTGTACCATTTCTTTATTTCACATTAATCCAAATAAAGCACTCTGACCTTTACATTGAGTTTTTAACAATGATTTAACAACAGAAACTATTACAAACACCTTAGCTCTAGATGGGAAAACCCACCTAGGCAGGGTTCGAACTGGTGACCTCTGGGTTGTCAGGCATAGACGTTACCCTCCTGCCACCAGGACCTTTCTTTCCTTAAATATGGTGTTGTAATGATAAGTCAGTGAACATCTCAGGGAGACTGACTCGTAGAGGATTCTACTAAATGCTAAAAAAAAAATAGTGGGCCTCAAGAAAACTTTGTCATCTAAGTATTGTTTAAATTTGGCATTTTCATGTGGTAATGTTATAATATGGCCGCAGTGTGTTTTAGTGACAAGCAATAGCTTTATTTCTCCTTTTTACTGTGTAGATTCCAACTAACGCTACTAAATAGCATAGCCATGTTTTGTGTGCATCAGAAAAATGAAAGGAAACTGTGGTCAAGCAAGATGTGTGTCCAGGCAATAAGGGACATGATCAGTGTATGTGCATTTTGTCCCATAATGGCATTAAATTTTTCCTCTCAGCTGGGAAAATTAGGTGAATGGAAAATTCTGAGATGTAACTAATCTGTTGGAATGTGAAGCATTTTACTACAAAATTACATTGCTTAGATACAATCGTAACAAAATACTTGGGAGTACCTGTACCTGGGTACTAATAGTGAATAACACAGATTTTCAATTTTGGGGATCTGATTGATAAATTTCATTTTGGCAGCCTATTTTTGCATTGAATAGGTAACTGTTTTACTGCATAGCCTCACATTGTCATCAAAACAGATTACCTCAGCATGTGGTGCATGTGTATTTGCATATTCCTCGTATATTGTGATTGTGCATTTGGGCTGAGAGAACATCAGGTTCATGCATTGATAAAATGAATTCTCGGGCAAAATTAAAGAGCATTGGAAATGTCCTGATAAGTATTCAGTATACCTCCGCAGCGAAATTATTTTTAGCAATGGAGTAAGTTAAATATTATAGTGATGTTGCTTTGCCTGTGAGATTTGTATGAGGTTTTAGCTCTTTATTCATTGCCCTCCAACATTTATATTTGATTCACATTCATTTTTAATTTTGTGTTCAGTTTATATCAGTTTGAGAATTGTTCATGTTAAGTACATATTTTGTTGTAGCATATTAATATGTAATGATAATATTGCTCCTGTCTGTTGTAGGTTCGGACAAAAGTTGACCCCACAAAATGGCCAATTCCGGATACAATAATGGTGCCTCAAGTTGTAGGCCAGGCAACGGCTCCAGCTGTGATTGGTGGCCCTCTGGTAGGCATGCCATTGGGCCCCCAGACAACTCCAAGTGCCATACAAGAATACCCAGTGCTCCCTACCACAAATGGTATTGACTCTTACCCAAGCTCCAACGCTGATGATTCTGACAAAAAGAGTGTTAAATCATCGTCATCTGGCTTGGATAATCTAAATCCAGAAGTTCCTGAGTTCGTTCCATTGTGTGTCCATGAGGTGGGGAGTCCTCCGTCATTACCAGAAGAGCCATTAAATGCTGAAGATCCTGTGAAAGATAGACTTGATGCTGATCTCCCTGATGAGTACTTGGCAGAGGCGGTGCCATCTTCGCAAGGGTTGAATAATATTAGTGCCCCAGTTGATGTGAGCCCAGCTAAAGACACAGGTATGCTAATGAGGTTTTTTGTTATGCTCCACTTTGTAATGATTTAACAGCTAACTTTGCCATTATTATGTAGAATATGGTTCTTCTTATGCCAATAGGTCAATTTTAACAATGTTTCGTTTCTAAATTACGAAGTGTTTAGAATATAGTTATCTTGTGCTTTTTTTGTAATTTAATATTTGACAGGAGATAAGATTCCTTTTAAATTTATTGTCTTGATCCCCTCAAATTTTATTTTTTTGCTAGTATGGAATTGAAAATTAACTATTTTTGAGGAAGTTGGTGTTGTGACATCTTTCTGTAGTGAGGGGCATTTATTTTCCATGTCCCAGTTCCTCCTTATTAATTCAAAAAATTGTCCAAGCCAGGTACATGTTTGCATATTTACAAGTATTTGTAAGTTTGCATATTCTGGCTTAAAACTGTAGTTTCACTTTTGTCAATTACCAAATGTTTATGTTCTGTCCCTTGATGCACTGCTCATTTTTAAATAAGCAGGGACTGATATAGTATAACTGCATAAGGCTAGAATTTTGCTGACGAACCACACAAGATTTATTTTGTATTTTTCAATTAGTTTTGTTTGAATCCAGGGTTATAGGCATCCAAATTTGCAATTGGTGGCTTCTGACATTTTTGTGTATACTTATAAGTTTTTCTGTTGAAAACTTGATACTTTTGTCTATATGGTCTTGCTGTATGAAAATATTGCTATAAGCTCAAGTTTTGTGATGGTTTCTTCCTTCTCAGAGTTTTATTTAGTTGAATTATCAAGAGGCAATGTGAATTTTAGTAATGTGACATGCCATAGAGAACAACTTAAAGGATTTTAATAATGTCATGTGTAATGAATGACATATGGTATAATAAAAATTTGTCTTAATTTACATTTTTGTGTGACCAAGAGATAAAATATATAGTTACCAGACATGCCAACTCTCCCGATTTAAGCGGGAGACTCCCGATTTTTCCTTCTTACTCCCGATCTCCTGATCGTAAGGACTTATCTCCCGATTTTCAGAGCAGTTTCGGTAATATTCTCGTATTATTTGAAAATCCCGCGCCTTCGATATATCGATAGATGACGAGGTAATCGATAGTCGTTCCAAGCGAAGCGATAGCGTTGTTCTGGCGTTAGTTCACGTTGGTTGTTCACGAGACCATTGTGTATTGTGTGCTCGTTTCCGCTACATCGTGTGTGTATTGTGTAACCAACTGTAGTGCTTGTTGGCTGTGTATCCCGTAGGCCGTAAACTTTTGAAGAATGTGATGGCAAGATTTGTGAAACCAGTTGCTATTAATACCTCCAGCTCTCTTACTGGTGTAGATTATCACACTCTTGCAAATCAAAAGGATGATTGTGATCTTCTGATAGGAAATGCTACATTTGCTTTGGTGACCACTTTGAAGCCTGAGGAAAAGAGTGTATTCTTCAAGTCTGTAAGGAAATGTTTTTCCTCCTCATGTGATTACATGATACACAAATTTCCATTCAAGGATGAAGTTCTCATACATGCTGAGGTGGCAGATATTTCTAATATTGGCAAGGCATCATTTTCCAGCCTTAGATTTTTCATTAATAGATTTCCTGACATTCTGACTAGAGAAATGGAACAATTAGATGCAGAAGTTGATATTCTGCACTCTCAATTCTGCAACTTTCAGCTACAGGAAACCAACATCACAGCAGAGAGAATTGATGTTCAATGGGCATGGTCAGATGAAATCAGCTGATGGTGTTCTCAAGTATGATAGACTTGCTAAGGTGATGCTAGCTATTTTATCAATTCCACATAGTAATGCAGAATGTGAAAGAATTTTTAGCACAGTAACGAAGACAAAAACTCAGTTCAGGTCCATGCTTTCAGAAACATCTTTGGAGAAATTTTTAATCTTAAAAACCGTTCAGAAAGGTAAGTCCTTCGAGCAGAAATTTAGTCCAGAGTTTTTGAAGAAGGCTAAATCAGCTACTACGAGTGTGCTAAACAATTAACAATTTTAACAAAGAAGTATTGCAACGTTATGAGTAGGCTATGTAGCCAACAACATAAACATAGCCTAGCTACCTACAAAAATAAAGTGATGTTTCTTCTGTTAATCAGATATATTCAAACTGATGAACTGTTCAAATTGTGTACTTAGCTTAAATGTTAATAAAGTGTGACATTCATTAAAAATTGGCAAAGTGTCATAAAGGGATTAAGGTGCCATGCAAATATTGTGGTAATTAAAAGTGATTACTTCGTGATACACTTCTAAAAATCTCCCGATTTTTCATTTTTGAAAGTTGGCATGTCTGAGTTACATAGTAAAAAGTTCAGGTGAAATAAAATCTTAATATCTAATGGTTTAATGTGGACTTAAAGTTGAAAAATTTTGCAGGTGTTGACATTACTGCCTATTGTCATGTGAAAACAATTTTGGCCCATGCAAAATTAAGTGCTTATGAATTATGTTAATTCAAGGTTTTAGGAAGATGTGCGACTCTTAGATGGTTTTTCCATTCAAACTTGATTTTATTATGCACATTAGGAAGAGATTTGAAATGTCGGTGAGGTTGAAAAATAACCATAAATAAATAAGAGTAGCACCCTTGTGATAACTGGTTTTAAAACCTATTATAATTTAAAATTGTTTCTTTGTCAGAAATACCTCCAACGATACAAGAAAGTAATGTTGAACAAAGAGTAGCAGAGAGTGCAAGTCCCGAAAAAGTAGTTGCATCTCAGCCGAAGAGCACCACATCAGAAGAAGACTTATGGAAAGAGGTAAATCAATATTCAATTTCATGGTTTGCACCTAGTTAATAGTATGCAGTGATGATAATCTTCTTTCCCCGACATAAGGGACACTATGTGATGACTATTAATTATCTGAGCATACTGGGAAACTTGGATTTTATTATTAGGAATCCAGGTAGAATGTTTTTGCGCATTCCCCCAAGTTTTTATTGACTGTCGCTAAACTGTCTCCATGCTTAAGTGTGAGAAGGTTATAGCTGATGCCCAATTCTAAGTAGAAATTCAATTGGTTTTATACAGTCCAAGGCCTACCCTTTTCTCCAGTATCATCGTTACAAAATGGTGCACATGGTGCTTCTGTTCCACCTCTCTTGGAAATCCAGCAGATGGCAGCAATTGTATTCTCATTGCATGATGTTTTCTTCCCCAGAAATATCGTTACATAACAAATTGAAATTTTTCATAAAAAATCTTTCCATAAATAGTTTCAGAGGATGTGAATAAATATCCAGTTATATATATTAATAAATATAATAATTTACTATTCTTCAGTGATAAGAATTTTGAGATGGTGTATAGCAAGAGGAATGCACAAAAATTGTTTTTTTTCCATTTCACAGAAAATCTTTACAGTCGGATATCGTTGTTGGAATTTAATTTCTCCAAGACAGAAATTTAAATAGCATACTACGTATGCCAGTTAGTATTCATGGGGGGGTCCCTGGCCATTAAAATCTTAGAAAGCATGAAATAGTGAATTTTCTGAGGATGGTATACTAGGGCAGTTATTATACAAATGCTTGCATTGACACACTACCCAATAGCTGTTATTTTTACACAATACATAGGATAGCTTTCTTGAATGAAGTGAATGTGCTCATTAAAGTATGAATTTTTGTTGGTCCAGGTTAAGAGGAAAGTAAAACCCCCTCCCAAGGACAAAATTGAGGAGAAAAAAGAGAGAGAACAGTTTGAGGACCGTGAGGAGTTGGACTTTCAGTTTGATGAAGAACTGAATGTACCCACTGGTCGTGTCAACACCTTCACTGACTGGTGAGTGCTGTTTTAACAGAAAAGTGTTCAAACTCATCTTAATAATGTGAATTTTTCTGCCAGCGGAGTACTTATGGTTCACCTGAAAGCTTCAGCAGTTAATGTATGCTGTGATGAAAACCTTCTTTCCCCGTCATAAAGGGACTATTTTGATGAATATGTTCCCTCTGAGCATATTGTTTGCTGAAGCTTTAGTATTATCCTCTTTATCTATCATAAATCATATTTACGCAAACCTTTGTTTCAAAAGCTTTATTTAAGTTGATACAACACATTTGTCTGGAGCTAACTATAGTTGCATAACCTATGCTGAATGTATAAATTAAGCATTTCAATGAAACAATTTCAGTGTGTAAAAAATCATTGGCCCTGAATGGGATCCCTGTCCGGGCAAATGATTTTTACATGCTGAAATTGTTGCATTGAAATGCATGTTAGCGGATGACTCTGTTAAAAGTTACTGTTGCAGCATCTCTCATTGTTTCTTGAAATTTGTATAAATTAAGGTTAGTAGTAATAGGGTATGGTAAATTGTCTGAAATGATTTGTCAAAATTCAAGTAATAATTCATAATAAAAATGGTCCTACTGCTAATAAACATCCCATCAGAACTCATTCCATGTATTTCCATAATTATTATGTAGTTGTGTTTTCAGAGTTATAGATTTCTATTAGTTAAAATAATTGCCATTGTATTTTGTTGCTTGAATGTTATTGTTTGCGAATGATATTTTCATTATTAAGAAAGCAAATCGTGTTAAGTGTACATCTTGGAAAATGCCTTTGTTCCATAATATATACATAGTAGGGGTGTTTATGGATAGCATAATATTAAAGTAATTTGCATCACATTGTCAAATGAAAGTTAAATATCTAATTATTATATTTTCATTTTAATATGTAATCTTACCTGTAAGGTATGTTTTCAATGACCTGGTTTTGCTGTGTCTAACAAGGCTCAACCCATGCTGCATTAAATTGTTCTTCAGTTGTGTGTACTCATTTTGCGTTTGGCATAATTTTATTCTGTCCATCATGTCTATCCTGTCTTGAAGGCATCATTTTAAAAAACTAGAATCTCTTATTACTGTCCACCCTCTCTTAACTGCCACGCACCTGAGCTAGTCTGTTATGTACAGTTTGTGGATAATTCACCTACGCCACCTATTTAACCATATTTTCTGTATTACATTCATTAATTCTACACTTCTCAAAATCTGCAAAAAAAAGAAATGTATCGTAATTGTACTCGTGGTCAATGTATTAATGACCTCATTACAGTTTTTATTCCATGGTAATGTTATAAAGCTTTTATGCCTTTAACTACTGCCATGATGTATGATTTTTTTTCAGGTCTGATGATTCAGACTATGAGCTAAGTGATCATGAAATAAATAAGATTCTTATTGTCACACAAACATCACATTCTTCAAGATACCCAAAGCATGAAGGCTATGACAGAACAGGCGATTGGACCACTAGGGTAAAAATGACCCAAGAGTTGGGACAAGCCATTAATGATGGACTGAATTATTATGAAGAGGACCTTTGGGGTACACATGAATGGGTATGTATTTTTTGTTATTTGTGAAATTAACTTGTTAGTACATGCGATTTTATTTACAATTACAGTAAAAAAAATTCTATAATTGTGGTTGAACTTTTCACTCAACACATTTTGACTGGTAATATAATTCACCTAAATTAGTTAACGGACATTTTGCCTCTTCCAGATAGCTACTTAACCATTGGCTCATTACAATTCGTTAATATTGTCATTTTCCTGTGGTGTAGGAGTGGGTTTGATTTTTGTTAATGTGAAATTGCCCTTTTTCCAATGACTGGGATATATCATGTGGGATAATATTTGTGTATTTCAATGGTTTTTTATGTAATATGGTACCCTTATCTTATTATTTATTCTTTGTGTTCTAGTATTTCCAAGGCTCTTATATTTCTAATATTTTCTTGAATGGAAGTATGCTGTGATGATAATCTTCTTTCCCCGACATAAAGGATTGTATGTGATGACCATATATTATCTGAGCATACCATCGTATACTAAATATTGAGCATGTTGCATCTTAGTTTTTAAATTTATATAATTTACTTAACTCTTGAACTCTCTTTTGATGATGCAGATAGAAAATTCTATTAACCCATGAGGTGAAGACCTGATATGGGTGGGCTTGGGGATGTTAAAATCAAAAGTTAGTCCTAACAAATCACATTGCCTTCTGTATGTACATAGGCACAAATTTACATTAATGATTTTGGTAATATATTACTGCTGTGATAATGGTGCAGTGTAACCAAAATGTAAATTTTTCCAGGTGGCTCAATCCCAAGGTAGCTATAAGACTGTCAATGTCATCACTCAGGAGGCTTTTGCCAAAATTGCCCCAAGTCAACCTCGTGTGGCAAATCCTGAAGTCCCACCACCACCACCTGTCTTCCAATTTGATGGTGAGGAGGAGGATGATGATGATGACAAAGAAGCAGAAACTGCAGAGGAAGCACATCCAGAGGTTTGTTTCTTATTTTCCTTGGATCTTGCTGTTTAAAGGTACCAATGTGTAGAAAGTTATATTGAATCGCACAGCTGAAGTATTCTGGGCCTGGGTTGGCAATTTGTTAAACATTTTTTTCGTACATCTTGGTATTAGGATTTCACAATTTTATTTAATTGGTATCATGAGAGGTATGTAAATTGTTTTGGGTCTTCAGTAGCTTAAGCCCTGGTTCTGGTTTTGTGGAAGTCCAATGTATGGTCTAATTACTGCACAACCTCAGTAATCAACCATAAGGTTGGGTTGATAGAATAAGGTCCTAACTTAGAGCTCACCCAATACTCAGTCCAATGACATGTGAAATTCGCATAGGGTAGACTGACCAGCTCCTTTTTTTCTCTGCAACAAGTTTAAAGTAAGTTTCAGTTAGCAGGAAGATCAGAAAATTTTACTGCTTGGGTGGAGCTTGTGAGTGCTCAAGGGCATCAACTTGAATTCTGGTCGCCTCTTTTGTCTTAATCAATCAACATTCCATATAATTATACTATTACTTAAACTGATTATCCACTTAAACTGAAAGGTAAGAGGATGTTAAAAATCACATAACAATCTTGCAGCTGTAGGAAGTGATTAAGCAATTCATGTGAGCTTAAATTCTGTAAACTGAGATTTGGTAGGTGAAATGTGTAGTTAGCAGCATGCCAATGCTCTGTTCTCTTCATCATTAGTTGAATTCATTTATTATAATGTCATCATGTCACACACAGTTTGTTTACAATCTTCCTCACTATGGCATGTATTCTCTCTCTAGCAGAGGCTGACTCCAGCTAAAGATGAAAGTGATAAGGTTCCTGTTCAGGCCCCGATCCTGGCCAACAGGCAGCAACAGCAAAAGCGCAACTATAACCAAAGGCAAAGGCGTCCGAATGCTACACATTTCTTTGCTGTAGTTAAAGATCAATCCCCTCCTGCTGATGGCCAAACACCGAGGAAACGTAAAACAAGGCACAGCAATAATCCACCCGTGGAGCACCATGTGGGGTGGATCATGGATGTACGGGAACACCGGCCTCGTACTACCTCTGTGGGGTATGCACATTACCCTCTTGTCTTCCATATTTTGCTCTTCCTAACCACTTCACTGAATCAGGAATTTCTAGTGGGAGTTCTGGGAAAATTTGTATATAATGTCATTTATGGTTTAGGTGCAAAATTGGATTCAATTCGGGATCATTAATGTTGAACCTTGGCATTACTGTACATGAACCGTTACCTGTGCTGTCAGTTTTTATGTGAAATAACTTTTTTTTATCTTTTGCGCTTGGGTAATCAGCTACAGGATCTGCATTTCCATTTTGTTGCTACAGGTAAGCCTGTGCCTCATTGTAAATCAACCAAGGCAGTATGTTAAGCAATTAAGTTGTAGGTTCACTGGAGCCTAAAGAGGGATGGCTCATGAAACTCTTAGTCTCTTGAATGGGATGCTATTATTGTCATTGGTGATTTTAACTTAGATAATTCCTTCATCTTTTAGGATATTGCTACCATCACTGTGGGTATATGACATAATAATGTCAACTGACAAACAATATATATTTTTTCCCATACATTTTTTCTTGTGGTAACATTAGGGGAGGAAACTGAGCAGTTTGTGAAATGATACTACAATACTTATTAATGGAGCTGCTTTCACTGAATGTGCACTTGCTAGAGCCTTCATTCTCATAATTGGAATGCAAGGTGTGGAAATAGTGCTATACCATTCAGGATGTCTTATTTTCCTTGTTTATTGACATCATGTTAATAAGCTCAAAAGGCTTCCGACATGTGACTTACCACTCACCTTATGATAATGTCCTGAAATTTTATAGAAAATGGATTTATAAAATCTTTTAAGTTCTAAAGGTTACAGCATAATGAATATACATGTTGAAAATCTTATGTCTAGGGAAAGAAGTTCTTTTAAAGGGACTGATGTAATTGTTATCAAGTTATCAATCTTACACATTCAGGACCATAGCAATGTAGCTTTTATAACTGTGGTTGCCACATAGAAATTTATGGTAGGTTTTCTGTTGAAAAAGTATGGTAAATGTTAGAATTGTTCCAGTTGCATGTCCTTTTATATGCCATGTCTCTTATCTTCGCAATAGGAGCAGCTGTAGTGGAACTAGTCCATCAGAGAGCCAACTCTCTACCAGTTATGGAAGTGCTCCTCAAGCCCTTCCCAACTTCCAGCATCCATCTCACTCAATGCTCAAAGAGAATGGGTTCACTCAGCAAGTATATCACAAGTACCACTTGAGGTGCTTGAAAGGTGAGGTGGCCAGAATTTTTTTTCTTTTTAGTTTGTGTGAACTTGTAATACGTTAAATGTATTAATTCTTTGTATTACTCTTTGCAGAGAGAAAGAGGCTGGGTATTGGGCAGTCTCAAGAGATGAACACCCTTTTCCGTTTCTGGTCTTTCTTCTTGCGTGAGAATTTTAACAAGAAGATGTATGAGGAATTCAAGACTCTGGCTGTTGAAGATGCCCTTGAGAACTACAGGTTGGTTTTAATTTGCACCAGTAATGCTGTTCCTAAATGATTAAGTGGTCAATTTTCTGAGCATGTATGTGGTGAGCACATCTGTTGGGCATACTGCATCTTTGATTTTTCAAAATCTTGCTTCATTCATGTACTTAGCACAAGATAAGGTTGTATGGAGAGAGAACTGTATAGTGTCTCTCTCTTTTTTGTCTTGTGCAAAAGGAATTGTGAGGATTCGCTGACGCCACTAGGGTCTGTGGCCCAATGAGTGGAGTTTGATAGTAGACCTCTCAACATGGTAAATAAATATTTTCTCACGTTTTGGACAAATTTTGGCGAGTAACTTGGGTGTTTAGCAAGTCTGATTATAGTATCTGGTTTGCATTGAACTATAAGGTGTGTGTCAAACAAATTATATTTTAGAAAAACTGAAGACTTCTTGCTAGATGAAATCTTGCGAGCTCATGAAAGAAACATTAAGCTTTTCAGAAATACATATTGATTGGAATGGACACCATAAGTTATGATAAGTTACCTATGTGGAGGAAATCATGCAATGTAGAAAAGTATTGAATGGTGCTGACTAATTAAAATACTTGAAATCGTCATTCTTACAAGTTGCATATTTGTGAGATGTTTTCATGCATGAAGTGCACCAACTATTCTGTAAATACACTGGATGGATAACCATTTGTTCCATGAACAGAATTGTACCTGATGATGCGCAGCATCAAAACCATGGTCATATTGTATTTTAAAAGTGTGTGGAAGTGTAAAGTTTTTCTTTTTTACCCTCACCATGAAGGAATTCCACAAAGTTAAGCCTGAAACTGTTAGCTTTATCCATGTACTAATATTGTAGCTTTAGCATGGGTTTCATTGGATGTCGAAATGCTATAAAGGCTAGCTCTCATGCTGTATAGGCATAATTGGCTCGGCAGTTTAATATTTGATATTCATCACAAAATGTTGGAGGGACCTGTTTTTGTGCTTAAATATACTTGTTATGATGGGGTGCTCAAATTTACGTGTCTAAAAATGACTTTGACTCTCTTAAAATATCTTAACTTAATTGTTTGTCATGGTATATCAAACTTCTTGGAACATGTTGTTGAAAGATTAATCTTGGCAAGAAATGTAGGTGCTTAATAAAAACTCTTTTTTCCAGGTATGGCCTTGAGTGTCTATTCCGGTTCTTCAGTTATGGTTTGGAGAAAAGATTCCGTCCTGATGTCTATCAAGACTTTCAACAGGAAACTTTGGATGATGTTGCACGAGGTAACTATGCATAAAAATAGAATAAATGAATTTGTGACATGTTCTAATAGTTGTAAATTTCCAACATGCTTCTCAGTAGCATTGCATCTGAATGATCAATACCAAAGTTGTGCAAGTGTCAAATTTGATCTTGTAATCATAATCATTAGTATTTCAATTCCAAGATTGGTTTGTGGGAGCCATTTCCAGGCTTCTATTTTTTGTTGGTCTACTTTTCCAATGCTTCGTTTCTGTTCCATCATGTGCAATATTCGACAGTTTGATATTGGTCAAACTTCTTCCATCCAAAGTACCCTTGTGCTACATAGTATAGTTTCTTGTGATGTAGTAATTTTTTAGTTAGTATAAATTTTTTACTTGTTTTTTTGTCTCATCTCCATTCCATCTCACCATATGATTGGTCCTTGTTATGTATGCATATTTTGAGTGCAAGTTTGCACCTTTTTTTTAAAGGCATTTATTTTTCAAAACATTCTGTGCATTTCCCCTTAATCTTCCTTCCCCATTGCCACACATGTACAATTAGATCAACAGTGTGTTCAGGAGTGATTATGATTGTGCTAGCACGGATAGAATTTCATGCTCATAGTTTTTGTAACTATGAAGTTTATCTGTCGAAGTGCAAAATTAATATTCTCTCTAAGCCAAAGGTACCTTGGCATAGATCATTGCATGGTATCCTAGGATGAGAGAGGTACATGCATGCAGTCATGTCTTTTGATATTGTCTTAGTTTATACCTTACACTTCTTTGTTAACTGGAATCCCTCAATTTCAGGTCAGCTGTATGGTTTGGAAAAATTTTGGGCATTTATGAAGTATTATAAGCACAGTAAGGACCTGCAGGTAAAACCAGAATTGCAGGAGTGTTTATCAAAGTACAAGAGCATAGAAGATTTCCGTGAAGATACGGTGAGTTATTTTAATTAAAAATTTATTTGAATGAATGGATCAGTTATGTAGCCACATAAGAATATTCTGTCTAGTGAGAACACTGTCAGTTGATTGAGCAGCAATTACTAATTGTTTGCCAAAGGATTGCAAATAAGAAAAGTAGTGTCATACTCATAAGTATTTATCTCATTCACAGTCCTACATTAAAGCTTAGAATTTAAGGTCAACTATTATTTTAGAATATAGTGATGATCTCCTTAACCACAACAACTTTGTGACACAGCACACTGGTACACTTGTCAGTGACTGGCAATTTAAATGATGGTTAGTTCCATTAACCATTGTTAATTTGCCAGCCAAAAGTAAAATGGCTTGTCATAGTACCAATGGGAAATATTATTTGCCTATTGGGTCTCCCAAGCATTCGACATTTATTTTAAATTTGATTTTACATTACAGATGAATCGCACTTAAACCATTCACTGGAATATCATTAGAGTTATCCTATAATTACGTCTCAATTATTATGAAGATACTGTCAACTGCAGTTTGCAAAGGTGTTTTGAGTTAATTTAACAAGTCTTGGATGTTAGGTGGAATGTTGAAAGTTACTGTGAATTTGTTTGGCGTGTTCATTATACAATTCCTGATTAGCTCATGCAAATCTTTAAGGTTGATTGGTCTAAGTCATTTCTATAGCTAGTTTACCTATAGATTTCAGTTTTTAAGAGTTCCTTATTGAATATTTATCACCATCTGGGATTCCTCTGAGGCTGTATATCAGCGATGCACTTATTGTAAGAAGAAATTTTGTATTTTGAACCAAGTCTGAAGAGTAATGAAGTAGAGGTGTTACCTGTTAACATTTTAACAATTGGTATTAACTGTTCATTCCTATAATTTATTCTCTATCAGTGATGATGTGATTCATGTGTTCAAAAGATCCATTTTGGTGGTTGAGCAGAAATATTTTTTTCTGGTCGAGTTAAATTATAATTTTTTAAACTTTTTACCCATAGGACGATCCTGATAGGCGGAGAAATTTAAGTGGCAACAGGCCCTTGTCGAAAAGGAACCGCAGTGTTTCTGAAAGCCAGAGTGATTCTCGCCACAAGCATGGGCCAGATGGGACCCATGGAGGAGGGAGGGGCCCATATGGTTTCTATGGATTCTCTGCCCAACAGCAAGGGAGACAACAGGGTGGAAGAATAAGGAGGATATCTGATGGCTGCGAATTTTCTGGGAGATCCAATTCCTTTGGGGGAGATTCAACCCGACCTCGTGTGACGTTCCTCAACACTCCAAACTCCATGGCACCCCCGACGAGGGGGCGAAAGGTGGTAGGTGGTGCCATACCAAAGGAGAGGCAGGAGAAGAGTGTGGTGATTCAGAAGGAGATCCACAGAGGGGAGAGTTCGATGGGCACTTCGAGGGGGGCTGTAGCTATGCCAGCCACGGCTCACCCGAGGAGTGGAAAGTGTGGACCTCGAGCAGTGGCTCAACAGCAGGTTGGGAAGTCGCCAGAGGGGATAACAGTCTCCAGTGGGAGTGGCAAGAATTGAACTGTGTTGACTTGAAGAGTTTATAGTGGAAAATTTAAAAAAATTATATACACTTTATTGATTGAGGATGGGCTATATCCTAACAGATCATAAGTAAATAAGAGGGAGTCCTAGTTCACAGCAATCATTCAGCATGCTTTATATTCTGGTCTTGCTGTTGTGGTTTAGCTCCCTTGCCATGTTGGGAGCTACAAGATTTAATTCATGCTCAACACTGCTCGCAGAGCGTGGGGTGCAGATTCAAGTTTGGTCCTGCATTGAGAAATTCCAGCCTAATATGCTTCGTGCATTTAGTGTGGGTGAGTTAGGTATGTATTGCCCCACTCCAGGAGTCATCTGAATCAGCAGCACTCTGACCATTTTGTTACTCAACATGGTGGCTGCATCGGTATAGGCATGACCTGCGGTCAAGCCAGATGGCTGATATATACACAACCTCATTCCCAGACTCTTGGAATAAGTTTACATGTATGTTGGATCAAGGATGTTCATTATCATTGGTGCTTTGCTCAATTTGCATGCAGAATTCTGACATAAGACGGTAGGTTCTCTTTCATTTATGAACTAGTGAAACTATTGAATCAAGTGGTGTAGGTTTTTGTTTCCTGATGATGTGAACACACCAAAACCTCATCAAGCATCCTCTCCAGGAGAGGCTTTTTCTAATTGCATACCAGTGCTGCATTTTTGTTTTGTGTTTGGTCTTCCAGTGCAATAATAATCATTCAAATTTGATAGCCAAGGTGTGGTTTAACAGGGAATTTTCTGTTGCAATAGACATTTTGGTGTTTTTGATGATGCCAGTAGTGCTCGAAAAACATATTGATTACCATTTGAGTGTCATGGGGAAGCTAACGATGCTTAGCTACTGCTGTGATGATAGTTTGCACTTACATTTCCTAATGCTATACTCATTGTCTGTTTGGTGATAATGAAAGCCTTTGATTTCTGATTTTCCCAGATGAATAATTTTTAGGAAAATTCACTTACCTCAAAATTCATTGCTTGTCCTTAATGAATGACAATGATTTGAAGAATGTCTAGGATGGATGACGATAGTTTTATAATTTTTTTGTGACCATAGATGAGTGAATGTGCTTGACTGAGTACCATATGAAAATAAAAAAACAGGGTTCCTTTTAAATTTAGTTTTTGACTATGTTAAATTGGCTTCTCGAATTAGGTGAAATTTGTAAGATGTGGATTATTAGTTTTAATATTCTGATGTTTAAATCATCTTGGGTGTTATTAGAATGTTCTTTTGCCAATTATCCCTGAAGTTTTCTCCAGAATTGATTGCTCATCTTGTACATAATATTAATACTCCTAGTGCTGGGAAGATATTTTCCTTTTCTTGGTATAGTTGATTGCCTAAAAAGTTTCAAATGGAAATTTATTTGATACTTTAATTTGCCATCTGGTGTGTGTATCCAATCATGTATTTGTGGGTAGTTCTCATGATTTACACAATCAGAAAAAGTGACTATGTGCGAGTTAGTTTTGCAGGAATTTATAATTTTCCCAAGATCATCATTGAAAGTGATATAAGCCAGTCATGTGTTATCTCCTTCGTGAGTAACTTTTGATCATCACTATTCACCTCTGAACTGTTGTGTGATTGTGTGGTGTTAGTTCATTTTCCCCACCACAGTGATAGATTATAGACATGTTATTCTATCCCATCAAAATCTGTATGCGATGTTGAAAAGGGAATTGATTATATGGTTTTTAGGGGCATAATGTAATTATTTTGTGCCACATCTGCAAGTAATACTTACAATATCAGGGATTTAAATTCCCAATGGTTATTGTCATTTTGTATCAAGGATTAGATTCCTTTTTTTGGTATGGGGGTTTGGGGATGTTGGGTATATTTCTTTATTGTGTGAGTTTATGCGGAGATATATTCGAGTCTTTCACAACGAAGTAGCACTGCTCTCCATTGCTGCTGAAGTAATTTTTGCATACTGTTTACTGCCATTTGTGGGTGGATTAATGTTTGTGCTTCAGTGTACTGTTCTTTGGCGAGGTTGATTGACAAGCTTCAAGGGCCAGCAGCTGTGATTTGCAAAGATGACCTTTCGTTAATATTAGGAGGGTGGAGGTTGAATCTTGTTAGTGACTCGGTGAGAGTTAGAAAGCGGAGACTCTTGGGTGCATCTTATCTCAAGTTGCAGTATCTTAGGCATCTTTAAGCAAGAACATAAATTAGTTACCCTATCATATATGAAATCTTACCTACCCATCATTTAGCAAGAATAATCTGCATAGAATGTGGGTGTATTTAATTTTAATCTGAAAAAAAATCGTTCCCCAGATTGTAATCATCATGTAAATATTGCAATTTATTTTCCTAAAGTGGTTGATTTATTTAGGAGGCAAACTTCATTTACATATTGTGCTAAGAGTGCCTTTTCATGTGTATGATTTGGTAATTGAGTCCAAATTGTCTTTTGGTACTGTCTTGGGCATCAGCCAATTCTTGTAGTTTTCACAAAGGTTTGTTTTTGGGCAACATGCGTGATTGGGAATGTATATAAAAGGATAAAAGAGAAAAATTTAGGCTGCTCTTGTGTTGTATGAGCTGATGTAATTGTAAATTGTCCCATGGGACTTGATGATTGAGTCCAGCATCTTCCAGAATTGTAATACAATGAAATTGTTTTAAAAAAATCTGTAATTTACATAATTCCTCTCTCATCTTTCAACGTGTACAAAAACTTGTCTTGCTGTTACCTTTCAGAATGGAAATTTGTTTATAGTAACTTATCTTTTACTCGTCAACTTTTCTTCCACTAAGTTGTGTTCTGGAGATCATGTAAATAATCATTACACTTAAGTAGTTCTTTATGGTGGGTTATGCTTTGAAGTCAACTATTGAATGCTTTGAATGAGCCTTTTGATTCTTTTGACTGGTTGGTCCACCCAATTTTGTAATTGTGGCTGTCAGAATGATTTAGAATGCCCTAGTATTTGTGGTTGGTTAATGGTAGATATTGATGGTTAGTCAAACAAAAAACCATTTGAAAAAAAATTAACCACCTATTTTTTATTTTGTGTGTTATTGCTATTATCTGTGTTATGGAGTCATTTTAATGAACTTGTGAATATTAATAAAAAAAACCGTAATCAGCTTTATGGCCTACTTATTTTTTGTACATCCAATCATGCCATCCTTGAATCCTATAATTTTATCAGCATAACTTATTACCATTAATTAGTTGTGTGAAATGTTTTTCCATTGATTTTGTTGACTCGTCAACTTTTGGATGAGCATTATCTATATTGAGTTGATACAGAGGTGAGCATTGACTTGTTAGTGAATCTGCCTTATTAGAGCTTCAATCTCCAAAACTATTCATCAGAATGACTAAAAAAACTTGGCACATCTGAGGTATGCTAGTAAATACACCCACAAGGCAATTGTTCATTTGCTTCAAAGTTAATAGTTATGATAATTCAATTGTTAGGTATCAATATATAATTTGTTAAAAGTTAACTGCAGTATTAGGAGTCTTTCAATCATGGAAAAGAGCATGGGTGTTGACAATATAGTATTCTATGCAATATTTTTCCTGTGCACTTGATAATGTAAATACCTTTGGCCCTTGATTTATGCAATGGTCTGCATGTTTATCATTGAAGAAGTTACCTACTCTGGATATGCTTCCACCTTTTTCATTCATTTTGTGCCTTTCAGTAGGTTTGAATTTTATTAGTGCTGGTGATCTTGTGTATAGGGTTGTAAAGATTACTATAAAAATTGTAATTGCTTTCCTAGTCCTGTAATCTATTACTTTTTTATTAAATTTAAAGAGGCCTAGAGAAAAATCATTCAAAATTTTCTTATGGTTATATTTTGCGTGTGGTTCACCTTATGTCATGTCACATTATGATAGAATTTGTACTAGACCTACTTGTACACCATTTTGTATATCATAGATGCTTACAGAGCTATTGGATTTGCCAATCCAAGGGAAATTTTTAATGCTGTCAATGTCTCGTGTAATTATATCAAATTACTGTGTGCTTACATGAGATTTGTACACATATGGTGGTTTGAAGTCTCACTAGGTTAATCGGTGAAGTTTTCCAAGGAGTGTAAATACTATACACAAACATACAGCACCCTTAAATGGTCATGTGGGTTTTGGAATGTCCCTGAAGATAAGGGAATGCATTTGTAGTTTGAAGCCTGTTCTGCATGTTAGTACCATAATCCTTCCCACTTTGCCCCTACCAGAAAATTTGACAACATTTAACAAAATGTTTTGTAATCTAAGGCAGACCATGTTTTTCTCAGGGAAGGTAAATATAGAAACTACTTCCTCCAATGAACTTCCTGAACATTTGATGGATATAAGTATAATTCTCATTATTTAGTTGCACATTAAATAACTCCAGTGTAACAAATCCAAACTACCATATTCAAAAACCTAATTTACATTTGATAGGTCAAGGTAGAACTAATGTTAAGTCCAATCAGTGAGTGAAATTCACACCAATATACAGGAGCCAGTGCCTACCCTGTGCCATGCCAGAAAAATCACATTTTGTATGAAGCTTGGGGTCAGGATGGTGCAGTGGCTAAATTTACTTGCTTCCCACCCCAAGGCCCCAGTTTCGAACTCCAGGGATGGGAAAATTTTTTCAGTGGTATCCTGACCTGTACTGGGATGCTGTGTGGAGAGCACTTCAAGTGGAATAGCCATCTTATGAATGGGATTTCATGCCTTTCATTAAGAGTTTGTTAAACACCTCATCCTAATTTCACCAAATTATCTACTTATGCTCGTTAGCACAAATGATCTTAGCTGTTGTTTGCCTCTCCTAATACTACTTCGATGAAGCAGAGGTATCACCTGGAATAAGCCCAGGTCCCCCAATTTCCTGGACTAGTCTAGAGAACTGGGCTACCATTTCCCATTAGTAGTATACCAGCAATAAATAAAAAGAGAAAACTGTGTTTACGGTTTTATTACAATAGAGACAAACATAGATGCCAACTAAATGATGGTTTAATTAATATGAACCGTAGTGTGTATTGGGTCATGCAGTACACTGGGTGATAGAAGCAACAAAGGGGTATCTGAAATAAACCTATAATATCAGTGCATTGACAGGTTGAAAAAATATTCCCCACCAACTTTCATTCCTCTCCCCAGTTCTTTCCATCCCATTTATCATTTCTTCTACGTATACGCTGGTTAGCACAGTTCATAATGGACAACCCTGCCTCTTCTTAGTTTATGTGCGTGTGTGTATATGTATGTCTGTGTACAGAAATTTGTAAAAGCTAGACTTCATTACCATACTAGTTATGAGGGGGACTTTCTTTCATCGGTGATTCATTTCATTGTTCTGTGATAAATAATTGAGACATGTATTATGTGATTTTAATTAGGGTTTAGGAGTACAATAATATTTGGTGTATCAAAAACCTTACGGATAGTAATAATGATTCAAGTCCCCCTAATTTTATTTGTGCTATGCGTAAAATAAATATTCCCGTGATTGCCTAACTGAAAGTACCGCGACGCCATTGTTTCTTGTAGTGCCTAATTACATTTTTCAGTTGTTTTTCAGCGTGTCACTCGTGGTGAACCTTTAAACACAGCCAAGTTATTTTTTGATATAGGAGTACTCCGAAAGATACGTTATCTCCAAGTTGCATGCATATTAACGATTACGACTTACTTGTATGGTACACCTCCGCGATCGTGAATGCCATAGAATGAGTAATTTGGAAAAACGCTTATTCTTAACAGGAGCATCTGGCCTACTCGGAAGAGCTTTATTTAAAAAATTCACTGAAAATGGATGGGAAGTCATGGGTGTTGCTTTCTCAAGGTAAATAATAAAAACGTCTAATACAGCATGTTCTTATCGGAGCCATTAAGATTAACTCATGTTCTCTAAAAATGTTTTCAGGGCGGCTCCCCCCTTGGTTAAACTGGACCTTAAAGATGCAGCTGTAGTTCAGAAGGCTTTCGCAGACTTTAACCCATCTTTGGTAATACATAGTGCTGCAATGAGATATCCCGACCAAGTGGAAAAAAATGCAGAGGAGGCAGTTTGTATGAATGTGAAGACTACTCAACAGATCGCCGACATTGCCGGTAAAATGGTCTAACATTTAGATTTTCTCAGTACAAACCTAGATACATGTCTAGTGTGTCCTGACACATTCTTTTTTTGTTTTGTTATACTGCTAGATAAAGTGGGAGTGCCTATGCTTTATATCAGCACAGATTACGTGTTCGATGGTAAAAATCCACCCTACAAGGCAAACGATCCGACGAATCCCACCAACCTCTACGGAAAGACAAAGCTGGAGGGTGAAATTAAAACTCTGAAAACAAATGAAGGTACTGAACCCTGAATTTAAGGCATTGCCTTTTAGTTTTTTTAGTATTAAACAAAGCAAAACGTGCATAATTATTTGTAGGAGAACGTTGACAACAATGGGCTCAAGTTACACTTGTGTGTACTAAATATTTGATTTACGGATGCCATTTTTTATTATTTGTGAAATTAATAGAAAACATGGTGCTGAGGATTCCGGTATTATATGGCCCCGTGGAAAAACTTGAAGAAAGTGCTGTAACTACTCTTCTCGAGCCCCTAATGGACGTGTCCAAATCATGCAACATGTCTAATTATGAAAGACGCTATCCTGCTCACACTCAGGACATTGCCGAAATTTGCTTATTACTTGCGGAAAAAAAGTGCAAGGTAAGCTGGGACTGGATTAAGGAGGTTAAGGCTGGCCCAATTTTTCCGGAGAATAGTTTTACCAGAACTAAGTTCTTATTTTGTGGTGTGAATCTAATAAGATGGTTCTTATTTTGTACCATTCGCACACCTAATTAATTAAACCACAGTTATCAACCCAAACATTGCTTTGAAAGGTAAGGGTAGAGCTACCTAGTACTTCGTGTGTGAAATTCGCACATCAAGGAAGGGGGGGAGTTCCTTTCTCTGTACCACTTTTGGCTTCCCAGGAAGATCTTTATCTGAAAAATCACACAACTCGGATAAAGCTGAGAGTGCCCTCTGACATCCCTAGGGATTGAAGCTGAAATCTCTGTCAGTAGTACAACACTAGCACATGCCATTAATTAATTAAGTTGTAATGAAAGAAAACTGCCATCATATATTTCTCTCTGTGACTATTTATTTTTTCCCCCTACATGGGATGAAGGGAATCGAAGAGAGGTATAATGTGGTTGGTGCTGTGTTTTGTTTGGAGAGGAAATTGTCACTGTACTATTTGGTAGCTTGTGTCCTTTCAAAATACTTGAACTCGTGGATTATTGATAATAATGTAATATTGAACTTGTTATTATTTGACAGTGACTGTAGTCTCTTGACCGGATGACTATTTTCCTACATCATTTATTACTTATCATTGCCTCAAGCTGGGGAGATGGGAATCTTATTCACGTCTAGAAAATATTTTTCCCATCATTATTTAATAATTTTCCTTTGTAGTATTGTATTTAATGCCATTGCAGTAATGAGATAATTAATTGAGATGAATATAGAATGTTATCAGGACATATTTGCCTCTTTAATAGATTTTGAAAAGGCGTTTGATAGAGTGAATTGGGAAAAACTAATTAGTATAATGCTGAAAATTGGAATAGATTTGAGGGACAGGAGGCTAATCCACAACCCCTACATATCTCAGACTGGTCAGTTGTCAGTGGAGAACGAAGAGTCTGGATGGGCAGTCTTTGGAAGAGGAGTAAGGTAGTGCCTATTACCATTATTACCTAAGCTGTTCAACGCATATGTGGAGGAAATCGTAAAATAGGCATGGGAAGAACTGGAGATAGGAATGAAAGTAGGCAGTGAATTCATAAAATTAGTTAAGGTGTGCTGATGACCAAGCTCTAGTTTGCCAGTCAGCCCAGGGGTTGCAAGCATTGCTGAGTACATTGGAAATTCCATGAAATAGATATGGGATGATCTATTTAATTAAAACAAAGTTTTCTCTTCCTAGAAAATCACATAATCTAAGTTAAATGTTAAAATAGGAGGACAAAAACTAAAGCAGGTAGAACAGTTAACATATCTCGGAAGTGTTTTGGACCAAAATGGTCAAAGTAGTAGGGATAAAAGGAGAAGAATTGCACTATTTCACATGAGGAGGGAGTTGATGACAGGGGCACTGAGTAGCAATGTTAAGAAAAGGCTCGTCAAAACTTTTATATGGAGTATAGTTATGTACAGCACAGAAACATGATCACTGAAGCAGGATGACAGACGTAAATTGGAGGCTTTTCAATAATGGGTGTGGAGAAGGTGATGTAGACAGAAAGGAAAACAAATGAGAAAGTGCTATTATGGTGGGGATTGTTGGGAGACATCAGGAGGCAGGAAAAAAATGAATGAAAAGCATATTGATCAGCTGTGGGATGTTGAAGATAGTGGTAGAGGGGAGAATGAGGTAACTGAGGAAGAGGCAGAAATAGGATAAGGATGTTGGACAGGATGAAGGGAGGAAGGACTGGCAAGGAAGGAGGAAAGTATACAGGGATAAAGAGAGGCCCATTGTAGAATACGATGCTGGGTTGTGCTCTTTTGGGAGAAAGAAACTTTTTTTGATAGTTGTGTCTGTTCAAAACCTATTTTAACCATAATTAATGTAGGTTACCTAATAATAATACTGTAATAAGATGTTGGAGTTAGTCGGAATTTCAAGCTGAACTAACAAACTTGATCATCATTTAGCTGTACATGGCAACAAGTAATTATAGGGAGGAAGAAGTAGATGGCATAATATCAATTAGAGGAAATATTTGAATTTTGCTGGGAGGAAGCATTTGAAGGTTATGGAGGATTGGAACATCGTGGCATGCTAAGGTAGAGATAATGGTGAAGGAGGAGGAGGATGGGTACAAAACAATAGGAGTTCTGCAGGAGACTGGATATAACCTCAAAGATATTCCAACATTACAATAGACATAACACTAATCTGGAAAATACCCAGGGATTTGGAGTGGTACTTGGAGTGGGTAGAGTTACACTATATTATGGTTAGGCACATGTTTATGAACAGCATAATCATTTTGCCAGTTTCATAGGAGTGATTCAGATCAAAATTCGATACAAATGAAGTGTAACGTTAGATTTAAAAGGATAAAATAGAACAGAATTTGCATTAATTTGGATGTAAAGAAAGGAGTATCAGGAGGTAATAGAAAAAATATGGGAAGAGATCAAGAAACCTGTGGATTATAGATGAGATGATTAAGAAAATAGATAAGGGAAGGAAACAGAAGAATGTAAACACAGAATTAGGTAGAAGGAAGTATGAAGGCGAATGATTTTTACTCTCTGAAATGGTTGTATTGTAATACGAGAAGATACACAAGTAAAAAACTAAGGCAGGAAGTTAATAGGGTGAGCGAAGTGTAGTGTAAAATGCAGTGCAAGAATATGGAGAGTTTACAGATGAAGGTATGAGAGCTGTCCAGAAAGTACCCTCCCTTTATGTGTAGTGTGAGGATCAGTGAAGGGAGCCAAATGGTGGCTGTATTGATGCACACCGTAGGTTAGTATGCCGCGAGCTGCAGTGGTTGGAAGGTCGCACCACTTGCCGTTTGTTTACAATAGCCAGTCTAAATGAACAGTGCAGTTGAAATTCCTGCCAAATGTGAAGTTTATTTAGTGATAAGGTTTTTACTGATGAAAAACTTCAAAACTTCTTGACATTCATCAGAAAATGTGCTCTGTACGGACCAAATGTGATGAATGACAAGAGTTAAGCGTCGGTGTTGTTTTTCGTTTAAGAGTGAACAAAAATGTTCATGATGATGATAGTATTGGAAATTGGAAGTGCACCTGATGACAGAAGTGGAAGTGCAATGAGGAACAGATGCTGCATGAACCACCTTTCATTTGGCTCCAACCCATTGTCCCGACTGGTATGGGGCACCCTACTAGGAGGAATTATCATTTCTCCGACCAGTACTGCCCTAGGGGCCATCAGAACTAATAAATCCTTCCACTATGTGAGTTTGGAGGGAATAAACTGGTTCAATGAATACAAATAACCCAAAGCCGTACTCTTGGGAAGAGTACGGCTTTGGGTTATTTGTATTCATTGCATTCATTCGGCCGTAGTACGTTCCCTTTTGCTTTAATAAACTGGTTATAAGCAATTCAGTGTACAACTTGGCAAAACTTATTGAAGATGAAACTACTTGATTTCATGTGATATCTTAATAGAGAACTATCCCATTCTTTGGCTGTAATACTTTGGCGTGGGTATATGCTATGAGGATATGTTGTGACTGTTCATTGTCTCCTCTCTTGTTTCTTAGGATCCATCTATTAATGGAGTTTTCCAATGGAGTGGTAAAGAAGCACTTACAAAGTATGAGATGGTACTTAAAATGGCTAGTGTACTTGGCCTTCCTCATGAGCACGTGAAACCAATTAATGGTCCAGGATCTGGTGGAGCACCTAGGCCATATGACACTCAGTTGGACTCCACTTCACTGGTGGGAGTGCTGGGAATGACCCCACTGCACACCCCATTTGATGAAGGAATCAAAGCCTGTATTCAAACTTGGGTTTGAAAATAGAGGATATTTTTTTCCCAGGCTTATTCAGGAGTCACTCATTCCATCCTGATATTAAATCTATGGTTGGCCAGAGAATATCCCATTCTTAATGTTGGAAAAAAGTTTGGCCATGCAATTGAGGAGTCACAAGTATTGAATAAAGGGGGCCTTGTTATATCCCAGTTTACAAGCCTGCATGGTACTCCTCATTTTTGGTGAGTGATGATCTTTTATACAAATTCAATTCATAGGGAAATGAATATTGATATTTTTGTTTCTAATGGTGTTTATAAATGACAGATAAGTCTGACACCATTCTCTAGGGGGGCATTGTATACTACTGGGATGAATCCCAGCAATAAAAAGTTAAATACTGGAAAATGCTATGCAAACATAACATTGGTATGACCTATCCTTTTAGGGCCATGAAATGCAGTGAACTTGCTGTTTTTGATTCCATTTTTCTACCTTTAAACAGGTTATAAAATATTGTAATTCTCTGCATAGGAATTAATGCTTCTGCATTTGTGAGGATTTTAAAAGCTTGTGTCTATAAATTTCTGTCTAATTATCAATTATTGTTTCATGAAGACACAATGAAGTAAATGAATTGGATAGCCAGTCATTTTTTTGGGTTGTGTAGTCTTGATTTAATCAGAGCAGTTTTTGTACATACATGCATATTTCTGAGGATTTTGGGATTCCAGTGAACAATATTTGGCATATCCAGGATTCGAACCCAGGCCTTCTTGGTAGGAAGCCAGTATGTTAGCTAATACAGCATCCCGATTCCATTGTGTCGAACTTGTTGTCATGAACAGGAACATGAATAATCTTTTCGTAATTACTTCTCCAAATTGGATATATGCATAAATATATTGTCGTTTATGAAGATGCCATATTATTAATGGAAATTAAATTGAAATTAAAAACTTTTGTTCATGCCATGAATTTTCATTGCTATAACATACATTCGAAGGCAGAAGGTTTTCCTGTCCCTCATGGTAGTATGCAGGAATGTTATCTGGCTAACACTGGAGCTTTCATGGATAAATATTCCTTGAATGTAATAGTTTTGCATAATGTTGTCGTGAACCAACAAATTTACATTTTGTGATGGGATCAGTAAAAAAAATGCATAAAATTGAAAATGGGGAAAATATTTTAAGTTAGTTTATGTTTCGTTAGTGAAATGTCTCATAAGTTTATGAAAAATGTTTTTTGATTTAACCACAGTAATTCAGAAAGAATTCAGGTGCAAAAAAGATAAATTAGAGCTATCAACTATTCAATGATAATTTTTAAAATTATTAAAATACGCCTATAAAACCTATTTATTAACTAAAACTAATTATTTTAACTATCCTATGAATACAGTTCTGGTCAAAACTTGGAAAAAATCAATTCTTCATCTTCATGGTTGGAGAGATTTGTTGAGTTTCAGTTTTAAGAACATAGATTTGAGGTTTAACAGGATTGATTTTGATTCAGTGAACATGGATCAATCTTGAGTCTTCTATTCAAGACTTGGGAGGGAAAGAAATGCAATTTCTATCAGTAAATGGCAAGTTCATATGTGGTACAAAAAAGCTATTGAATCCTTGTTTAAAATAGAGTTATTAATTATTGGTGTCAGATTCAAGAAAAAAGTTTATGAATTACATAATGTTATATTAATACTGTAGTTTCCATTTTACATAGCTGAAATAACATCTGCAAACTGTATTAGTAATCGCTTATCTTATGGCCAAATGCAAATGTTTTCCATATACTTAAATAATATTTTTTTAAGAAATACTGAAAAAGGTGTATTTGTTGTAATTATACACCATACTGGCCTGAATATAAGAGGCGTACAATACCACTTGTAGAGGAATTGAAATTCCGAACACATCATATTGTTGATCCCTAAAAAAACCCAACCTTGAATGGAACCTGCACAGGTTCATTGCAGTGTTATGTTGTGTGTGCAAATACTTATTCCCCTCAACTGTCTGTTCATATTTTCCCCTAACATGATCATAGCCAGAAACATTGTATTTTTTGAAAAATGTTTGGAGTTGCTGTAGCTCTAATCTCTTGGTATGAGCTGCTCCCAATATTATCACAGTGACTTTTATCACCATAAAGGAAAATAAACAAACATTTTGTGATTTATGTATGGTGTTCAAACAAAATTTATTATAAAATATGAATCCTTCATAGAAAAATTACACTACACTTCATTTAGAATTCTTAGGCATCAAAAGTTGATCTCCTAAAATGATAGGTCAACAACCCAAATAGTCTAGTCTTCATTGCTGTCTTAAATTCTGGCCAGGGAGGCAAAAAGTCTGATCTTTTTTTAATCGAGAAAAGGTTAAACTTGAATGATGTAAATAATTCTAGAGATGTGCTATTTTTTCATAAACATTGACCCCTGCTGCTTGGAGTACAAGTGTGAAAGAAGCATTAAATGGCAGAAATCACGTTGTTTAAATATAAATAATGGTTTTAGCTTCATAGGATGCTTGAAACATGCTTGTTTTCCGTTTCATGTTTTCAGCCATATCCAAACTGATTGAAATGACTTGTAATACCTATGCGCATACTTAAAGGATGGATATAGGCTTAGTGCTCTGTATTAGATATTTATGTCTTGTATTTTTCAAATGTTCTCTTTTTGTGCAATTATAAAATTTATATGGGATTATTGGAGATTGAAAGTATTTCTACTTTTCAATAAATGGTAGTTTTAAATGACTGAAGCAATTTATTTACAAGATTGATTAAAAGTCTAACATTGATTGTTACCTTTTCAACACAGATATGAACGTATGCTTTGGAACTTCAATGTTTCCAATCATTCTCATTTTCTTCTTCCCTTCGGCTTGGCGTTTCAGGAGCTTCATTTTTCGTGAAATATCACCGCCATACTAGGTTTATCAAAATAAAACATTGTAAGTGTAATGCATTTATAGAGCAATAGAGGAGTTCACAATGACAAAGCAGAACAAATCACATGACTTACACATTTCGCTGTTACATCTTTCCTCAAGGCCTTTATGTTTTCCCTGGCAACCACTTTAGATCCCACAGTTGCTTGCACAGCAACCTATTAAGATGGAATGCAAACTGAAATACTTAAAAATGTAGTATAAGCCTATTTCTATCATATCACAAAAACCCTCACAATCAGCATATTTTACAATACCCGGACTTATCCAATTATACCACATTTATGGTAGATCCATTGTGCTGTAATTAATAGGATTAAATGGTAGATGAAATCATAACTTTTTCTTCTCTCCCCCCACAATACAAAACTCTAATGCTACTTCATATCCTCTGTTGTTTTAAACAAATAGAAATTTGACTGCGAGTTGCCTTCCAAATATATTCAATTATTGGAGGAAGCAGTGTCAGGTCAAGTGACTATTGGCAAATTAGAGAATTTCCCTTGGGAAATATCAAAATTAAAGTTGCATAAATGTGCAACTTTACATTGTTTTTCATTATTTTAACACTTAGCTGAAGATAACCATCAATTGGCTGAATACCACAACTTCCAATTGCCTTCTAGTAATTACCACAGTATGTCCTACTACATGCATAAAAATTAATTGAACAATTCACTGACAACTACAAGCATTCATGACTTAGATGAAGATCCTACTCAGGTGGTATTCAAACCTGACACCTTAAGGTTAGTAGATAAGGATAAATAGTAACATTTCATAGAAATATACACACATTTTCCTATATAGTGTTAATATGTATCAGAGATGTACTAAGTAAGTTCATCATGCCTTAATTTTTCTTAATGACTGAGAATCATCCCATAAGTATATTAAATGAGTGGATACAGAGGTTATCCTTATTATTAGTGATCTAGCAGCTAAGGAAGGGTTTTGAATGGACACAGGCTACACAACAATACAATGATAATTCCATTGCTTCTCCAAACAAAACACAACTTGGCTTTTAACACCACAATAAGCCATTCTTCAATTCTGCATACTTCTTTCCTCCTTTCATTCCATCCAACATGCCTATCCTATGACTACCCTTTCCTCATTTGCCTAACATTCTCCCTTATCTGAGTCTTCAACATCCCATTGCCAATCAAAATGTTCTGCATCCTTCTTTCCTGCCTCCTTTTTATTTCTTCCAGCAGTCCTCTTTCCAATATATATAGAAGAGTATAAATATGCAAAACTAAAATCCTTCTTATGTGCCTGTGCTATTTGAGGCATTCCATGTAAGGGCTTTTTTCACAAACTATCCCTGTTGTCCATGCTACTGTTAATCCTCCTGGGTGATCTTGCCCATTGATTGTGCACACGTCTTATTACTTTTTGCTGCTTTCTCTTAATAGAGGTGCTATCTTATTTCTTCTATTGGTGATGGTAATGTTGGCTACCTGGGCAGAGGTTTCTTACCCAAGGCCACTTGCTGCCAGTGATCCACTTTTGGCTCACTGGCAGCAAGTATGGTAGCAATCAAAGTCACTGACTGCAGAAGAGCACAATGTGAATCCTTTACTATTTCATCTTTAATCAATTGTCGAAGAATCTTAAGGATGTATAAAATATGATTAGAAGCATGGCAGGAAAAATGTAAATTCAACAGGGCATTGAATTTTAATTGTTTTTGTAAATGTAGAAAAATCATTATCTAGCATTGGGTGCACTGATTTAAATGTCATTCTGTGAACTGTGTTTTTGGTTTTCAAATATTTTTATTATTTTTATTTGTTCACATTGTTTTCATTAGATTTAAAACATTGGTAGTGAAGTAAATAATTCCAGTATTATTCCAGTCCCAAAAATAATTAAATTAATATATTTTTCACAGTAATGAATTTTTCAATTATTCATATAAAATAGTTATTACATGGGGTCATTGCAAACTGGTTCCCAAAAGGAAGCAGTGAGGAAGCTACGATATTTAGAAAATTTCCCTCTAGGGTAAAAGTTGCTAATTTTAAATTTCAACTATATCTTTTCAGATTTAACTACACAAACTTTTTGTGACAATTCAAAGTATTGTGATGTAGAGCTCCAAGGAATTTGTTTCCTTTCCTCCAAAACTTTGTTTGTTACATACTACATGGCTTTGGGTCCTCGGAGGAAGTCACAAAGAGTTTTCATGGGGTGCACATAAAGCTTCAAACATTTTATTGCTGATTTCATTATAATACCAATAAATGAGGAAGAGAGAACTGGTTAGAACTAGACTAGAAGAGTAATGGCAAGATAAAAAAGGAAATGCATTATGCTGACATAAAAATTTATGATAATGGGATATCACCTTCCCTTCCATTAATTATCTACTGAAGTAAATAACTTTTCCCTCCACTGTTTTCTCCTTCAACTCCCCCAATTTCTGTTTTCATGTCATACCATTCATATAATCTTTACTTTCCCTTCATCTTTTCCCTAACCCTAGAAGGGCCTTCATTAGCTTCAATAGCTTGGTCGTCTTTGGATACATCTCAATTACTCCTCTCTGCACTTTTCCAATCTTCTTCCAACAGCCTTTTGTATACATACTTAAGAACAAACACAACAGTGATGTCAGTTCAAACATTTTAAGAAACCCACATTTGGCTGTGGGAGAAATATGAAATAAGAAAAACTTAGCAAAGAAAAATTGCCCACTGACTACACTACCTTCACTGCTCCTTCAGACACAACACAAGCCTTAGTTGCCCAGTAAGAATCACTTGATGACATTGAATGTCAACAAAACCAATGCTGTGTTAATATATTTATGTATTAAAAGACATGTCATGGTTTTTTTCTTACAGTCATACTTATCAAATCACTAGAAATGAATTTGAAAGTTTCTTTCCGGACTCCATAATCAAGTTAATGTAGAAATCAATACAACTTATACAGTGAGAAGTAATGAATTGGATTTTTTCAAAACCAAAGACTGCCAGAGGGGAGGGGGGAATAAATGTCATATTAACTTAGCGTTATTTCATCCAAAAAAATCACTTTGAATTTCTCAATCCCATCAATTTTTATCCATTCTTGACTTTCATGAAATTACAAGTTTTCCAGTTTTGGCTTCCACCCGAAACTTAACATTTATGAATTATCATGCACATATGCAATTTATTGACTGTTGTTCTGTATCATTTACTAACCTGAAAAAGCTGTCTTGGGATAAGGTCTTTCAATTTTGAGCAGAGCTGACGTCCCACTTGTACAGACTTGCTTAGGTGGCAGATTGTACTCAGTTCATCAACAACATTTCCATTTAGAAGAATGGTTACCTTTAGAAAAAAGGATTATTAGCCGAGGTGGAAGAACACTTGTTCAACTAAACCTTTGAAACATGGAGAAGCCCCCTAAACCACTGAGTAAGGCAAAGTACTTGGCCACTTTGATATATTGGGTCTCAATGTTCTTCTATTGTTTCTATCACTATTTCCTTCTGTGAATGCAATGCGTGTGGGTGAATTCAGAAAAACCATTTGAATCAGAAAGGCTGCATCACATACCTACATTATATGGAACTCACAAATTTGGAATATAAAATATGGTTTACAATTGTCGTAGGTGCTAGACTTTATTTTCCTTAAGAACACTGAAGATGTAAGAAATGTGTCATAAAAAGATTTTATTTTGTTGAGTTCCTTTTAATGTTTATATTGTTGTAGCCATATGTGTAAAATGCACTAGTATTTAGTATCCAATGGAATCAATGAATAATGATGATTGATAGATAGTCATCTTTATTTTGGGGTAAGATTGAGATTATGGACTCTCTTCTACCACTTAATCCCTCATCACACATTTACAATATTAAACTTCCTGATAAATTTCCCAAATAAATTTCATGGAGGAGTACATTACAGTTCAAAGATGATCCCCAAAATAATAATACATATTTACTGGGAGCGGGTCGCGGTGGTCTAGCGGGTAGAGCGTTGGACTGCTGACCGGAGGGTCCCGGGTTCGATTCCCGGGCGAGGCACTTTGGGCACCTGCAGCTCCACCCAAGCTTGTTGATTTTTCGGGTACCAGATCTTCCTGGGAAACCATAACCGGCACAGGGAAAGGAACTGGCCCCCTACCCTGATGTGTGAATATTCACACGCCGTCGGGCTTGGTATATGGGTGAGCTCTACCATCACCTACTAAACCGACCTTCGGGTTGATTACTGTGTTTATGGTTTTATTTACTGGGATTGATTTATTGATAACTTCCATTAAGTTATCCGTAAAACTAAAAAGTTTATTTTCTATCCCTCCTTTTAATATTTTCTTTGGAACAATAAATTAACTATTTTAGTGAACCAATAATATTAACATGTACCAAGTACTTAATCTCATGCAAGATACATGAGAGACCATTTAAACTCAAACTTATGTTCCATAGCCTTTTTCAACCTATTCCTTATGCCTGTACTCTCATTACCCTGAAATTTGAAATTTCATACTATACCTTGACTAGCTTGGAGGGAACATATTCAGTCGATTCATAATCAAAACTTGCATATCCTGATGAGATGGATTTGATGTGGTCATGGAAATCCATTATTATCTCATTGAGTGGCATTGAAAACTGTAGCATAATTCGTTCATTATCAACGTTGACAGAACTCAACTGAGTGCCCCTTCTTTCGACACACAAAGATATAATTGGTCCCAAATATGCATCTAGGAAAATAGATTAAAGTACAATTATTTTAAGTGAATACAATTTTGACTGGGAACAATGAATTTTGAATGAATCAAGAGATTTCTAAAGTTATTACCAGGGGTTATGATGGTAGCAATCACCATTGGTTCATATAATTCTGATATTATCTGCGCATCAGGAAAGTGAGTTGGATTTGAGAATGAAAGTTCTTCTTTTCCATATTTTTTAATATTCTTGGTACCTATAATCTTTGCTGGGGAAAAAAACATGTTATATCAATGCAGCAGTGAAAAAATAATACCTAGACCATTAATTAAAAATAGGTAGCTAAAATCAAGACATTGTAAGACTGTGAACTCTTCTAGAATTTCAAATGATTTTCACTTAAGACTCTTAGATGTACCTAATTTAGATTATAATAATACACAGAGCGGTGACTAGTTGGAAAAAACTTGAGAATGTACTTTGATAATTTTAATGATATAATCCATACTGAATAACAAAGAACAAAGAGAATTTCATTGAAAAAAATCATTTCTGAGACTAGGGTAAAATGTGGTTGAACAATTTTTTACTTTTAATTGGCAAGCCAAACTCATTGCAGCTAGTCCTATGGTGAAAAGCAGAGTGAACTTCATGAAATCTTGGAAGTATGGGAACTAAAACTCTTAAAGAAACTGTATCATACACACTCTATCCCATGTCATGACTCTTGAAGAACTGCAGAGCAAGTCATTTGATATCCTATTAGTCCCAACAAATCCATTAAAAGAGAAGGCCAGGTAATTTTATAGAAAATCTGAGGTACATTGTCTGCCATCAGTTACAAATGGCACAGCACTAATTACTTGTCTACATTATAAGGTATGCAGATTTTAAGGTTTTATATTATGGCTAAGATTGTACTCAGAGGACTTTTAAATTACCTTGTAGCTTTGAGAAACACTCAGCCCCTACTAGGAAGAACATTGATTTAAACCCAGGTTCTATATGTTTTTTATTTTTAGGGTTTTGATACTAAAATTAAAAAATTTCTACATTGAAATTAAAGTGAAGAACAGCAGTGTAAATTAGATAAAAATACAATGCTCTAAAATTACCATATTGATAGAATTGGTACAATTTCAATTTGGCTCATGTTTAGAATGTATGGAAGTAAAACCACCAAAGACAAAAATATGTACAATAACCATCTTCATTCTAATACATTTATCAATCTTAATATACTATTTGTAGGGTAAGTAACTGATTGCTAGACATGGAGAGACTTAAGCACTAGTAAACTCTAGCAAAGAACTCCTTCAATATCATTTTACAACATAAGTAGATAATCCTTCAGTCAGGTTTAATTTGAATTAAATAAAACAGTTTCTAGCATAACTTGGTGGAAAATCTTCATATTGAAATTTGAAAATTAAACAACTTGGCTTTTCTACTTTTCTACTTCTACTATAACATCATCACCTGATGATGTTATACCAAAACGAAACCTAGGTAGTGAATTTTCTTAAAAACATTTTTTAGTGGAAAAGCCAAGTTGTTTAATTTTCAAATTTTAATTTGAATTTTTTGGCCCCAAGTTTTTATAATGAATTCAAGGACTCAAACATTCTAACTCATTAATTTTAATATTGCATTGCATTTTGTTAATTCCTTCTTTTTAAAGAAATACAGGTACTCTCTAGAGATTTATTTTTCCCATAAATTAGGATAACATTAAAAAATTAACTATAATTTAAGGTGTCAAGGTTAGTGCATGAGTATTATCTAGCATCGAGAAATTGTGATAATCTTCCATTACAACAACGTACCATTTTGAGAAACATGGCTAACCTTTGTAAGTAACACTTGGTGCAGTTATTACAGGTTCTGCACCATACTCCTGTTCCAAACGTTGACCAAATACCTCCATGTGGAGCAAACCCAGAAATCCCAGTCTCCATCCTTGCCCAAGGGCTGGACTGAAACAATATTATTTGGTAATATAAATAATGCATAAATGGCTTTTATAAAAATGACAGTTTTTGCAAGTAACAAAAATTTTTAACCTTGAATCTGGCACTAATGAAACAGTTGAATCATTCAGCACTAGCTTCTCTAATGCACTGCGCAGGGCTAGGTACTGGGATTGATCATTTGGATATATTCCAGCAAAAACAAGGGGTGTGGCTTTCTTAAGATCCGGCAGCTGCTCCACTGATTGACCTTTCTTGTGAAATGTGTCACCAATGCAAACCTCAGCAGGAGTTCGCATGTTACAAGTCATGAAACCCACTTGGCCAGCAGACCTATACGAAAAAACCACTTTTTAGAAACATGTTGAACAGAATTCTTCTGACTGGTAGACTCAATTGAGAATTACTATATCAACCTGATTAATAATATATCAACCTGATCAACCTGATCAGGGTGGATACAAATTTGATTTCCTCAAAGAAAGGATGAGGTGAAGTGGCTTCACTCAAAGTGGTAGAGGAGAGGGTTGAAAGTAAAGTGAATGTCATTGCTCAAATTCCATTAGGACAGTGGTTACTGGTTTTGATAGTATTACGTTTAATTTTATTCCTCAATGCAGAAATAGAGGCTTGCCTTGCACTAAACTTTGACAATTTTTTTCACTGAGGAAAACCCCTTTAAAGGGGTGCAGAGTTCATCCTGCATCTCCATCCTCCCTGGGATGCATGCAGAAACAATTCCCATTTTGCTATTCAAAATAAAGGCAACTTTCATGAAAGGTAGGTCTTGAGTTTTATAAAAGTGACCATAGATGGAAATCTTGGAAAAGGTTGGAATTTTAGTAACCTAATAAAATAATCACTTCAGTCAACATTTACACAAGTGAATACACATGCATATTGCTATTATACATAAACACTGAAGTAGACTTTGATGTTGATCAATTTAATATACTGAGTAACTTACATTCTAATTATTATCCAGAAAATCCCCATTAAAACTAATGTTAAATAATTATATTTAATGTGAATTTTTAAGCATAAATTTGGAAAACTTGAAGATATGATTCAGGTTGGCTAAAGGATATTAAAAAGACGGAAAGCACTTTGAGTATGCCATCCATCGCATGGGACATGAAAATATGAACCCCTTAGCACCTATCGGCTAATGCCGATGCTGGGTTTCTGTCCACTCTTCCTCCATTCCCTCCATGTCCTACCCCTACTAAATGACTCACCCATCCCTAAATGGCACAACTGACTTCAGCTGTTTGTCACCTTCACTAATAACTACTACTACTGTTAGTAGAGATATTGTTTTATGCCCTTTCCAATGATTATTCTTTCCTAAGAGGACACAACTCAAAAGAGACATATTACAGAAGTAATGGCGCTTAATCTTCCTTTGAATCAATTTGCTCACTTACTTTAGATAAACAAAATCAGTATTTGCTATCCAATTTTGAAGTGACTATTCCTAGAATTGCTTCCTTGCTTTCCTACCAAAATTTGGAAATAAAATGGCATTAACCAATTATTTAGAAAACAAAGAGCTAGTACACTAGACCAAAACTGACCTACAGAGAAGTCATTATTGTTGAAGCTATCTTTGAAAATAGTTTTCCAAAAATGTAGGAATAACATTCAATTCACTCTATTTCGTAAGTGAACGACTTCTTAACTACAGGCCAAGAAAGACTAATTAAGAACAGATTTTGCAAAAGCAGTGATGACCTATAGGGCCCACAAAAGGTTGTACATTAACTCAACAATTTATGAAGCTGGCATGCTGAGCTTTGTGAACTTTTTACATGTTGCTATGTCACATCCACCAATCCAAGAAAGATAATGAGGAAGAGTGCTGAGATCACTGAGCTAACAGGATGAACAGAGTCAGATTGCATAAATCAGTTAAGGCAAGCCGACTCTTAATTTTGAACTCCCTTGAGGGTTACCAAGGTCAATTACTGGATTTTACATGATGAGAATATGGTACTTAAAATTAGACATTCTAGTTTTCAATTTCTTTCAGTAGGCCTGTATCATGGGGCCCATTTTTCAAACCTTACATTCTATTTAACCCTCTGAAAGTAGTCCAAAGTATTTTCAAATTCATACACTGTGTAATGTAGACACATAACAAGAACTGCACCATTATCCTCAATCATTTTTTTTAGCTGTTTTAATACCCTGCAAGCTATCGCTAGGTTGTATGGCTGGGGGTGAATGCAAACACTAATTTTGAACAAAATATGACTATTGAGGTCATACAATGTTATTATGATCCCTTATCTTTCGTGGAAGAAATAACATCTTAAATCTATCTGTTCAACACTTATATCTCAATAATTTTACTGACATATACTGGCAGCATATTCTAAATGAGGCCTAACCAGCAAATGATAACATTTCTCTCTGACCTTTTCATCACATTTACCCAGTATATCCTAACTTTTTTTGGCAGTTTGTCCACATATTCCCCAGATGTGTTTCACCCAGGACAGATCATGCGGGGTAACACTCAAGTATTTAATGGAGTCTACACATTCCATTTTGGGGTACGCCATGCAGTAAGCATTCTGGAGGAAATTATTCTTTTTCCAAATATTCATCACTATGCACTATTTTAAGTTTAATTCTAATTGCGACAAAGTGCAAATTGGGAGAAATTATGAACCAACTGGTAGTTTGGAGAAACATGATGTGGCACATTGAACATTCAACTTTGTCTAAATTGAAATGAAATTAGTCATCATGGGGAATTGAACATCAGACCTTGGGCAGATGGGTACATGCAATCATTCTCTCACCCGAACCCAAAATTGATACCATTGAGATTTACAATTCTCAGTCTATTGGAGAATATGGGGGTATGTATACTTGTGCAATTTTTATGGGCTAGATATAACAATGCAATCTTCAACTAACAGTGTTGGAAGAGGTTTCTCTTGTGGTATCAACATCCCAAGATTCTTGACTTCATAAGTGCGCCCTGAATGCACAGATATGATCTGATCACCCAAAGAAAGGCTTCCATCATGTACATATAGCAAAAGAACAGCTCCACGATGACGGTCAAACCAACTGTCAAACAGAAGACCACGGAAGAGCTTACTGGGCTGGGCAGGAGGGCTAGGTATTTGGCGCACAATGGCTTTCAACACATCATTCACACCGTCCCCTTTTTTTGCAGATATCTAAAAAACAAATGACAAATCATTATGAAACATAAGTTAAGCCCCATTATGGAATGATGAGAGACAATTCTGAATATCAGAAAATAAGATGGTGCATATGTTGAACAGGAAGTTTTGGAGTCATTTCTTGAGACTGTTACTGCTCATGGATTTCAGAATATATTAAAATTATTTAAGTTTTATAAACTTCTAATTTTAAGTCTATAAACTCATTAAGCTTGCCTGCTAGTTTTAGTACAGGTGCAATTTCTATTTATTGAGCAATATATTGGACATACCAAATATATGGCCACATGCAATGAAATTAGGTGATAATTAATAGGGTTGAAATAATACTTATTAAATAATGATACCCAAATTTTATTCATGGTACTCTTTGTCTTAAAAAAACTTTTACACATTCGTAGGTCACCAGACAGTATGAAAGCTTTATATACACATACCAATAAGCCATCACAGTGATGGACATGGGGGCTCACAAAGAGCATTTTAAATCATCTTTACATTTCTCAAAATACATTGAAGTTACACATTATTTATTGACTGCATTAAAAGTATACGAACAGAAAATTTAATGATGATTGCAGGTAAGCTACCTTAGCAAGCTTTCCTTAACCATATCAATTTCTTTACATCCATAGGGGAAAGAAGCCTAGGCAATTGTTATGAGAGAGGGATTGTAGAAAGTGTGGCAATTATCATATAAAATTAGAAAACTAGGGAGAATGTATTATTGCTCCTGGGGACACAATGTAAGTCAGCCCCCAGTTGATGGGAAGCCTCTGATGGACTACTGCCTCATCTCACAGAAATTATGAGGTTTCAAATCCATAAATATCAGAAAAATCATTCACAAATTTAGAGAGCAGCCATTTGTGTCAATCCGAAACTCACCATGAATACAGGAAAGTGGATGCAGAAGACATGCAAAACTTCCTCAGAAATCATTATCCCCCATTCATTACGTCATGGACTTCTGACATAAATTCTTGGTAGTATTAAATCTCCAAAATAATTCCCTGGAGAGTGGTTCTATTAAAATTTAATGAATAGGAGCCAAATTTTGGAGGAAGGAAGAGTGTCAACTGCTGACACCCATAAAATCATTGCTATGATTTCATATATTTGATAATTCATTTTATAACTTCCACATATTATTATAACATGCAGTATATCTGAAGGCTGGGTTAATACATTTGAAACACTTATTGATGGAGTCTCTCTATTGAAAGAGATTTAGGGATAACCTCTTTTTTAAAGAAATTTAGTCTTAAAGGTGGTCAGCCACTCTCAATCATTAAAAAAGGAAAAATTGTAAGTAGCTCAATCTAGAGAAGTCAGAGAACCCCTACTCTAAGGCAAGAACTGACTTTAGAGTATTACATTATGAATAAACTACAATAAAAACTTACCCTCAGAATTGTATCTTTTGCGATGCCAAAAAGGGTATTCATCTGACCAGCAACCCTTTCAGGATCTGCATTTTTAAGATCTATCTTATTTATCACAGGAACAATAGTTAAACCCTTACTAATAGCAAGGCGATAATTCGCTGCAGTTTGTGCTTGAACACCTTTATTAGCATCTACTATGAGGAGGGCACCTTGGCATGCCAATAAGGACCGTGAAACTTCACCGCTGAAATCCACATGCCCAGGAGTATCAATTAAGTTAAGCAGGTATTTTCCTTCAGATACCTCCCCATCACCAGTATAATAGTAGTTCAAAGAAGCAGTTTGGGCTTTAACTGTTATTCCACGTTCCTTCTCCACTTGTAATTTATCCAACACTTGATTCCCTGAGTCAAATGCAATAGCACCTGAAAGCAAAGTACATATTATATACACTCATGACTCAATACGAGTACTTTTTGGATCAATTATAGTTAGTCAATCACCAAGTATAGTCTCATAAGATTGGAATGGTTGAATTACCAGTGATTTCCAAGAGTCGATCTGCTAATGTACTTTTCCCATGGTCAACATGAGCAATGATACTAAAATTTCTAATCCTACTGACAGGGAAGTCTTCATTTTGATCATCATTTATTTCATTGCATGGTGACTTAGAAAAATGCTTCCTGGAGTCCGAGTTGGAAATAATATATCTAATTTTCCTAAAAAGAATAAACCAAAGGGTTTTAGTCAGTTATACATAATCTATAAGGTCAGAGGGACACAAAAAGTTCACATTAACCAAATCTTGAACCACTTCTCCCAATCTAGTATTGTGATCACAAAGTCATTAATTCATTTGATTTGCAGAAAATCTAAATGGAACTTATGGGCCAATTTATTCATCTCAGATGTGCCTATCTCCTTGACCAAGTTTTGAAATCCACGAAGTATAACATTCAGATACATTATTTATATTAATTTTACTGTAAGCATTCAATGACCCAGTTGAGAACAAATTTGTGAACCAAGTAGATTCCACGTAGAAGTCACCAGAGGATGCAGGTAACTGACAGAGTTAGTGAGTTTTCATTGCCACAAGTTATCCCCGAATGAAATAAATTGGCATGAACGTGGAAAATTTCTATCAATAGAATAGATTCTTTTCTTGAGTACTTATTGTTTATAAGCAGGTATGTCATGTTTTGTGAAAGGAGTTCCTCTCGAATCGAGTGAGTTTTTAATGCAGTCAGGACCTGAAGATGATGTAATACATCGAAACTCGGTCGTACTATAAAAGTTTGCTCATGGAAAACTGTTTCTTTTCTTTACCTAGTTCAAATTCTACATCACGCCTTTACTACACAATTTGTTCATACTCCCCTTACTTAAGCAGTTGGGTATTCGATTATTAGGTTGATGGGGAATAGAATGAATTACACGGAGCTAATTTTCACATTCGTGTTTTAGGACTCCTACACTAGTTTCAATGGGTGAAATAGCAAGTTTCCTAGCACGAGGAAGATTAGTTTATCCATACTCACCGAAAGTAACACCCCAAATTATTTGGCTTACAGACATGTATTTTGCGTACAAGGGAACTACATTTCATATTTTACATAATAGTTGTAGTGCAAAGCACTACGATTACTCAATCATTCTTCATCAGCTCTGCCCGGCAAACAGACTAAGGAATACCTACTGTGGTCACGTGCGCATTCAATAACAGGAATGTGTTTTGTTTCTTTCGGACCGGCATAATAAAAAAAATTGACTTTCGACTAATTACAATTGACTATGTCAGGTGGTCATTAAAGTTTATAATTGTAGATTGGAGCTCCTCGCCAGAGAAAACCAAGGATTGAAATAAACCGAAAACTTAAAGAAAAGTAACCCTGAACGTATGGAATCGAAATTAACTTGAAGAGAATAATAACACTCGGTGTGTTAAATACACAACATAAATTGGTTTGCTTCTTAGCCTTGAAACGTTAGAAAATGCATTCTTCGGGATGACTAATCAAATTTTATTTCTTTTAAGACTGGGTAAGTTCCATCAGAAGAGTACCAACCAGAGGCACTCGTTTTTTGCGGTCATTGTGCTACGAAATGACAAATGAAAGCTGAAAATACAGAGGATGCAGGACATCTGACTTACGAAAAAGTCGAACGGACGAGAAGTTTGCGTGGACAAACCAGTAGTTTCCCTATAATTTTCTGTAAAAGGGTCTTGTTTATTGAAAATTAGTAAATGCGTAGAAAATGACGTAAGTTAAATTGCAGTAGCAGCCCTATCCATTACATACATTTGTCTCATGCGAAATACTACCCACCAGTTCCAAAGGAAATTACATATTAGATTTGCTTTACAATTGAATGTGTTAATGTGAATTATTTCTCTTAGTTCAGTCAATTAATCTTTTAAAATCGTTCTACAAGTCCAGTATTGCCTTTTTTGCTCATATTATGTTCGGAATTTTGTAATTTAAAAAAGTCCACCGAAATTTAGCTACCATATGTTTTCTTTTTCAGGTCTAAAGTTACATTCAAGATTACTCTAACATCTGACCCAAAGTTGCCTTTCAAAGTGTAAGTATTTTTTTTGAAGAATTTATGTTTTCTTCCACGCAATACCCTCTCACCTGTTTCAGTTATTCGCTGCTGCCATCAGCCCAATTTGTAGTTAATATTTTTTGCCACTTCTATCGAGTTCATTTTAAGTATATCATGATTTCGCTAAAAAGAATGAAAATACAAAAAAATATTTTTTTCGATGAGACTAATGCATTATTTTTTTATTAATGTCAGTTTGGATGGTGTCCATGGCAAAGAATTACTTCATATCACATCTCGTTTTTATTGTATCTATTGACAGATGAGAGAAAGGCTGATGGAAGTAGCTCCCAGTCACCATCACTTGTGTTTGGGGAAGGATTCAGAAGTATATAATTGATATGGAAATCGGAAAAGAAATAGTTTCTTTATTCTTAGCTTTTGACAATTTCCTTGAGATAACTGAAAATTTGGATTGGTTTCAAATTGCAACCCTTGGCCAAGTGGAAATTCTTTTAACCAATGCATTCAAGTTGGAGAATGTTTACAAAGAAATGTCAACAAAAGAGCTACTATCTCAATTTGAAGATAAATTGCATAAGTGGTGGTTTCATAGGCAAATACCATACTCCTATGACATGAATTATTTTAAAGGTGCTTGTGATATAGTGCTTCGTAACACGCTTCTTGGTTCGGATTCTGAATCTGTATTGGAATATACCGTGTGTTGCTACCTTAATACATGTGGTGAAGATCGGTTTAGGGAGTTTGTGAAACATATTATGATTGAGGGGATATCATATCGAGTATTATGTGGTTTATTCTTAACGGACAAATGTGGAATTGATTTGGACATACGAAGTCATTTAATTCTTGCGTGTTGGGTGAAAGATTTGAACCAAAATGGCCAACGAAATGTTGCTAAGCAGGTTCAAGAATGTAGTGATGCATCACTCATTGTAATTTTCAATATTTTGACTTTGGATGTAACGGAAAAATTAGAATTACAAGCTCAGGAAATAATCTTAAGAGAGTTGTTGGGGAAAATGGAAAATGATGAAACGGTTTTTATAATAATTGGTGAGGATATTGGAATTTTATCTAATTTATGTGAAAAGCATTCGTCATTTTTTAATGCAGTTTTAAACAGCTTGACCCGAGTTGGCAAGAGTTTTCGTTGTAGCTATGGGGAGCACGGGGCCAAATGGATTTCTTGTCATGATAATGTATCTTTTGAACATATGGTGCATATACTGAAATGCTTGTGTAACAAAAATTACCATATGAAGTTTAGATTGCGAGAGTTCATGCAACAGTTAAGTAATGAACCTGGTTGCTCATTGTGGGAAGATATAGGGAGAGAGTGCTGTATTTTTTAATGATTTGATTTATTTAGCTCTCTGCTGATGTTTAATTTCTGTTTCTGAAAGAACAGTTATCATATGAAGGATAAAGGCATTTTTGTAAAATTTAACTATCCTATGCAACTTTATTTTGTAAAAAATGATTATTAAATAAAGTAAATTTACATCCTGTGAATTTAGACTCTCGGTTCCTGAGAATACTCCATTTACTGCTGTTCTAAAATTTGCTGCTGAAGAATTTAAAGTCCCTCCAGCTACATCTGCTATCATAACTGATGATGGAATTGGAATTAATCCACAGCAAACGGCAGGTTGGTATTATGTAGAGATTTCATTACCTTCGTATTGAGAATGGTGTTAAGCCCTGTAAATTTTGTAAGCAAATGTGCTCAGGCTTGCATAAGAAAATTGTGCTGCATTCCTCATTTAAACAAATTTTTGTCTAGGACTTAGAATATGGGATGTCAATTTGTTTTTGCATTTTGTAAAGTTAAATAAAGGTAAAGATAAAATATTACCTTACACGATTTTTAATGATCAAAGAGATAATTCCGAATAAGACCTGAGTCTATGGCCACATGGCAGTGATTGAATTGGCAAGTTTTCAAAAGCTTTTACTCGTGAGCTGTGGAGAGATGAGGGTAGGTAACTCATAGGGCTTAATTGCTTCTTGGATAATCTGTTGATTATGGGTGTCTGTGGGATCAGCTGAATGTTGTCACCAACTATCACCCATATTTGAGTAGCACTAGATGAGTGGTTCCCAGAGTAGGGCTATGGTGTTAAGGAAGATAAGGATAAAGAGGTGTCCAAGGGAAAGGTACAAATGAGGAGGAAAAGAAGATATAAAAATAGGATATCACAATGCCATATCGATGGCAAATCCATATCAATTAGGCAATGAATGACTACAAAATGACTGCACATCTAATTTTGGCAAGAAAAAGTGAAAGGTGAGTGGAGGGAGAGGGGGTGTATAGCAGGTGGAATGCACGAGAATATTTGGAAGAGGTAGGGGATAGGTCTGAATTTAAACTATTGATAGATGCATATATATTCATAGGTATTCTTAGGTACATTCTTCAGTATTGAAATGAAATAAGTAACTTAAGAATTCCACACACACTGTGTTGGAACCTACTTATTTCATTTCACTGTGTTGTGTAAATTCTATAAAGTTACACCGGAGACAACATATTACATTCTTAAGGGCCAAGGGAGTGATTGACGGGACATTATAAAAAAAAAGGAAGTCTCCATTAAGAGTTGGATTATCGATTAGGTGTTTGGAGATGTTGGATTATTCCATTGAACATTTATTGTACATAAATGTTCTTAGACTCTATGAGAAGTGATCTGTCTGGTGTATGTTTCACCATTTGTATCCATTATGCATGGATTTTTGTGTCATAAGAACTAATTTAACTCAGACCAGTCTGGCGAAAGTGCTATTTCGTAGTTGATTCTTACCAAATTTGAACCCTTCTGGTATGCATTACCAATCACAGGAAACATATTGTAAACAAAATAATCTGGTCAGAGGAACCGAAAAGAACAGAGAATAATTTGATTTTGTTGATAAATTTTCATTTCAGTCAGAGTTTTGATACCAAAACTAAATTAACTAATCCCAAGGTTATAGATTTCCGCCATATCGTGAATTGGTGTCTTGAGCATTGGTCTATGTCAGTGTAGACACCCTAATTATGACTTTGAGTAAAAATCAAACTGATACGGAAATATAAGTGAAGAACACACGTGTTACTGGCCACTTATTGAATACCATTGTCTAAAGTATTCACAGTAATTGGGTCATCTGTGTTGGAATGTCCATATCCATCAGATTATCGGAATGAACTGCCATGTCATTATGAAGCTGCTTTAAATTTTCCACATGTACAATTATTTCGTTATCCACTTCCAATTTATCACTCAATTCTGCGAAAGAAGAAAATTTGATGAGTTCTCAGCATCCAATAGCATACAGCTTGACTTTACCAAGAAACCCTATAGAAATCTTCTTGCTTGGAAAATGACCCTAATTATGTACTGTGGTTTTTGTTTTACTAATTAAGCTTAACAAAGAGATCAGAGGTATAATATATTATATTTAATAGATGTTAGATCTTCCATTTCCTTAACCCTGTGAATGTCACAGCTGAGTTCTACAGAGCAATAGAACAAGGAAGGCTTTATCTTTAGATAAGTAACAGACTCCCATAGCAGAGACCGCATGCAACAATTGTCATGAAGTGAATGTTATTGCTATTGGGAAACTCAAAACAAGTCACCTTGAAGTGCATTTGATTTAATGTAATTTACTACTTCTATTGCAATCTGTAAGAACTCATGCAAGTACACTTCTAGTGTTTTTGAAATCAAGTGTTGTCAGTGAACTACATAGTGAATGCACAACCACTTTCATGGATGAAATAAATCCACTACTGTGTGTGCTTGTTATAGAATAAGAACCATCAGTAACACTGTTTGGATATTCTCAAGAGAGATATCATTCTTATTAGAGTACCTTTATACTCCTTCAAAACTGGTTTAATCTTAATTTAATCTTAAATTTCATTTTTAGGAATTTGAGCATGTAGCATTTCTTCCTTCGCTGCCCCATATAGGAAATATGAAACATTTGCCATCATTGTTATATTATTTGCTAAACTTGTTTCATTAATTTGCAAAGCAAATTTCGTAACTAGTTGGCTTTTCAATACCTCTAATGAGTTGCTCCAAGGGGTGGTTTTATTGATATTGTTATGGATTGCTCTTTCCTTGTCAATTAGTCTGTTGATGCATGGCTTCAGTTTTTATTTCATTGCTATATTATCTCATATTATGATATTACATTAAATACTAAGTGTGCAGAAATGAATAAAGTTTTCTTCCTTATTTGCAGGAAATATATTCTTGAAACATGGCTCCGAGTTACGACTTATACCTCGAGATCGAGTAGGAGCCAATTTTTGAACCAGCATTTAGTGTATAAAGACTGCAAATTATGGTGGAAGTATTTTTGTGCTGTATTATTCCAGTTCAAGGTTGAATTCCAGTTTTTGAAAATGTTCAGAATATCATGTTTCTAGAAGAATTCTGTGCAATTTTTATCAGAATATATCTTTTTTCTTTTAGACCAGGGAACATTCAAGGACATGTGTATGCATTATGATAATTGAGTAATGTATGGGCATGACATACTATAATTTATTGATATTAAGTTTCAAATGTTATTATAAATGTTAAAATTGATGAATTTTTGTAGCAGATTTATTTAGGCAATTGAATGAAGAAAATGTCAATTATCAATGTTTCTCATTGGTGTTATCACCATAATTTCTGTGAATGGGTTAAACAATGAGTAATACTTGTTGAATATGTATGCAAGAAATGCATAAACTAATGGAAAATGCTAACTAATTCTCTTAATTTTTTGCTGGTATACCACTAATACATAATTTTTTCCTGTCATGTGTTTCATGAATTTGCCTTTATTTATTTTTTAAAACTTTATGTGCATTTTTACTTTGAGTAGAGTAACCATTTTCTGTACCTATGCAACACATCAGGGTGACCAATCAGTTGGGAAAATCAGGAAGAAGACAGGATTCATCCAATTTCTTAAAAAAATGCAGAAAGCTGAACTTTTTAAGACTGGAGTTGGATGTAAAAATTGGGAATGTTATAGGGGAATCAGAAATTTCCAATGATAATGATGTGTTTCTTTCAATTGCGATATTAGTTTGTTTTTTCAATAGGCCATTACACTAGGAGTCCCTGGCAAAGCTATTTCAATAATGTCCGACTTCATTGACACCAAATGCATACAAATCAATGAGGGTATTTAGGCAAAAAATATATATTATATTTTAAGCATTCATTAAAGCAGGGGGATAACCATAGATTGGAGGCTTTTGAAATGTGGGTGTAGAGAAGGATGGACTAAGTTAAGGTAGACTGAAAGGAAAACAAACCAGAAAATTCTGGGTATGGTGGGGGGAGAGAAGATTATAGGGAGAAATCAAAAAGAAACTGGAAAAATGGATGTAGAGCATTTTGATGAGCAATTGGATGTTGAAGATTGTGATAAAGGGGAGAATATTAGGCAAGCAAGAAAGGGGCAGGAGTACAAGTAGGATAGGGATGTCGTGTGGAATGAAGGGAGGAAGGAAGTATGCAAAATTGAAGAGGGGCCTATTTAAAATTTTGATGTCAGGATGTTTTATTGAGAGAGCCAATGGAATTGTCTCTACTGTTTGGTAGCTTGCTTCCATCAAAAACCTACCTTAACTGGTACCATAGGTACCAGTTAAGGTAGGTTTAATTACGTATGGTATAATAATCCCAGGCATGTGGGAGAAAAATCAGGGGTGTCTATGCCACTGCTTGGTTATCTTCCCAAGTCGTCCATACATTGTAGAGAAACACATTTAACTTTCATTTGAGGATAGGGGTTTAGATGGCTTATTCCAGTCAGACTATTGACTTCAGGTACTTCGTGATTTTTCATTTGAATAATGGCACCCTTTCTTAAGTTGTTGATACACCATGGAAACACTCCTTAAAAAACTGTTGTCAGTTCAATATATAGAGTCAGCAGGAATATTTTTATGTAGTCGATTTATAGTTTACAGTTAATATGATGTTCATGTTCTGATGGTTGCATGCTTGTTTTTTCTGTCCTGGTTAAACCATTGTTTCTAGGTCAACTTCCAATGTTAGGCAACAATTCTACAAGCTTAGCTTTTCAAAATATGATTGAATAGTTGGTTTACTGAGGCTTAATTTTATTCATCTGTAAGGGTACATTTATTATCAGTCTATGTGGATAAATTACCTGTAGCCCTCCATTCTTCCCCACCCAGTACCAATTGAGATTGTGTGTGTTATTCACCAGGAGAGACAGGTGGTAAAAAAAATCATAGACACAGTAATCAACCTGCAGGTCAGTTTGGTAGGTGATGGTAGAGTTCACCCATCAGGGTAGGGGGTCCAATTCCTTTCCCTGTGGCGGTTATGGTTTTCCAGGAAGATCTGGTGGCCGAAAAATCATACAGCTCAGGTGGACCCTGGAAATGGACGGTTCCCAATTGAACCTTGGCCCTCCAGTCAGTAAACGATGCTGCACCCTTGGACCACCATGCCCCCATACAGAGTTGGTATTAGAGGAAAAAGGTAGGGATCATACAAAAGGAGAACGGCAACTTAAAAGGCCCAGTCGCTCACTAAGGAGTCCAATTGTGATGGGCACCTGAAGAACAAGTTTGATGGTTGGGGCATTGGGGTAAGGAAGCAATAACTTAATATGTGGAAATGGGGTGAAGGGACAAGGTGACTAAGGGAAAGGGTGAAGTTACATTGCTATTACAGTGGCATCAGTCAAGGTGAGGCTGCCAAAATCAACTGATCATGAGAAAGGAGGAAACGAGGAGATAAGGTCAGTACAACATCTCTTTTCCCCCCAATACTATTTCATCTCTGCATATTTCAATATTGATACCCATTGAAATCATACTCACACAATGGATCTAATTACCTTTGGCCATTCACCCAAGGTCCTTTACTGAACCACAAAATGGATTTACTACAAAACCCATTGAGTACAATATGATTAATGTTAGCAGTATGCTGAAATGTATTCTGCACAGTATTAATCACAATATATGGTAATGGCAAAAGAAATGAAGTAATGTTTTCATAACAAATGGCATGCATGGGTAAAAAAGGTGTACTTACAATTGGTAAAAAGGAAAGTTGTATCTTGTGAATTCTAGAAAGATTTAATTTTACTCTACATTCTCTGCACCACTCCATGTGCTAGTACCTAATACCTTTAAGCTTTAGGTAATGTTATTACTTCATCATTTGGAAAATACAGGAGTTTGTATGATTGGAAATTTATTATATTCAGTGCAATACAAATAATAAAATAGAACTTTTTACTAGTAAAGCTACCTTTGTGAAATAACTTTTATGTACCTACATGTCCCCTACCCTGATGTGTGAATATTCACATGCCATCGGGCTTGGTACATGGGTGAGCTCTACCATCACCTACTAAACCGACCTTCGGGTTGATTACTGTGTTTATGGTTTTTTTTATACCTACATGTGTGTATAGGTACTGCATTTATCAAAGGACAAGATTCAAGACCCGAGTCTGAATCCGAGTTTGAATCGGGTGCTACACTTCATAACCACTAATTTGTGATCAGAAGTCACATACGCTACCAAGAAACTGAGCAAATTAAGCACACTGTTCCTAAATCTGAGCCTAACCACATGTATACTTACTTCTTTTGTGATGCCTAAACCAAGTGTTGGTGATGATTATCCCCGGCCTCCTGCTGAACTCAATTGCTTTCTCTCCATGTCATTCTTCAAACCTTAACCATAGTCCTTCCTTCACCTACCATCGCATTCCAATCCCCCATCACTATCAAATGTTTCCCTGCAGGAACACATGCGATTATATCCTCTAACTCATCGTACATCCTATCGACTTCTTCCTCCTTATGATTGCTTGTAGGCATGTATACCTGAGCAATGACCAAGTTTGTTGGTTATTCTTTTACTTATACTAGTAATATTCTATCCGTTGCTTGCTCTATGTTTACTATGCATCTCCCTACCTTTTTATTAAAAATAAAGGCAATCCCTAGCTGGCTCTCATCCCCTCTACTGTGTATTAATCTATAACTATTGCTCCAGTAATCTGCACATTCCTTCTGTCTCACCTTGCAAAGGCCTAAAACATCTGTAGTTCCTCTTTACATCTCTCACTTCATATTCTATAATTTCCCTGTCCCATCATCCTAACGCTCTAAATTCCTAAATATTCTTATGTGCTGCTGCCGTCAATATTGGTTTGCAAAGGTTTCATGAGATGATTACCAGATGACTGTTCACGATGCTTTTGAACAATGGAGGGATCAGGTTGATGCCAGATGTTTAATATTCTGTATGAATTTTTTGCATAGCATAACTGCTTAATGATCATTCTCTATTTCTTGTAAATAATTATAGTGCCTACTCACCACTTTCCAAATTGGAATAGTGGTTGAATTTTTTGTTACAGAAGTCGTTTTATTTTGTCAGTCCTTAATTGTATATTGTAAGTATTATATTGTATAAGTATTGCACTTGATGGGGGACCTAATAAAAAAATCGTATGCTGACTTTTTTGTTGATAGTTAAATATAATTTGAGATATCTTCATGATTTTCTTCAATTTAGGACTCTTAGCTAGGGACATGACTTTGTGCTGACTGGCTTTTGCAAATATTTGTCAAGGCTCATCCCTGTTTTGAGCCAATTCAATTCCTTCTTTATAGTTGTTGTAGCTTCCAGCTTGCTTTATTCTCTTCATTAATTTCTTGCTTTATAGTCTCAATGCATTTTGTGTCTGATTGGTCTCAAGTGGATTGACATCAAGTGTTTTTAGAGGTTATTACTCTCCATTTTTACTGTAGAAAGTATTCTTACCAAGAGTATTCTTGGAAGAAAGTATTCTTACCTTATATAAACTATTACAGAGCTATGCAACAATTTCTAAGTGTGAAAATCATTCCCTTCAATCAAAATGAACTTAGATCCCTCAGCCTAGTGCTTTTGCCAGTTAAGCTACTGAGGCATCCTCTTACACTCCGAGATATTGAAATTGTTGCATAGTAATCTATATTTAGTAGCTGACTCTATTAAAAGTTACCGTTGTGGCATCTCTCTCAGTTTCTTGGAATAGTATACAACTGTTCAGGAGGACTAGGTCTTTATAAAAAATTTTTCTAGTGTTCTTCAACAAAGAGTGTCCATGGGAAGCCTTATAAGTTCATTGGATGTGATTTATTTTGTTGAACGGAATCTCATAAAAGGACTGTTAGACAATGGAAAAATTTTTAAAGTTTCCAGAGCAATTGTGTATGGTTCCAACTAGCAGTTCGATTTGAAATTAAATACCTAGTAAATAATAATTTGTTTGATCCTGTTATTTGGTTGTAAATCTGAGATATACATGTACCTTAAATACATATTGTCCACTTGGCTATGACATAAAACTGCTTTTGAGCATAGATTGTGTTATGGTTTTGAATTTTCCACTCATTCCACAGTTCGGCAAAGTGAAATGAAAAGACGTTCATCAACTTGCTTAGGCTGCTGACGCTGAGTGCATGATTGATAAGTCCTTCAGTAATCTCTTTGGGGGATTTCCGTTAATTGGTGTTAATCTCTTAAAAAATAACTCTGCCAATTAGTCTTGCAACTAATATATTTTTACTATTTAAAAATTGATTGAAATATTTCAACTCAGTCCTCCCTTTATTAAAAAAATGATTGAAATGGAAAGAATTGTTTTGATAACAAATTGCATAGTTTGAATTTTTTTCTGTTAAGTAAAATTCAAGTTCATTCTGAAGAATAAATACTCTGAAATTCCTCCAGTATTGTTGGTTTCAGATAGTCCAGATTGTTTTACCATGTATGTCATAATTTTGTTTCATTAATGCAAATGTTGACTACTTCTTTGGATCCTAATGGACTGATTTAGTGGATTCATTTTGGTTCAGGGAACAAAATATATTCAGCATCCCACAATAATGTTGAGAAATTTTGCAGAAGAATGAAAGCAGTGCCTATTAAAACTTCTAAGGTTTGTGCGCAATATAAGAGAAATAAAAAGTGGGCATTCAGTTAAAGGATAACTTTTTAAAAATTATTGTAGAGCTGAAAAACATTTTTGTAATACTTCCTATTGATATGTGTTAATTTTTCTCAACAAAATGTGGGTAATGAAAGAAAATGTTTGTGTCCTTTCTTACTGTTGGTAACTGTCAATATTCAGCAGCAATCATCAGAAGGGATGGAAATAATTTCAAGGCAGTGTATGTTTATTTATTTATTTAATGGGAATAACCCTTTAACCCAAAGAAAGGCAAAAACATATATTGTTCCACAATTATTTAAAAAAATTACAAATGGGTACAAATTAATTAAGCTACATACTCGATATTGAGAATTAATATATAATTTAAAATTAGAGAAGAATTTTGATTTGCAATACATGGAAGATATTTTCAGATATGCAGATACACAAACATACCTGGTTAGGCCAATTAATGTTGACAAAATATCAATTTTAAATAATATTCTAATTAAAAAATGGAAATGGAATATTAGAAATACAGTATTTGTTATAAGCCAGATGATGGCACAAAATGATTAATGTTAGTCATAATTATTAACTAGATCCTGTGGCATCAATTAAGAAAATTTTTCCAATGGGCATTGGGGACAAATTATTAACATGTACAGATACACATGAAGCAATAATTAGTATTATAAACATCTTCAGATATTTTTAATAACATTGTTTAAGGAATCCTGGTGAGATAGAAAATAGGTTAATATAATCACAACTTTTGAATCTCTTATAATCTCACTTACAGGTGAGTAGTAAGTGTAGTTTTAGGAATGATATCTAATTTCAAAGAGTGGTTCCTTACCTTGTGCTATGTGAAGGTACTCAGAAAGATGTGGTAGGAGTTCTAAGGTCTAAGTTCTATCGTGAAATAAATTCAAGTGATTTGCAATCTTTAGATTGAACCAAGGGATAAAATTGCATCAACCAACCACTAATATTGAGTAAACAGTTTAGTTCAATGCAAATACAATGCACTGAAAGTTAGAAGCAATTTTTTGCCTGGTCTGTGGGAAATGTTTTGCAGAGCTTTCCAATGCTCTTTGGCTGTTATAGCAACATGGTAGGGGTAGGATATTCAGGAGATTGGGAGAGAAACTCAGGCATTGGCATTATTATACTTAGTGAAAAGTGCTCAGGGAGTCATGTAAGGTTTTTAGAGGTTAGGTGGAAAAAAGGATAATAATTTCATTCTTACCTCAATAAAGTCATGAAAACTAAATAAAAACTCCACTTGAAGTCCTCTCAAGATTACACTCAAAAAGAGATTGGAGTACCTATGAGAAATTTGATCACCACAGGATTCGAACCTGGGTCCTCAAGGTAGGAAATCAGTATGCTAGCCAGCACACCAATGTGATCCTGAATTTTTTAAACTGGGTGTGATCTAAATATATGGATGTCATGTTTTCTTGATATATGTCACATAATCAAATTTGTGTTCAGAGTTTATGATTCAATGTGGCCATTGCTACTGTCTGACACGTTGAGATCATTATTTTTAACTTCTAGGGCTGTGGTATATTCATTTTACCAAAACTTCAATTTAAGTACAGCTGTGCCCAGTTTTACTAAAAGCCTGGCTCTACTGGAAATCCAAATGTCTCTCGGTAAGTCACTCCTTCTGTCCACCCTCATGTTATTTGGCATAGCAGAGTAAAATCTATTCTGATGCTTCTATAAATGTAGAAGAAATAGTATAAGCCATTCATAATTCATCAGACATGGATAGTCAATGCTAATTGGTATTGTCAAATCATTTATGCAAGTTTTTCCCATTAACTGGGAAATAAGTGAGTAACATGTATTAAATAACTTCTGTGTTCAGTAAATTCTGATATTACTCCAAAGATACATTTTATAAAAAATGAAACATATATTTTATTTGTATTTCCATTGAAAAATTCCATTAGGGGCACCATTTAATTTACAAAAGCTATTGATTTCTTATTTTTAAACTAGGCCTGTGTAGCATCATTTGGTCATAGGTGTCATTGCAATGATGAAACCCTATGCATCTGGCTCCAGTCAACAGTGGTGAGGTCAGGATGTAACTACTCACCATATTGGACGACACCTAATAAGAATCAAAGTTGTCGATGCTCACCACATTGTATTGAAATGAGTCATCTATCATAAAAGAATTCAAACTTCCGCACTGGAGTGAAATTTAATACATTCAAGACATTTAATTTACCTGTATTCTCTGTACTACATACTGCCACACCAATAAAGTGACTTCCTGTGTGGTTGCATGAATTATTTTTTTGAGATCCTAAGAATTTACTCTCAATTATAACTATGAATTTCCTGTGCAAGGCCTTAGCAAATAAATTTTTCTCATCAGAAGGACTTCCTTAATTTTTTGAATCATGGAGTTGGGATTTTTTATAGTTTTAGAGTATTGATTTGGTTGGTGTCTTTAATTGTTAGGCTTGATAATTTTGGCGACCCTCTGGCATTGTTAAAATAAAAATGTACCACATGAGAATATGGTGTTTTGTAGCTATTGGTCGCATCCAAGTGAAAGATTTCCTTTTGTAAAATCGCAAAAAAATTACAAAGAAAATTTATGGCAAATTTTTACTTTAGCGATAATTATTAAAGGTGTCTATTATAGGTAATAATTGCCATAAATTGGAGACTATTGGAATTTGAAATGCTATTCTAAAAATAAAAATGAGGCAACGCTCATTTAAAAAACACGATATAAAAACTGTGGCTCTCTACGTGTATCTTAGATAAAAATAATAGTAATATAATATCGAATAGCTAAGAAGGATATTTAAAATTTCGGCGACAAACACGAAGTATTTCGCAAAATAAATACTGGAAGAACAGAAAGGCAAGTCAACCATCGCTGCGTAAAACATACTCTATTGTAATCTTTTTATTTTGTAAAATATTACATAAACCTGGTATAAATATTAAGAAAAATTTAAATTGTCATTTGCAATAAAGGAATAATATGATATCAGGCGGCAAATATGAAGTGAAACACGAAAATAACGAAGCTCGACGGCAGCCAGAGAAGCAGCGGTGAGTGAAAACGATGAAAATCCGGCGTTTCAGAAATTTGGTATCCGGCGAACATAATACGCTAGGAGGTATACTCGTAGAAGGTTCCACTTGACTCCTGCTCCTGGGGAAATCACCTCACACCACTCCACCAGTCGCTCGCGGCCTATTGGCCCTTGGGTCAGGTAGGGGGATCCTCGACCCTCAGAGAAAACTGGCCAATCATTATTTTTTCTGCTCTCTAGAGTGAGGAGCTGGTGATATAACCGGATTGGCTGATGCCCTTTTTTATTTCCTGTGAGCTCCGCCTCCCAGTGTTTACTGCCAATGGGCTACTACCTGGCGTGAGCGAGGGGGAAGAAATTTCGTACAGTGGAAGGAGTAAGAGTTAAGTGGGACCTCCTACGAGGAAACCTCCTGGCATGTTATGTTCGCCGGATACCAAATTTCTGAAACGCCGGATTTTCATCGTTTTCACTCACCGCTGCTTCTCTGGCTGCGTCGAGCTTCGTTATTTTCGTGTTTCAGTTCATATTTGCCGCCTGATATCATATTATTCCTTTATTGCAAATGGCAATTTACATTTTTCTTAATATTTATACCAGGTTTATGTAATATTTTACAAAATAAAAAGATTACAATAGAGTATTTTTTACGCAGCGATGGTTGATGTCCATTATAAAAAAATATTCTTTTCGTAGAGCATTAAATATTATGCGAAATTAAATATTTATTTTGGACGAATACGTTTCAATTTAGCAAAATATATTTAAACATTTAACCAGTGTTAAAACTTTTTATTCATTTGGAATCATTCGCTCTATGGAGATTTTTTAAATAAAATCTCGTTTAAAACTCGCTATCAAATAAGGGTCCTAATACCTTTTATTTTATTTAATATTACGTATACCATACGAAAATATGGTCTTTTGTAGCCATTGATCGCGTCCAATGGAAATATTTGCTTTCGCAAAACCGAAAAAAAATTACAAAGAGAATGTATGGCATATTATGACTTTAGCGATAATTATTAAAGGTGTTTACCATAGGTAACAATTGCTATAAATGGGAGACTATTGGAATTTGAAATGCTATTCTAAAAATAAAAATGAGGCAACGCTCATTTAAAAAACACGATATAAAAACTGTGGCTCTCTACGTGTATCTTAGATAAAAATAATAGTAATATAATATCGAATAGCTAAGAAGGATATTTAAAATTTCGGCGACAAACACGAAGTATTTCGCAAAATAAATACTGGAAGAACAGAAAGGCAAGTCAACCATCGCTGCGTAAAACATACTCTATTGTAATCTTTTTATTTTGTAAAATATTACATAAACCTGGTATAAATATTAAGAAAAATTTAAATTGTCATTTGCAATAAAGGAATAATATGATATCAGGCGGCAAATATGAAGTGAAACACGAAAATAACGAAGCTCGACGGCAGCCAGAGAAGCAGCGGTGAGTGAAAACGATGAAAATCCGGCGTTTCAGAAATTTGGTATCCGGCGAACATAATACGCTAGGAGGTATACTCGTAGAAGGTTCCACTTGACTCCTGCTCCTGGGGAAATCACCTCACACCACTCCACCAGTCGCTCGCGGCCTATTGGCCCTTGGGTCAGGTAGGAGGATCCTCGACCCTCAGGGAAAACTGGCCAATCATAATTTTTTTTGCTGTCTAGAATGAGGGGCTGGTGATATAACCGGATTGGCTGATGCCCTTTTTTATTTCCTGTGAGCTCCGCCTCCCAGTGTTTACTGCCAATGGGCTACTGCCGGGCGTGAGCGAGGGGGAAGAAATTTCGCACGGTGGAAGGAGTAAGAGTTAAGTGGGACCTTCTACGAGGAAACCTCCTGGCATGTTATGTTCGCCGGATACCAAATTTCTGAAACGCCGGATTTTCATCGGTTTCACTCACCGCTGCTTCTCTGGCTGCCGTCGGGCTTCGTTATTTTCGTGTTTCAGTTCATATTTGTCGCCTGATATCCAATTATTCCTTTATTCTAAATGATAATTTACATTTTTCTTACAATTTATTCCAGGCATACGTAATATTTTATGAAATAAAAAAGTTGTATTACTATGTATTAGTTCGTATGCTATGCCGTGTTTTCTGAGACAGAAAATTTTCCCAGCGCATACAGCCTGACCAGATCGGTTGAACTTCCAATATTTAAAAAAATAGGTGCAACATTGATTTGCCTTGCGTTATTTTAATTATCGCCATTCCAGATAAATTTGAAAGTAATTGTAAAATTCATTGTCGTGGCCATATAAATAATACTTTATGATATGTATCATGGGCGCACTAGACGACCAAAAAGTAGTGAAACCTTGGTAAATAATTCTATTTAATTTGTAGAGATCGAGTTGCAACAACAGATAGTTAATAGGTTGTTTACTTAAATAACATTTCACATGGCGATCGTGATCAATATTCATTCGCTCACCTAAACGCTGTATGGCAGCTATTAGTTTGTGGAATTTCGAAAACCCAATATTTCGCTGCCGATGAAAAGGTACAACGACGATGAGAGCCAGATAAACTAATTTTTGAAATATAATGTTTAGTTTGCTTTTGGTCAACACGGCATTCTACTGTCATTTGTTCATTGTTTACATTTTTAAAAATCTTACGCAGTGGACATCGGAAACAAAAATTGCATAGCTTTTTGAAATATTCTGCGTTAACTGAATTTATAATAATGGCTTTATGTTTTTAACCGTTAATGAGATACCCGGATGCTTTTACACCGGGAGTGATAATGCCCTAAGAACTTTCCGTATGCCTCTACTTCCCAGGTTAGTCGAGTGGTTTTTGCGGGCCTATATTTGGATTAAAATCCAGAAAATATAGCCAAATAGTTTGCTTCAGCTAAAATTCATACAGAAGGTTTTTTAAAATTAGGCTCGACAATGTAAACCATTTTAATAACCTCCGTATGCAACTGTCAACAGTGGCTTTTAAATAAAGATTAGTTAATAGACCATGCATATAATTTGTAAGCAAGCAATACATCGTGAATTCGTCAGTAAAAAATAAATTTGTTCCTGCCCAGTACCTTTAATTTTGGAACAATTCTCTCTGACATATTTTGCTAATGTCATGCATTTTATCCATGTGATTCAAACCTTAACATACAAGATGTGGGTGATTTTTTCAACCATAACTCGGGGAAAAGATGGATCTTACATGCCATGAAACACAATGCCTTTTACTGTAGGTGAAAGAATTGGAAAGAATATAACTTAATTTAGCTAGTATATTTTTTATCATTTAAATCCAAAATCACCTACCTGAATTACAGATGTTTAGTAGCACTGCTCATAATAGTCCAAACACTTGATAAACAGTCTTACGAGGAGACCTAAATTACCTGTAGAATGATTGGGGCACATTACCACACCAATTGGGAAACAAGAGAAATATGAGCAACATTGTACTAATTATATGCTTGACATAAAGTTTATTTATATGTACTGTCTATCAGGTGTATTTTATTTACCTCACATTAATACAAAAACACCCACTTTGGCCTTTACATCAGATTGTAAATAATGACATAACAATTACAAACACCCAAACCCTAAATGGAGGAAAACCAGCAAATTTGGGAATCAATCCCATCAGGGTTGGCAGGCGAGGACCGGAGCCGACAATGATGTTGACCTGAAGATTGAATAAGTATTAATTAATTCAATCAAGCAAATCAACTTCATGAAATGGAGATGTTCACAAAGATGATCATATATATTTAGACAAGTATTCGCATCATCCCATGATATATTCTTCACAAATTTATTCAAATCTATGCTAATTAAGATTACCCTAAGTCAGATTTTATCATTCTCCTTATTTATCTTTTATAATGTCCTCATTATTTTCATTCAATTAGTCAAATAAAAAACCACAGGTCCAATTACAACAGATGATTAATAGTAAATATCACAGGACCACCACTTTACAAATATAATAAAAGTGGTACCAATTGATATGATAACATTAAGGAAGAGTAACATAATTGAAATCACAATGAAATACTTGCACGGGGATATTAGGTCATTTGGAGTTCTGATGGCTCCAGTCACATTAAGCTTACCTTGCAGAAGATATGCAGCACATGAAGCTAGTATATACTTTTGAGCTACTTAACTGTAAAATATAGTGATGAAAAAGTGCAAGAAATATGCCATTTTCCATTAAATTCATCACCCAATGAATTATTGTATTTATAACTCATCTCTGAGTGCTACGACATGATATTTCAATGAAATACAAAGAAAAGTTGCCCAGTTCATGAAAATTACCAAGAAAATACACAATAGCACACACTTCACAGCTGCTACATAATCTGGCATGGAAGACAAAAATTCATCACCACTTAAAACAGATGGTCTTTTTTGGTGGAGTTGTTATGCATTCAGTGGATGAAGAAAAGATCAAATTATTACAGAGGTTGGTATCAAACATTTAGGGACCTTGGGGGAAAAGTCCCAAACAATTCTGAACATTGTATGTCATAATATAATGTGCTCATGATAAGGTCAAACAGATAAATAAATGTTTTATTAGGTTTCTGATGTCCACCATAAACCTTAGAAGTTTATAGGTTATTATATCAATCTAGTTGATTTCCTACACATTACTGTAGGCTTTTTGATTACTTAGTGGATGATCAGTTCGGGATTAGGAAGGGGAGAGGTACACGCGATGCCACTGCAGTAATGAGATCGCTAATCGAGAGGAATATAGAATACAATCAGGACGTATTTGCCTGTTTTGCAGATTTCGAAAAAGTGTTTGATAGAGTGAGTTGGGAAAAATTAATGCTTATTTTGCATAAAATAGGAATGGATTGGAGGGACAGGAGATTGATCCACAACCTGTACATGTCTCAGTCTGCTCAGGTGCGGGTGGGGAACGAAGAGCCCGGATGGACGCTGTTAGGAAGATGTGTAAGGCAGGGTTGCCCATTGTCACTGGTGCTGTTCAACGTGCATGTGGAAGAAATGATTAATGAGGCATTGGAAGAATTGGAGGTGGGAAGGGTCAGAGGGGTATTTGTGAAATTGGTTACGCTCACTGATGACCAAGCATTAGTTGCTCAGTCAGCCAAGGGGTTGCAAACATTGCTGACTGATTTGGAGGTTCAGTGCGATAGATATGGGCTGAGAATCAATATTAATAAAACAAAGGTTATGCGATTTTCCAGGAAGAAGGCTAAGCTAAACTTTAAAATAGGAGGAGAAAAAATAGAGCACGTAGAACAGTTTACGTATCTCGGAAGTGTTTTGGATCAACACGGTCGAAGTAGTAGGGACTCAAGGAGAGTTGTGCTAGGCAAGGAGGTTTTCTCAAGGAGGAAGGAGTTGATGACGGGGACGTTGAGTAGGGAGGTTAACACAAGACTTGTAAAAACTCTGATATGGAGTGTAGCTATGTACGGCATGGAATCGTGGTCACTGAAGCAGGAGGATAGATGTAGACTTGAGGCTTTTGAAATGTGGGTGTCGAGAAGAATGGAGTAGGTGAAATGGACCGAAAGGAAAACAAATGAGGAAGTACAGGAGAAGGTGGGTGAGGAGAGGGGCTTGTTGAGAGAAATCCTATGGAGGGCAGGAAAAATGGATGAAAGGCGTATTGAGCGGTAGTGGAATGTTGAAGAGAGTAATAGAGGGGAGAATATTGGGCAAGCGAGGTAAGGGCAGGAACAGGATATGAATGGGATGAAGGGAGGAAAGAAATACACAGAGATGAAGAGGGACCTGATGTACAGTAGGTTGCTGGATTGGATTTTGTTTGGAGTTACAAAATATTTATTTGATAGGGTTGTTCATCCAAAAACCTACCTTAACCAGTAGATTACCTAATAAAGAAAAATAACTGTACGTTTTATAGTAAGCAAGCAATACAGATATTACAATACCAGTATATTTAAAAATTAAATTTAAAATGTCAATTTAGGACTCTAAGCATTATGGAATTCAATTAAGCACAACATTAAGTGTTGGACATGTCCGTAGGTATTCATGTAACCACTTATTTCTCACCTTATTTAAATTAGAACAACTTATTCAATAAATGAAATAAATATTAACTTTCCATGAAAATAGTATCTTACTTCATACATTTACATTATAGGAAGGCTAAGATAGAGGCTGAAAAGCATAAATGTATTAATTTTTATTTGAATTCAAATTTAAACAAACACTATTAAAATATATAAGTGATAAAATTAGCTGTTTCTCCTCCGGAAATATATTTTTAAACGATACAAAAACTATAGACAATGTTAACACTGGGTTAGTTCATTCTTATGAACAATGACACAGCAAGAGAAAATTGTTAAAATCTTACACCTAAAGGAATTTGAAAGGATGAGATTTTTAAAATATTCTTCTTAGAGATATATTTATCATTTTGTCTTTTAATCAAAACTATTGTTTTCCTAACCTCGCTTTGAATGGTACAAAAAATGTTCAAGTGAAGTAAGTATTTATCCAAGATCATTGCCTAACCAAACAAAAGAATCATAATCACATTACCTTAAGTTTCAATTAAAAATTTACAGATGAAATCAATTAGTATTTAAAAATCAAGAATATACATAAGAACATGATTCCAAGGGAAGATTTCATCAAGAAGGAATTTCAGATGTACAAACATAAAATTACTCTTCAAACATACCTTCCTTAATAAAACTCACACATTTAGAGATACTTTAGAACTGCCTTATTAAATATCCTTTTTGTTCCATTATTTTACAAAAAATTCTCATCTGTTTACATAATAACCTTCTTCATATATGGCTTCTTTGAGAACCTCTTCATATATGCCTTCTTTGGAACCTCTTCATATATGCCTTCTTTGGAACCTCTTCATATATGCCTTCTTTGGAACCTCTTCATATATGCCTTCATTGGAACCTCTTCATATATGCCTTCTTTGGAACCTCTTCATATATGCCTTCTTTGGAACCTCTTCATATATGCCTTCTTTGGAACCTCTTCATATATGCCTTCTTTTAGAGCCTCTTCATATATGCCTTCTTTGAGAACCTCTTCATATATGCCTTCTTTGAGAACCTCTTCATATATGCCTTCTTTTAGAACCTCTTCATATGTGCCTTCACCCTCCCATGGACTACAACCTTGATGTGGTGGAAGGGCTTGTGCATTCTGATGACCCCTAGAGCTGTGCTGGCGGGAGCAATAATAATTGCTCCTGGTAGGGTCACCCATGATAGGTCGAAGGTTAGGAGCCAGACAAAAGGTAGTCCATGCAGCATCTGTTCTTCAGTGAGGCAGCTGCCAGACATCTGACCCCAATGGGACGGCCATTAAGTGATGGTGTCACGTTAAAAAGACTATTGAGGAAGGCAACGGGAAACCCCCCAATTATTATTCCCAAGATTTTTATGATGGACAGTATAGAGAAATTGAGTCCTGGCAACTGCGGGACTCAGCCCAAGGGCCCGTGTGTCATGCCCAGCAAAGAGGGAGGCAAGGCTTCCGCAGTCATCATCCCATGAAACCCTTTCAGGGGAGAAATAACAGCAGCAGCAGGACAGAAGACTTATAAGAAGACAAAAGTAGTTAGAATAGAAACATGGAATGTCAGGACAATGCTGAGAACAGCCAAATTAGAGAATATTAAGCAAGAGATGGAAAGAGGTAATATAGATATTTTTGGTCTATGTGAGGTGAGGTGGAAGGATAGCGAGGTAAATATGAATTTTTGGAATTTCAAGAGTAATAATTTACAACCTGATATGTAAACCATTCAGCCTTATGCAGATGTGTTTTTAGAATCACAATTTCAAATTCCCTCCATCATTGGCTGACAGCCTCCCTTCTTGGTATTGTTTCCAGTCAGCATCAAAGTCTGCCTCAGAAATCCAAAAAGAAAATGGTTTTTATAGTGCTGGGTCATTTCACATGCAGTAAATTAATCAGCAAGACACCATTTTCCATAAATTTATTTCTCCTGGAATTTCACAGGTAACCTGGAAAAGGCAAAAGCACATTGTAGTCTTCATGAAACTAATTTAAATCTGTTATATTCTTAAAGAAAATAAAGTAACTATATTCACTATAAGGGAAAATTCATTTTAAAATACTACAAAAGTATGATCAGATATTGTGTGGCAGGGCCAATATATTATTTTTTGATAGTCAACCTAGTGAAAATAAACAATAAATCTACTTTGGGATAATAAATCATGGACCAATTAGAAAGTTTGAAGTTCGCATTTCCACTTCTTATTCTAGAATAATGGCAGTTCAAATACAAGTTTTACATAAAAAATCAAATTCAAAGTTAGAAGCATTTAGAATATGCACCGATTTAGAATATGTGCTGATGAAACCACTTTTGTGCAAAAATGCCAACATCCAGAAGATACAAAGGTACCCAAAGACACACTAGGGAATGGTTTGATATTTATATATATAAAAAACTGAGTAAAGTTATTTATATGTTAAGAAAGCTCAATTTTCTCATTGCAAATGGGTATCGTTTACTTTCATCACTTCACTTATTTGATGGATTCTTTGTGACAATCTTCATCACATTCAAGAAGTTATGTTTATATATTACATAATATTTATATTGATGACATAATACGGTTTTACAATTTTTCAAAATGAATAAAGTGTTATTATTGAATCATCCCTAAAATGATTCTTATACATTGACAACTTAAAATCTAAACTCAGTAAAACTCTTTCAGCGGATATATTTGGTTTTTAGTACTAGCTTAAAAATCCTAAAATGTATTTATCATTCAAAATTTGAATCTCGATTATCATGTGACATTTTTTTAAGTTCCAAAACAGACAAAGAGCTATCTCAAAATTACCTTTCAGACTCTCCTGCAGGCCTCATTTTCATGAGCTGCACATTATGCTACTGTCTGCTATTTATAATTACAATATAATCTGACTTTTCAAGGATAACCTACTACAGAATTTAATTATCCATCACCATGACACACATACTAAGCCAGACATACCCATTGAAGCAAGATCATCTAATTTGAGCTAGCTAAAATGTGATATCAAGATAGTAGCTTGATGTACATCATAAATCCCAGTTAATATCTGCACCTGATGATACCATAGTATCATAGTGAAATACATCATACCCAATAAATTTTGGGTAAAACTAAGTTTCTCTTTCATTTTAAATGTGCCTTTAATTTCTAATTGAGTTACAAATTAATGTGTAGCTCTGGATATAAAACTATAGTTTAAACAGGGAAGAGTGAGAATGTAAGAGACAATAGCTGCACTGCAAAGGTCCAATTTCCTAAACATAAAATTTATGCACAAATATGTATGATTGGGAAGGTTCCTTTCACTAAGAATGTTGAAACAGGAAAGTGTTTTGAGATTGTGTAAGTAGAGGGTTAGATTGAAAAACAAGGTGGGCATTATACAGGGTGATACGAAATTTTGTACAATCTTGGAAATGTCATAAAAAGGCATATTAAAATTAGAAAATTACAAGATCCAATCACTACAAATTACCTCATGAATGAAATGTACCACTTCATTGATGTATTGAAAACGTTAAACAAACTAATTACTCACAGAATTAAAAAAACAACTTACTTGGTATTTGTCCCTCATTAGTTTTACAAATAAATTCAAATAAATGGAAGAAATATAAAATTCAGAAGGCTGAAGGAAAAATCACTAAGACTTCATCACCATGTTAGTAGTCGTCAAATAATAACTTCACAGGATTGATTTTAATGCAGAGGTGCCCAAATCTGACAAGGGTTCCAATAAAAATAGGCTAACCCAGTGTTAAACACGTACTACCTTCTACTATAAAATAGTTATTTTTTTAATTAATCAAAACGCATATGAAATTTCATCCGTCAGTATTTGCCATGTAGTATCCCCACATTTAAGTGTTAGCAACAACAGAATTGCTTTTTCTGGAGCAAATTATGATCCATATTATAATTCAACGACTTAATATCATCAAATAAGGGGATTTTACACTTTCGGATATTTTTTCTTCTTTGAGCAGTTAACAGTTAAGGCCACACTGTATTAATGGCATGATGGTAAAGCCTCCTCATTCATGACGAGTAATAGATTCCATTATTAAGTGCCTAAGGAAGATACCACGTGACGGTCTCAAACATACTCACATCTTATTGAAATCTGGAACTTCTGTTATATCCATGAAATACAAAACTGCAAAATTTTTAACTTTCTCCGCGATGCTGTATAACACCTCATCCATTTTCATGCATGCAGGATCCCAATCGTGGCCAAAACGAATTACCTGTAAGGTTTACATATGGGTTACAGTTTTACCCTCGCGTCAAGTATTATATGCACAGTACATTATAATTACCATCACACGATCCTCCTTGGAAAGAATGCTCAAGATCCTCCATGGTCTACTTGCCAACCATTGTGAAGATGTGTCAGCATATACGACATCTTGGATGAAGATTTTGGCTACTTTCGCAGGTAACAATGCCTTTTCTCAAACGTCGTCTAATTCGATTAACCAAGATGTGTTTGCAGATGCAGAACCCAGTGTCGATAAAACAAATTGAAAGGGACCTTTAAAAAAACAAGTGCATGCTGATATTTCCAAAACTTAAACTGCGCACTCGCAGACGTGATACCCTTTACGAAAATATGGTGGGAATTTATAAGAGTGGCTAATTCAGAAGGTTCTTTACTTTCCCAAAAACAGCGTGTTGTTGGAATTCACATGGAGTTGTAAATTGAGAATAATTTATAAATTTTCTATTACCATAGGTCTTTTGAGAAATATAAAGGTTTTCAAAACACCCAACGAGGGAATTGCCGTAAAACTGAATAAGTAAGCCTAACTACATTTAATGAATATAAATTAAGTTATATAGTTGATGAAAAATCAATGTTGCTTTTAGTAATGGTTTCAATCTACCTGTCTAAGCCTATAGTAGGTGTACAAAGCCCTTATGTAGAAAGTTTGCTTTTGAAGTGACCTTTGAAGTTTCTATATGTTTTGATGGCGACAGGCTTTTAAAATTTATTTTAGAACGCATTAACGGGAACATAATTAATACCCTTTGCACGAGAATTATTTATTAAAAAAAATTTAATGTGAGTGTTGGAGATATTTAGTTTGTCACTGACAGATACAATTGCTAACCGTGTTTTGGTATGCTCGACGATTTTCTGCTATTGAAAAAAATATCAAAGAATTTGCATCAAATTTTGTGTAAAAAAGGAATCATGAGCTCCTGAAATATTGACAGTTGGATACAGTTAGTCTGCTCTGAGTATAAAAAAAGTTTATAAGCTCTTCTAAGATGGCCGAGAAGATGCCAATGAGGAACCTCACTCTGGACGCCCCAGCATGGCAACAGATGAAAACTTTCAAGCAGCGGAAAACATCTTTCTCGGGCATTTTATTTCGCCTATCAAGCTCTCCTTGATGGCTATACATTTGATCCTTCGTATTAAGTGGAAATGCGAGGATGAAAGTGGGTTCACTGACCAATCAGAAGACACCTGATCCCAGGACAAATGTGTATATCTTTACAAAATCAGGAGGAGAATGTTCCCAAAATAGAGGTTCCAGACCGTTTATGTTTAATTATTGTTATTTCTTTTGTTTCTAACAATTGAAAATAAGTCTTTAAAATTGAAAACAATTGACATAAAACGGCATTTGGAAGCGCTGATGACGATGTCCAAGTAAATGTTTCCAAACTTTGGCAGCTGTGGTGACACCCAATGTAAAAACTGGGAGGATTTCACTCAACAGGGACATCGTGAGAGCATCTGAAATTTCACTTTTCTTAGCTGTGAAACTGAATATTATATACATAATAAAAAGGGTGACTTCATTAAGGTCTATAACTGTCTAACCAACATCATAAGATGAATAGGCTCCTTTCAGAAAGGTGCTGTTTCAAGGAGCCAAAGCAAATATTTTCACATTAGTACCACTGTTAAAATGGCCATTAAAATTTTCAAAACAAAATATTGTTATATTGTGTTTCCCCATCATTCCATCAATGTTCTACATTCTACCTGTATCTATTTCTTCTGAAGTAATACTTATGCTCCTTAGTGAAGAAATGGCCAACCAATGGAATTTGTTGATGAATATTACAAGTGCTTGGTACAGGGTGAAGCTTGGCATGCTAGACAATCATACTTCATACAAAAAAGTTGAGAAATGAAGAATGGTCAAAGTATGATCTTTAACTTGATCAGTCATTTGTATCCATCACTCCTACTTATGAAACACAATTTCCATTAGATCTGACAGAACTTGAAGCTTTTGCTTCACCATTTTTGGAAAATATCTGTAAATTTTGCTTTTTCAACAGTACTATTTTCATGTAAAAAGCAGAGAAAAAATTTATAAATAAATTTATGTTAACCCTTCCAAGCACAACTAGGGTATTGTGTATTTTAATACTGCCAAGAATGAACTGAAATTTCATACTTTTTATACTGATTTTTCCCAACAATAAATTGAAGAAATTCTGGCTATAAGAGAAAACATTTGGCTGCTGATCAAAGGGTTCAGAGTTTAAACTACGGTGGTGCTACTGGAAGGTAGTTATTTGTGAGAATGAATCCAGAATTGGAAGTGAGCTAGCTTAACTGAACTGGAATCATTTAATTCTCCATTGTATTCAATGGAACCTACAACACTGTAAACACTGCAAAGGAAATTTGGTTAGATTCTTAATGAAAAATACCAATGGTGAGGATTGAATTAGGATACATAAAATAAAAGTATCAACTCACACATACATACTCTGATAGCATAGCATCTTTTGCAACAAGTTATCCAGCTTAAAGAACTTGTCAGATTGAGGTAAGGGTATATTCTTATTCTCTAATAACTGCAAGCAGTTTATGAAACCACTCTCAATGGAACAATATAAAGTTATCTTTATCTGTAGCATAGTAGTTAACTTAACGATAAGCTGATGATACTATTAGAGTATATACTTGGAAGCTATACCAGTGTGATTTGGATTATAAAATTTACTTCTAGTAGAAGCAAAACATTTAAAGAGGCATTATGTACATTTCATTTAAGTATTTACTAATATCAGTGTACACTGTCTTGAATCAAGAGAAATAAGTTAAAATACATCTTGCAATAAGACAACACATATATTTTCTATAATGAAAATTTTGCATAAAACAGCATGGGTTGGCAACTTTATAAGCACTTTTCACCTCCCTGGTAATAAAATTATCAATAGTTAGGAGCTTCCATTATGGTAATGGAAGCATTATAGCACTAGAAAACCATTAAGTTCCTCAAGATATGGCAGATACAAATTTGTTAAATAATAATATATATATATATAGACTCTTATATAAAAATGCCTCTTTGAATCTAATCGAGTCAAAAAAGCATTAAGTACAATATAAAAGTGAGCAAGATTTATCAACAAAAAATGTCTTTTTGATAGGATGAACAGTCAAATTTTCACTAGTGCGGTTGGCATTTTAACCCTAAGAATTTAGATATACACAAAGTCTAGTTTGGAACGTTACTTATTCTAAAGCAACATATGCATTATTTGTTGTACTGAGACAAAATATCACAATTATCCAAAAATAAAAAAAAATGATTAAACACAAGAAAACACTATTATTATCATCCAGAATCACATGCACATAATGCAAGATTATAGACAGTGTTTTACATTTCCGTTTTCTCACAATCAATACATTTTATTTTTATCAGGTTACAGATCAATTACAGTGTACCTTTTAAGTAGCTTGATATATCATGGCTTTGGAGAACTACACTGGGGACCAAAAAGCATTCTCTCATTGAGGGTTTGCGCCAACTGGAAACATCATTGACAAAACCATACCACAGTGATACCAAATTCTGTACTGCACTAATTTGGATTCAAAAATGATGTGGATACTAGCTAGAATTATTCTTAGCAGAAATCCAGGATACTTCAAAACCCTTTCAAAAAATAAATTATTCTGCTTTGAGTACGCATATTCTCATACATAATCCATATACTCTGGCTGTAGAATGAAGTCCTATCAATCTAGACTTCATGAGATGGTATACAGATTTTGAGTAAGGATAAATTAATCCACAAAATTCTTGACAATAAAATAATATTATTATAACATTGTAACAGAAATAGCAACAACATCCATTGTAAATAAATATTAAATTATGTCACGTAAGAAAAAATCATTTTCCCAACTAATGCACGTCATTAGTCTAATCAAAACCACATTATAGAGTTTTAAAGCAAGTGCGAATTGCACAAAATGCATTTCAAAGGAATGCAATTAGAAATACCCACAGGAAGGTGGAATGTCAATTGAAGAGATATACGAAATCTACCGGAAAACCTTTCTTTGTCAGAATGAAATATTCATATAGAGTTCAAAATAAGGAGCTCATAAGCAACTGGAACACCAACTTGACTTTTCATAATCATTTTTATCACAAATGATTGCAGTTTTCAAATCCGATCATGCCACCAAAACATTATTATCACAGAAAATTGATGTTCCCAAAAATTAATGAACATGATTTTGCTACATGCAATTTCATCTGATTAACATTTCTTCATTTTCAAGAAATATCTTATTTCAACATTCACTCCACAATTTGCATGATAAATTTTAAAAATGACTCTTAAAGAGAAAATTGCACTTCAAGCAAAGAAGCATACTTAACTATTTGCGAATAATAATCCCTATCCAATGGTACTCACTGTGATGATACACAATATTCCAAACAAATATAATTAAAAACCTGCTCATCAAAAACCCTTTGGGTAGTATTTTCTTATGCATTCTCTCTTAACACCATGCTAAATCAAGGATACACTGTATTTGGAAAATTGTACATGCCTCAGTAAAATCTTATCCATCATTGCTTGTATTAGCACAATGGTGGACAACTTTTATCACATAAATCAAAAGTCAAAATAAAATGCATGAACCATTGAATGTATGATGTAATGCAGTTCATGAAAACTTGCATTTAAGATATGCCAATTTCTTCCTGCAACTGTCAACTTTAACTCTGAAGGTTGATGCATTAAAATCAAGTCTTTTCTGAAAAATCACATTATTACTTCGTTGTGGTGAAGTAGATGTTGATAAACCTAAAAGATATATGCCTTTCTTACTACATTGTACATGTGCCAGTGTTGGCTAGACACTACCTATTTTAATCCACAGAGAGAGAGAGAGAGAGAGTGCTCAATGCACAATATATCTGAATAAAAGTGGCCCACTTTTTTCAACAAAATCTCAACATGTTCCCAGAAATAAATTACAACTGTACTATCATGTGCTTTGCCTGGAATTTCTAATATAATTTAATAATATGCATATAAAAGGACCAATGATTAGTTGATTACCAGACAACTTTAATCTTCCAAAATAATGGGAGAATACTATTATTGTAAATATCATGATCTGGCATCTTTAATGAATACAATACTTTTTAAAGATTGGAAATTTCTGAATAAATAAAATGGGCATGGAACATGACCTTAAACAAATAACTCTCACTTACATACCCCAGAATAGCACCAGTTAATATAACATAAATTGTACTATAATACTTGGAAATATATTCCATGGAGAGTAATTATTATACAAAGAAATGAAAGATTCGCAAGATTTCCAAGAAGTTTTCCCATGGGAATAAAGATGATTTGTCCTCTTCCTCCATCATTATTATGGATATAAAAAAGGAGAACTACCTGCTACACAACTGTGCATTTCTTATCTTTTGACTATTCACAAAAGTATCAAAAATGGAGTCATGTATAAGAATATTTAGTATCACAAAGACAGATCCATGAACAACTGATTTGTAAGCTTCTGAGATATATTCTTTGAGCCAAACAAGCCATCTGTACAATTGTTCATCAAACGACTAGAGAATAGCCTTGAATATGTTACCTTCAAAACATTACAAAAATGAGCAAACACTGAGTCATCTAGTAGACCTCGAATTGGAAAGGGGAAAATAAAGCATACTTCAGTGGCTTTTCAGTATCATCAATTTCAGAAATAAACAGGCCTCACTTTTAATCTCCAACAAAGTGACTAGAGAACAGAAGGCCATGATGAAGGCATGAATTAATCAAAATACTTGATCAATCAATCTTACACAGAAATCATGAAGGTCTTTTGCTGTCATTTACTTCATCATTTGTTGATTCCTGCATGCAGCTATTCATCCTGGAAAGTAACATGAATAGAGATAATCCAAAACAATTCAAAGAAATGGAGAACTTGGTTGGTACAGAGGTATTGGTAAATGTAACATTAACTTCCACGCTGCAGTTTTTGGTTGCTGAATTCATTTTACTGCTAAAATACAAATCCAGAACCCTCAGCTATTCTCTTAGTTTACAATTAGCCTACAAGGTGTGCGACTATTTAGTGAGTTGTAATTTTTTGGGAAGCAGAATGCAAAACACATTAAGAACTTTGCACAAAATGTGTGTGTGTGACCTAACCTCGTTTCTACATGAAAACTCACACTGTGTGAGTATATTTATTTGTAATTTTTATCCATTTCTGTATTTATTCATTGATACTTTTTTCTAATGCATTGAAAAAAATTATTAATCTTTTATCGTCCTTTCATGACAACTAGAAACTGCTGAAGGAGCTGGAAATAGTTTCAAGAGGTGCATGGGTTATGATGCAACCTACTTCAGGTATGGAAACTTCGTCTACATAAGTAAATTCATTTACCCTCTCTGTTAGTACCTTTGAAATACTATAAAATCATGTTTAAAAAATTCAGCTATTTCTTATAAAAGGATACATCTCATATGTATAAAAATTATTTTTGAAAAGTTGAATTATATTTTACAGAGAAGCAGGGCACTTTGAACACAAGGCTTCTTCCGGACTGTAAAGAAAAAGAAAATGATACCACAGACTTAAGTGTCTGATTGCCTCATTGGTTTAGTCAATGTCTTTCCAAATGTAAAAAAAAGGTGTATAATTTTCAGAGATATTATCACCTTGTTGAATGTCATAAGTATGGCTTGTGAGAACTTTCTTCATGCTATTGCAAACTTTTTACAGACAATCTTTATGAGTTTTTAAAATTTTCAAAACCAAAAATTATTTATGCAGACTCTACAGATACAAGTGCAATACCCAACAAGGTTTTAATTAATCATGATCTTCCACCATATCACGCCTGAAGCATCTTTTTTTTTTCATCATAAATAGGTGGTTTTCACCAGAATTTATACTTGAGTTTGAAGATATATCAACATTATGTAGTTACATCTCATTAAGCACATAAAATCTTCATCCATTAGGTAAGCCTAAAGCTATTACACTGAATTTCCACACACAATAAGAAACCACTGACATAATTATAAAATAATAAGCAGGAGCAGTATCATTATTTCTCATCTTTATAAAAATAGAACTTGCGATATCAAAGTTTATGACTAATCATGAACAATTTTGCACTGCAGATTAAATTTTGCAAAACAATAAGATATGTACAGTAGAATAAATATATTATCTGGAATGAAAGGGAATAATTAGAAATGGATTAGAAATCCAGGTTAATCCACTCTCTACCCGAAAAATTAACACATTCTATTATGATGATTCTATTGTGGCCGGTATGATGTAATTTTGTACTTATGATTCAAGTAAATGCACTATTTACCAATTTATACTACTATACTATTCACAGGTGTTATTTGGCTTGTGAACATTCTACCTGGTGAACTTATGTTACCATGCAGTACGAAGGTTTTTCTTTGGCATTAGGTTTCATTAATTTAAACTATGGAACTTTTCAAGTTACAAATAACCACCAGAGCCTATGAAGTACACATGTTAAGGTAACTTCTAGACCAAAAAATAATCCATACATTAAGGGCACCATCCAATAACTTGTGCTCATGCATTTCAAGGATTTCATCATTTTGCCTTTAAATCTACAAAGCATGCTAAATTACAGAAGAGCTTCATTATTCATTATATATCTCCATAAAATGCAAGATAACATAGATGGAGTTATTGCAGTTACTCAATGTATAATAACAGCTTAATGGTGAAGCACCTATGTGGGGAATCCGTCACAGTGTGGGGAATTTTATGTCACATCTAGATTCATGAAATTTTAGAGTATTATCATGCAATGCTATAATTTTTTATGGATATTAATATCTCTAATACTCTTTCAGGTATTTATTTATAACAAGGGACCATGCAACCCATGCACAAACGTCAATACAGTTACTAATATTTCCTTGCTAAGGAATTAGTATTAGAATTTAGAACATGCTTCACTGCATGCCTACCCTAACAATTTTTTTACAAATTCATGTCAAAATTGAACAAATGTGGAGGAAACTATGGTCTGTCCTTATAAAATCATAGTTAAGCGGATAAAATGATACTTTGTAATTCCACAGATTTATTTCACAAACACACGACCCGGGTTTCGACGTACAACGTCATCTTCAGGTGCAGACATACAGACGACCAACGTATATATACCCTTAGACCGGGGGGAGGGGGGAGGAAAATTGGGGGGAAGGTAAGATAGAAAAAGGGGGGGGGGGCTGGGGAGGAGGATGGTGGGGGAGGGGGTTGGGCAAGGCGCGCTTGTGGGTGGAGAGCCAGGCGGAATAGAATGAGTGGGTAATGGAGGGCCGTGGGAGAGGGTGGGGGAGGAGTCCCTACCGGATTATCCCTTTACTGGGAGTCCCCAGCGGGGGGGGGAGGTTGTGGAATTTTTAGGTTCACTTTTTTAGTGAACCTAAAAATTCCACAACCTCCCCCCCCCCCCCCGCTGGGGACTCCCAGTAAAGGGATAATCCGGTAGGGACTCCTCCCCCACCCTCTCCCACGGCCCTCCATTACCCACTCATTCTATTCCGCCTGGCTCTCCACCCACAAGCGCGCCTTGCCCAACCCCCTCCCCCACCATCCTCCTCCCCAGCCCCCCCCCCTTTTTCTATCTTACCTTCCCCCCAATTTTCCTCCCCCCTCCCCCCGGTCTAAGGGTATATATACGTTGGTCGTCTGTATGTCTGCACCTGAAGATGACGTTGTACGTCGAAACCCGGGTCGTGTGTTTGTGAAATAAATCTGTGGAATTACAAAGTATCATTTTATCCGCTTAAGTATGAACCGATTCCATAAAATAATGCCTGAAACCATCGATTATAAAATCATAGTTGTTGAGGTACAGATCATATGCAACCTAGAAAACTAGGCTTCAAGACGTGATGATTTTATTTCACAGCTCGATACGCATCTTGAATCCCTGGATTTTCACTAATTCCGAAAGGGTTACTCCTACAAATAGATTAGCTCAACTTGAAATAGGTTACACCTAAATTCAGATTCTAAAATTGCAATATCTTCACAGGACAGAACTCATTCCATAATGATTTATGCAAAACTAAGTAGCCACATATTGTTGGGTGATATTTAAATTTCCTGGTATATTTATCATAAATAGATTGGCAGTGCATGAGAATCATGAGTATTTATTGTATCAAGTTTTTATTTTTGTAACTTTTGCAAATCTTGAGCAATTGATTACTGTAACTATGTAGACACATGATCTAACTGGCTATCTCCAAAATAGAGTTTTTTTCTTACCCATTCATTCTCATCAACACCTTCCATGTCATCTTGTTCAAGTTTAAGGTTAACCTCCATACGACTGCTTACTGCGCGTTGAATCTAAAGGAAATTTAGAAACTCATAAACGTCTAGTCATATTTTAAGCTAAATTACTCAAGATATCTTTTAAAGATGAGGTTCTTTAAACATTTTTCAAACACTAAAAGTTGGGCCTGGTAGACTAATTGATTAAGTAAACTGATTGCATTTCATTAGCGCTATTCATAAAATTGAGGTTTTCAAATGTGTAAGTTAAAGGTTATAAACGCAAAAACTTTAAGATGCAAGAACTGTAATAAATTAAAATTCCTCACATTCTTTCTTTATGGAAGTAACTCACTTGTAAGTAAGTGTGATTTTCTTATAAATGCATACAGTTTAGTTTCTGGATCATGGGACATGTAAAAATAGCAAAGGAATACGTTTAAAATTGCTAAATCATATATACACACTTAAAACAAACCTGATTTATGTAGTGAATAACAATAAATTCTTGCAATGACCGTTACTAAAGCATTTTCAGGTAAAAATTGATCATGAAAGAGAATGCCACAGCTTGTGTGCTAACCAAGTTCTCAAATCCATACAAATCTGTACAACTGCTTCCAAAATGATTTCACAGATTACGACAATTTATAAGTGTGTGTGTGTATAATCTTAAGTCAGCATGTCATTGTTGCCAAAATTTCTTTGGTGGAAAATATAGTGAGCATGAGTGATGCAAATAGAGAATGCCAGAACAGATACAAGATGACTTCATCCACCAATTTTTCTCAGAAAATTTAATAAGGAGCGAGTTTTCTGCAAAGCCACTGTATTTACAGTTCTTGATGTGACCAACAGCATACATTATAAATATTTAATTCACCCAACACAGACAAAGAGGGGATTTGAAATGAATGAGGTTTTTCAATTTGAATTGACAGGTTAAAAAATTATAAAATATCTTTACTAAAGCCTCAGAAATAGAGACCTGGACCAATTTGAAATCTTTCCACTTTTATTATTATCAACCAGTTTATCATTCATTCTTTGATGAAAACAGTGAAAACTTAGTTGAGAAAGTACTCAGTTGAATACTTATTCCTGTAGATGATCGAAGTTAGATCACAAAAACTGTTTTTTTCAGTCTTTCTACTGATTTCCAATAAGACTCATGAAATAAATTCAAAGTGAAGTAATAAAGAATTAAGATCTACCTAAGCAAATACAACATGTAAAACACATAATTCAACATAAGCACATGCAAAACTTTCATGTGCCATTATCAAAAACTTTGATTGGGCTGACACAGGATCTCTGTAATGGACTAGAATGAGCATGAAAACATATAATATGAATACATTAACTGCTCTTCAAACTTACTTGTTCTTGCTTCTCCTTAGTCTCTCCTGACACATCTGGATTCCATCCAAGACGATTAAATGGCACATTGGCTATACTCCCAGAACCTTTGGCACCACCTTTTTCAGTTCGTTCTGGAGCAGCATTAGATCCTCCTTGCACATCAGACACTAAAGAAAACACCAAAAATGTTAAATATACTTTGGAAATGAACAACCACATAGATCAGCTCCAAATAATTTTGCTATGCAGAAAATGACATATGTTTATGAGCCTGGATATCATACATTAAATATGTGCAGTGGGAGGGAATGGCCATCCCATTAGACCATCATATGGTCTTCTCATAATGACACAAGCATTGAGATTTTAGATTGAATAAGAAATGAATGGGGTAATTCTAGTGTTTTCTTTTACTCAGAAAATGAAATAAAATTAATGAGAATAAAAAATAAATATAAATACGTACAGTTTTCCATCCCCTCAGGTTTTAGATTTATTCTTTTAGGCTGCCGGTTGAGACCACGGAACCATTCCTCACTTGTTAACGTTGGACTCCATGTAACTTTGGTAGGTGGAAACAAATCATCTTGGAAATAATCAACCTAGGCAAAAAAAATAAATTTTACCCAACTAGTAACACAAACATAAAAAAGAAGAAAAAGGAAAATATTAATTTGATTTTTTTTAAAATAACTCAACAAAACCCATAGAAGAGATTGTAATTTTAGCGATCCACCAAACATCCTACTGGGAAATTTATGTCCACTGTTAATAAAACACTGAGTAATGGGGAAGAGTCCAGACTTCACTTGTTACGCATTACTTACAAAACCATATGTATCTTAAATTTAGCATTTGATGGTAATTATTTTGCAAATTTCTTAATCACACAATAAAACTTGGCTAATACATATTTTCAGGATGCACAAATAATGAACACATTAACAAGGGACTTGTACTAACCTAGATACCTTGATAAAAACACAAATAATTGCAATTTGATATTAGCATTCATAATTACATTACATCTTGGTAATTTAAGTATTTTATCCTCCATATGAGAATGTACAACAGAATGGTATAATGATGTTCACCAAGATTCATTGATCATTAAGAATCAAAAACCTAAGTACCTAAGTCATTTGTCTTGTTTTACTCATTCCTTGGGAGTTACCATGATAATTTTAAGATAAAGTTTTTATAAATAGAGAAGTTTTTAAGATATAAATTATAAGAGATTAACGAAAATAATGTTAATTTTTTAACCAAACTGCAGTCTTACCAACCAACTACAGCTTGTTTTAAATAACATAATGACAATAGTGATTGGAACTAGATGAATTGGCAAAGACTGTGACTAAAGGAACTGCTACTTATTGAATTAATATATTTTTCAATTTTGGTTGTTTAAATCTCATAAACAATGATAGATGGTTTGGTTGAATATGGTCCACTTTTTTTCAAGAAACTGTAACAGTAACTTTAACGGAGTCACCAGCTATGTGTGCATGCAAATGGTTGCATTATGGTCCACTTTGTTATTCCATAATGAATAAGCTTACAACCATGGTTTCGACAATTAATGTCATCATCAGGTTCTGATAATGATGTAAATTGTCAAAACCATGGTCATATGCCATTAAATTTCATTGTGGAATAACAAAGTGTAACTTATTCAAACAAAATGCCCAGCAAATTCCATAAAGTTTCGCCGGAAACCACCCTTTTTAATGGTAGAATTTTATTAATGTGTTAGCTCAATGAATTTACTAACTGGGAAAGCTTTACAATTGAACACATCACAACCAAATAATTTTGCTGATGCATCTATTGGAAGGAATCAGGAACTCAAAAAGTCAAAAACCTAGAGGAGAAGACAGCTAATGAGTAACATGCTAACCATGCTCCAGTGTCTACAGGTTCATGAAATCAATTTCAAGGCATTAATTGCCAAAATGTTAAAAAAGAGAATTTGGATGTACTTACTCCAAGAGAAAGGAGATGAAATTTAACCAAATAGAAAAAACAACTTAATTGGGAATTGTTCACCATATTGCATTTAATGACAAATACTATAATTACATAAATTAAGTAATCATTAATAACCCACCTCAATAAAAAAAAGTACCAGTAAAAGTAATATGTGACTCAGAAAAAAACTAACAATACATCCTGGTGACAGCTAATGCACCTAAACTTTAATTTTAATAAACACTGAGATATTTAAATTTCACATCATTGTAACAATATTGGCCAGTTTTAAATTATCAATGGCATTGATTCCTTAAATAGGGTTATACTCCAAAAATTATTTATTCATTAAACTATTTTCTGCAAATTCAAAAACACTTTTAAGCAAAGTGATTAAATGTGACCACAGAAAATAAAAATAGAATAAGCTTAATACAATACAAATACAATAAAAGCTACTAACCTTTAGCCTTGGCACAGTGAAAGAAATCGGTTCAATAGTATTATTAGTGAGCCTTAAAGCTTTGGCAAATTCTACACCTTGGATGTCACAGGCACTCTTAGGTAGGAACGACAGCCCCTGGTGTAACCCAGAGCAACGATGATGACTTAAGGGACAAAGGTATGGCGATTCAGCAGCAACTTCAAATGCATATATGGTCCAATCACCCTGCATAAAAGGAAAAATGAAGTTTTAAAAAAATCATTCAAAAGCCTTTTTAAAAAAGTTTTTTTTTCTGTTTAGATTACTTTTACTGAGTCACAAGGTAAGACAACTGATAAAAATAATACATTTGGCAAGCATTAAAAAATGTCCCAAAAGTTAAGACCCAGTTTCCTGAAGTTACAAATAAAATAAAGATGTAACAGACTATAAAAATCACAATAATTCACTATTACCATGATCATAGGAGAATTGACAACTAATTAAAAAATTAATTGATTAAGTCAGAACGGTAATCTGAACTACACTAACCATTATATTTCTGTTAAAAATTGTAAGAAAAAATGCCAAAAATTAGCCAAAGTTAGAAATTCTGTGAAAATGTGACAGGTATGAAGGAAACTTGCCAGGGAAATGAAAATTCATATTTTAAATCTATTTTAGACAGGAGCTCTATCAAGCAATAACTGCTTTTCACACCTTGGTTATTGGGACATTCAACAACAATTAAAAAAGAACTAAATTCTCTTTGTTTTATGGGGTAGATGTCGTTTCATGTATATTTAAAATAATTACCAACAAATTTCTAATGTATGTGCTACAACTATGTCTATTCTACTAACTAATTCTAACTATTCTTTCTCATTTCCTCAATTTCTAAGATATATTCTTATTTTAGTTAATTTAAGTTTCTTTTCATTTATTTAATCTTATTTTATGTAATTAAGTTTAGTTTAATTAAGGTATATAAGTAATCAATAAATAACTTTTAACATCATTAAGGTTGGAATTCCATTCAGCTAAAATACATTAAGGAAAATTTTTATTCTTTCCTTTTCCTTGGCACTTAAGTTTGGGATGAACTTTGACCTCCTGCAAAACCCACATCCGCTACTCTCCTTTTGATCTTTCTCCTCAACTGTTACACTTCCTTCATGCAGAGATCTCATATGAAGATTCCTGGTTGCATTTAATTTACAATGTCACATCCTTTTTACCATCACTGACTCATTCATTCTTTTGACATGTCCTAATCACTAAACTCTTTAGGAATTTATAAGCACTAATAAACAAGTTTAATGTAGCAGAATCTATATTTGCTACTTTTTATGACTGTCTCATACATCTTCTGCAATTAATTTTCTTCAAATGGACCATTCTACCAACCTTAAAGATATTATTTCAGTGCCACTACTGGAGGTACCAATTTTTTCTTAACCTATACCTGGATTTTTTATTGCCAAAAGTTTCAATGTCCACATATACAGATTTTTCTGCGAGTGTCGTGTCCCCTGTCCCCTGAAAAAATCCTGCCTTCAATCCTTATCTTTCCCCACTTTGCATTTTTTATCTGGGTCTCTTAAATGTCATTGCTTTTAATGCCAATAAAACCATTAATGCTACTGCCATTTAACTCGACTAATCAACAGATGAAATAAAAAACATGAATAAAATATAAAAAGAACATGTTTTAACTTCAATGTTTGCAACATACTACCAACAAACATCCAACTTTCTTACCTTTCCTGTGAGGAAAAGCGTAGATGAATCTTCATCATAAAATGGAATGAGAATTGCAGGGGAAACATCCAAGCTCACAGTGTTGAGTGGCGTTGCGAGGTCATTAGCTTTGAAAACAGTGATTTGCCTCTCAGAAACCCTGGAAAAAAAGCAATCATTACTAAGTATCTGATGGATATAAGTAACTTCCATTATGCAGCATAGAATATGGGTTTGCAACTTTTCGCATATAATTCTGGAAAGAGAGGTGTTACATTTACACATCTAGCAAGCGAAAATGAGATTCCATTTATTTTGAAATTATTATTATGCATTAAGATAAGTGATTATTAGATAGATCATTAGGATATGGACTGCAGATGAAATGAATATGATACACTAAGAGAATGAATGCCCATTAACAATCAAAAGACCATTATGGTACAAGTATAAATGAACATGTTAGATTATGGTGACAATGAAGAGGATGAGATCTCTAAAGAATAATTGAAATAAAATATTAAACAGCACTATGAGAGCAAATGCTGAATAAAAAAGAACATACTTATCGAAGCCAGTTGTTACAATGAAAGCACCATCAAGTGCCCAAACAACTCTGGCTCCTCTTGCTCCAACTGGTCCTTTGCCTTCAGCAATTGGTGTACATGACTTCCGAGGCTCATATATGCGTAGGCAACCATCCTTACACAAAGTAGCACAGCGAGTTCCACATGGACTCCAGGCAAAACTGAATATCTGAGAGTTGAACATGCAAGTAAATACATCTCTGGTTTTATATATAAAAAAAAGAAGTTCACAGATAGGGAAACGTACAAATCTATAGGTCAATCTTAGAGTTACTAATCAGGACTCATGCAAATTTTCAAAACGGTTACTATCACTCACTATCTGATACCATAAGGATGGTGAATTTGAAAGGAGGATAACTAATTGAATCACTAACATTTATTAAAACTCTTAATCAATTCATAGTTTTCCAAAATATGTCAATCACTTCCCACGAAAAGTTACTGCGGGGTGAATAGGCATCTTAGAACAGCAACAGGGAGAGATTAGTCTTGCAGTGGTAACTATATAGGTTCTGCTAAGACTTCTCGAAATGAAGTATCAATGCTCGTTCAATACAATGAAAAAGATTATCAGCTGGAAGGTAGAACAAGGTGAACACCAACTTGTGAGGTAGAACTATAACTCATGTAACAGGAATACTTCTAAGTTATGTGATACTATTTATTACACACCAATGTGTTGCTGTAATTAAGTCAAGAACTATGAAAATAAACAAACATGGACAAAAATTCTTAAATTTCAAAAAGGTACAAAACTTATGTAGTTTAACGTCAAGATCTACTTGAATATTTCTTGAACATGAGTATTTATTCTAAAAAAAAAAAGAATTACCTTCAAGAGTGAAATGATCCTAGACTGACACTTCTATATGAGAAAAAAATATACCAAGGACTTTAATATGCCACAGTTTAATAATATACACAAACCTGATCCGTGTGACCTTCTAAAATGATGCGTTCTGTTCCACTGGCCAGATCCCAAATTCTCACTGTCATATCATATGACCCAGAAGCAAGGACATCAGAAGCCAAAGGATGGAATTTAATGAAATATATTTTTTCTGAGTGTCCTGGTAATGTGCATTCGGCTTCATTTGTCGGCTCCAATAATCCTCCATCAGGAATTTTCCAAAGTCTTATCATACCATCATCACAAGCTAGGTACAAAATAATTATAGATGAGAATCCAAATAAAAAGATAAAACCTGAACAAATAATTCAATAATATTACCAAGAACAAAGGAAATGGAGAAGTTTAAAACAATTTTAATCATTAATACTAACACTTCACACCATTACACTTATTTGATAATAATTTTGAACAATTTTATGAAAGCTCTTCAAATACTGAACAAAGGTAAGTTTTTGTGGGTCCTGAAATTGTATTACACTGGGAAATCTCATCAAGAAACGTAAAAATACATACATTCTTAATTAGTTGATCAAATTAAATGAGGACCCCCTGTACTATTATTAGATTCAGATCTTTGAATGGGAAATGCCTTACCAACTGCTAATCTGCTATAGTCAAAAGGATCCCAACAAAAATCCATCACATTGGTCCCATGCACTAGGGTTGGTATAACCCCATCAGGCAACTTTCCAGTCTTGCTCAATTCAAACACAGCAATTTTCCCTCCAGGGCCACTAAGAGGAACAGCAACTCGATCAGGATTAGCTGTAGAATAAAAATGAAACATATTAAACTGGACATAATAGCCAGACATTAGGAGCACATTCATTAACAATGTATACAGCTGAAATTTTAGGCTTTTAAGTGAATTTAAAATTTACACTAGCATTTATATGACCTTATCTGGACATATAATTTTACAAAAGTTGAAAAAATGTAGCTCATTGATAGAACAGCAAATATTTATTACTTAAATGCACATATAATCATGACAAATACCATACCAATCCTCCTCTGTGTTCTTTCAGTTGCAACACTCAAGTCAATCATTTAAGGTGGAATCTGAACAATATATTTTCCAGAGTTAATAGTTTCAGAATATGTACTATATTCCTGTGATAATTTTCCATACATACTAGAGTAAAAGGGTAAAATTAACTGTAGGAAAATATGGCAAAACAAAAGGAATGAACATACCATGAAATCCATCACATTCTCCAGAGATTTGGCGACTTATATTCCGCACATTTTCAATGTGGGTTGACTTATGCAATGGGGTGCCTTTTAGATGACGAAACTTAGACACACGACCTGAAATGCATATATTAAATATTTAAAAATACACAAAAGAGAATATTTAATTCCATAAAAACAGACCAAAATGAATGTAAATCAAACCCTTAACACATGGTGTGAACATGATTGATTAATTGTAAAATAATGAGACACCCTTTGTTCAGTTTGTGAGTAAAAAAATTAGTTCTGCAAATGTGAAAATGAAGATAATAAAAGTAGTAATCAGTAAAATATATGCATATGCTTCAAAATCTAAAAGAGTAATTCAGCAGTGCTAGGTGTCAATCAACATCAAATGAAGCCAATCTTTTTAAAAAAACTTAAAGAGTAGCCATATGCACAAGTCTGCTCTTGCAAACTAATGAAATGATTCGAGCTTTGTCTAGTGGATGAACATTTCATTGTTGGAATGTGTATTTTATTGCTGAAGATTCTATTTTAATACTTTACATTCGTTATTAGAACACATAGTAATGACAATAAAAATAAATCTATGTAAATAACAATATGATACCAGTTACTGTTCTAAACTAAGGAAGCAACAAATTTCATCAGCTTAAATGTGGCTGATAGATACATATATTGGTAGGAAACAATTCAATCGGCAAGCCTAAAAATAAGCTGATTCTACAAAACAAGCTTTTCTTCTCTCTCTGGTATGAATGCCAGGATAAGCCAGCTGATGCCAGTTAGCCAGCCTACTGAACAGGTGGGTCTAGTCCATTGCATAAAATAGGGAATGTAATACTCACTCAGAAGGGATATACGTTCTAATAGCAATATGGAGGGGAAAGAGTACAGGGAAGAGGTTTGCAGGTGAGGCCAGTTTCTCCTCCTCCATATGAGTAAATAGGCTAATTTACATGTGCTTATACGTGCCTGAGAAATGAACTTCCCTTGACATTCTAAACCTGGGCTCACCTGAACCAAAATCTGTCACTGCACATAATGCCTGGCTTACAAATCTCAAACATTACCCTAACTTCTAAAACTTTACCCCTCCCGTAAACTTATTTCACTTATCACTTGATGCAATCACTCAGATAATTGCAAACTTTGAATATTTAACTTGGGGATACAATGATTGGTAAAAAAACAAGGACAATAAATGACATTTGATATTTCAACATTTCAAATGATTTTGCTTAGTTTACGATGTCTTACCTAGCTGTCACTGAACTCCAATGAAAATGTTAGTTAGCTTATGAGGTTACTCTGTAAACCTCTTTAAATGGCTGATGACAAAATATAAAAATAAAAGTTGTTAGAACATGCTCATTACATTAATTAGGTGTCTCATGGGAGCCATGATCATACTCTTTTTTCCAATTTACTGAGTACTAATTAATATTCAGTCGCGCTTAAAGTAGTTTCAGGTGTAGCTTTGTGGATGTGCTCCTATGAATACTTTTACTATGTGAAGTTAATAAACTTATAGATTTAACATCTGTATGTAATACTAAATGCCTAGAAATTTAACAAATTAATACAAGAGCTTAATGATGATGGCCCTAGCTAGTGAAACCAAAACAATTTTGATCTTCATTTGCTACACTTCAAACATATACATTGTCATTATAAAACAACTAGTATTTCTAACTTTCTCCAGAGGTCTAAAAAATGCATTTATCAATGGAAATTAATTTTTAACACAAAAGAAAAATATTAAAACAATGTTCAATTAAGTGGAAGATATGTAATCTAGGTATAGTACATCGTAAACTTCTTCAATGTTAGTAAATTACACATACATATTAATACATACATACACTTATTTCAATATAATATGAATGATTGTGAGAAATTATGAGAGCAAGTAAATTGGTATTTATATGCACCAAACAGGAAGATGGTCCACCACATGGATACACATCGCACAGATGGACCCCCAGTCGAACAACTAATCCACAAGTGGTCAATGTAGACCTTTAAAATTATTTTGTTAATTTACTTAATTTTACCACTTGGGTAGACACAATATATATGCAGTTTGCATTTAGATTCTGCTATCACATTTATGAAGAAAATGAAACCATGCATAATGAGAGAGGCCTGTTTTCATACCAAAAGGTTCATTCCTGAAATTTTGAGAAGACGTTAAAAATCAGTGATTGAACCTACTTATTGACACAATGCCACTGAGTATGAAGAACTTAAGGTGTAGATTTTGACATCTTGGTTAAATTTTTTGGTTTAATTAGTCTTTAATTAAATTAATTAGTTGAGAAGTCTTAATTTGTATTCATGGAATTGAGAGACAAATATACCACAGAACTTCAAACATGGAACATAATACCACATTTATTTTATGATTTTCACTTAATTGGTAAAACAATTACTTTGTTTTCATATTCCACAAAAGGATACAAATGATATGTACCATGACAAGTAGAGGATGACCATCTAGTCCACCCATGGGAAATGAGTAAAAGGCCCAAAAAGTGTAATTGAGACACTCTCATTGATGTTTCCATTTTTCAATACACCCCTCCCGATTCACTGCAGTGAATGCACAATCAATTAAATCAGCCGAGGCTTGAAATTTTAGAATTGCAATGTACACATGTCACTTTATTCACAAGTTAACCCCTTAGGAATACATAATCTGAGAGACATGGACAGAGTGCATTCTGCACAGCCTTTCCACAATGAATAGTGCTGCATTTGAACCTGTCAAAAGTGAAAATAATATACCAAAAGTTTTTCCGGCAATTCTGATTTGGGCTTGGAATTGTTTAACAGTTTATACATCCTTAGGTCTTTAAACCCCTTCTCTTTAAAATGGCTTGAGTTCTCTACACCCTTATGGATGCCCAAATATTAAACTGTATTGTGTGACGGAACTTTTAACAGAAACTGAAAGGCAATGTTCGGGAAACTGGAAGCCTTAATTCAAAATCAAGAGATTAAAATTAATAATTATTTAATAGGAGTCTCCTTCTCCACATTACAAAATTTATAGTGGTGAACTTGCAAAAACCCCTTACCAAATACTGTTGAAGTCCGCTTGGTGGTGGGCACTGGCTCTGGGGCCTTCTTTTCCCTCCTAGATCTCCCGACTCCACCACCTGTCCCACTCTCCAAGGAACATTGCCTCTGAACAGATGGTGGACCATCCCCACCACCCCTTCTCCTCATGGGCAAAGGAGATGGCCCACCAACATTAGCCTGTGGCACTCCCATGGTGCTCCCCTCCTGTACCGATGCTGATCTGCTTTCGTACATCTTCCTCCTCTCTGCAATGCTCCTCCTCTGGAGTGACTCCCGACTGCCGAACCCATCCACCTCCTCGTCTCCTACTTCATCCCCATCGCACTCTCGCTCCTCTTCCTCCCCTCCTTTCACCCCTTCGCTAGGTGAGGTGTCCCCCACATCCTCCTCCCCATCCATTCCCTCCTTCCCATCCTCCTGTGGGGATGCATCTTCCTCATTTTGGTTGATGGTAGTGCCACTGGTCCCTTGCTCCTCTGCCCTCCGTTCAAACAACCTCCGCCTCTCAGCAGTTGTCGGAGTTCGCAGCGGGTCGTAGTCCTGGTCATCGACTTTCCCATCCCCTTCCGAGTCCTCTCCTGAAAACTTGCCCACTTCTGGCACATCAACATCCGAGGCTCCATCTTCATTTGGTGGCTCGATTGACACTGTCTGTAAAGATTCTTCTGATAGGGTACCTGAAGCATCTGCAGTGTCTCTTTTGGAACCATTTAGCTCTGGGACAGAGGGCACTGAGAAAACCTTATCAAAAGAAAACGATGAGGATCCCATCCTATCACCAACAGCACCATTCAACTTTGGCGGGGTGAATGGCTTGGGACCAAGAAGAGGCTGAAAATGGATGCATAGCATTGAATACACAAGGCACTTGAAAGCTGAGAGAAACACAACACAAAGCACTCACAAGATTAGGTAGTAGATAACACATTGAATGAAATAGATTGCTAATACAAGATGAAATATGTAAGTATAAAGATTAGAAGGAAGCAGTAAGTCAAAAAGCTGATAGACCAAGTACCTAAAGAAATTGGTAGAGTGTGATAATTACAACAGGGTGGCCACTCAATCGATGACTTCAAATTCATAGTTATTCACAATTTTTTAAGATTAAAAATCACCATTTTTTAAGTTTTTGGAGTTATCATCCGAGTCAATAAGAACTATAATCTTTCTGTTTACCATATGACTCATAATGCAATAGTAATAATCAGCATGCATCACTTATGCCCAACAGTACATTCTTATTTTAATAAATGGAACATAGTTAGCAAATTTGCCTCTCTAGGATTACGAGTTTTTTATCAATGTGATGGAAATATTACCTGATACAAAATGATTTTCTGCATAAAGAAATAACACAATTTCTGGTGTGACATGGTGGAAATCAATCATAAAGAAAGAAGATACTTTGCTTTTCCACATAAGAAGTATTATTTATGACCTAGGTTTTGGTACAGCGTAACATCTTCAGGGGATTGGGATGGTGCGGTGGCTAATGTACTGGCTTCCAATCAAGAGGTGTACGTTTGAATCCAGGAGGCAGCAGATATTTTTCAGTGGTATCCTGATCCCTACTTGAGGTGCTTAGTGGAGAGTACTTTGAGTGAGTACGCCATCCATTGGGTTTATTTCCACCTTTCCTCCTTACCCATTCATCTGTAATGGTGCAAATGATCTCAGCTGTTGGTTGCCTAACCAAACTTTTTATGAGGAAAAGCAAAGTGTTTTCTTCCATCATTTTTCTGTTTACTAAAATTTATCAATGATCGCCAAAGTTTGTGCTTGTGTGCCATTCGCTAATGGTTATTACTGAACTAGACTACTATGATTTGGGTGCAAATGATAAAATGTAAAGCTTAAAAAAATCAATTGTGCAAGTGAATAGTACAACTGAGACTGAAGAAATATAAAGCTCTTTTGGAAATAATTAAATGGACAAAGAAATGAAATGGTCAAGGAATGAATGCCATAAAAGAATAAAAATTATGACATTGCTGCAAATTTATATAGTAAACATTTTTTAAGAAGAATGTTTAGTGAATGAGCAGGCACTAAATGCTATAAAAATAGGACATGAAAAAACCGAGGCTAAATAAGAAAAAATGGAGACTTGAGTGACTTATATGAAATGGGGCTACATATGAACAAATGAGGACTTGAGTGACTTAAATGAAGAGTGTGAAACAAGGATGTGTGAAGTCATTATGGTTGTTTAGGTGTGCAAGAGATGCAATGATCAGGTAGGTGGCAGGCGTTTGAGATGTAAATGTTCTCATTCTTCTGTACACTGTTGAGGCACTACTGCAGACTGGAAACCTACAAATTTGGAAACCTGGACCTAGTCTTGCTTTTGTAAGGTAAGAGAAGGAATCAATTAAGGGTTAATGTTCCAAAAATAAAAGTAGTCAAGCTTTCTACGAATAGTAGTATGATGTGGAATGTGTAAAAAATGAATGTTTGTATAAAGCAGCAAAATTGGAAATTTATCTAAGTAAACTTCTGAACACACTATTTAATTTTAAGAAACTGGGAAAATGTGGTAATAGCAAATTTAGTGGAGTCACAGATTACAATATTTAAAATAAAAACGAATGCCAACCATACCATGTATTTGGCATATCTGAGGAGTGTGTGTGTGAAAATAGCTAAGCTGTTTTGGCCCCGAAAAGAAAATGGATGAAAGTCAAATCATATGAGAGAAGAGTAAATGGGTTGAGAGGATAGGGTAAGCCAAACAGAGGATTCCGCATCGGGGAGTATAAAAGAAATGAATATAAGTAACCTCGATTTCATAATCTACTACAAGAATTTTCTTAACAGTACCTATGCCAAAAGGAAATGTTGTGAAGTGTATTTATGCATGTACATTATTCAATATCCTTCAGTAAGTCACTCCAAAATGTGTTTGTGGGATATAATAAAACCAATTTCCGGCTTGCCTCAAAATTAGATAAAATAATGCATCCGAGAACAGGTCTGATCTGTTAGAAGTTTGATCAAAAATTCACTGCGAAATCATGATTGAATGGCTATTCTGTACACGAAAAAGAAAAAGCATGCAATGAAATAAGTGATACAAGCATTTCAAAGATTAAAGAACTCTTGAATATTCAGGATTAATTATTTGGAGTAAAGGTAGCATATATAAAACAGAAATGGATATGAATAATTTAAGTGTAAACTGGAAGTCTAGCCTGTACATATGACCCACTAACCAGCTCACATTTTACAGTGAGTGATATCACTACTAGGCATTGAAAAAAATCAACACATCAAATATAATACACGCACATAAATCCAAGCTTTCTACTCTAGTTGGTTAGCTGCAAAATACACTTTCAAGTCACAGAAACGTGTGGGAGAATGGGGAATAAAACCCGCTGACCTTGAATATGGGGGCTGGGGTGATAGTGGTCACAGAAGAGGTAGCCAGGGGGGCTGTCCGTGGTCGGGCTACTGGGCGAGGGGGGGCTGCAGGTGGTGGGATAGTGTCCTCCACCACAGTTGTTGCTTCAGATGGCACTGAACCTCTGGACCGAGGCAAGGGCTTTGGAGGTTGTTGTATGGTGCGATCATCACATGTACTACCGTTGTGAGCAGGGGAGTGAGCACCTGAAACTCGTCGGCTTTCAAGCTCTGACATGGGTGAATTGCTCATTGGCTTGCTCGCTGTTGCTTCAACCTTCCTCTTCTTTTTCCCATTGTCCTCCTCTTCCCTCTTCTTCGAAATGAGTCCCTTTTTCAACTCTGACAGTGGCCCACGGTGTACCTGGGATCCAATCATTACAATATATACATATTCACACCCACACGGGCATATTACTCTGGGAAGGGAATGCATATATTTCAAGATCTGGATGATGTATCTAAAATATTTACAGCCATGCCTTTACTAAGGAGGTGAACAGTGGGAATTTTCAATGGTCATGGTCCACATCCATACCACTCTGCACCATGGTCAACTACACAAAAAAAAAGTTGCAGTTACCAACTGGCCATCTCCCTGAAGTCTGAAAACAATTAAGACGCTTATGATCATGACTCTTGTGCCAATTATTTTTTCAAATCCTACAAAAAATTTATCAATCAATGCACACTGCTTTGGATCAAATATTGCATATAAATCCAATATTGGACATGTGTGATTTACAAGAGAAGAAATTTCTTTAACTGTACATTTTTTTTCAAATTTACTATCACAGTAATCTACCCGAAGATTGGTTTGATAGGTGAGGGTAGAGCTCACCTAGTTCTAAGCCCTATATGGCATGCAATGTTCACACATAATGGTAGGGGGGTCAGTTCCTTTTCCTGTACTGTAATCTCCCATGAAGAATTAGTACTTCAAAATTACACCAATTGGGTGAGGCTGATGGTGATGATAGGCATTACCCAAAATAAAACCTCCTTTCCTTCATTGGGATCCTTTCATCAGTACCCCAGGGCTCCAACCACTGGTCTATCACACCCACCTCAAATTTACAATAAAATTAAAAATCACAGTAGAAAAATTATAATAATTAAGATCTCATGGGTTGTTTTTTATTCAACTGTATTACTTGAATTTGCACAAAACATACTATTGCAATTGTGATGAATTTTTTACAGAAAAATAACTGAATGAACTAAAGGATGTGAACAATATCGTACCTTAAGAATGCAATAAAAATTTAGGGACTACTTTTATCTATATGAGAAGTAAAAAAAAGGATATAATGATATTCGCCAACTATGTCTTCCAGGAAAAAAATGAATACATATTAAGAGATAAATATGCACCTAGTTAGCTATCACAGTAGTTACTAACCAGCCTAAATTAATACACACTTTCAGGCTTCACTTCATGGAATTGTTTGATGTCCATATTAAAAGAGTTTGTAATTTTCCACAGACTTTATTTCACAGTACAATGTGTTTCACTCACTTGTGGCACCACCAGGCGCCTGATGATGCCCCAAGTCAGTGAAATGCATTGTACTGTGAAATTAAGTCAGTGGAAAATTACAAACTCTTTTCATATGGACAGCCTTAATTAATGTAATGAAACTATCATTACATGCATCAATCTAAATTTACAAATCCATGAATTGTGTGAATCACATATTCAAAGCAATAGAACAAATCGGGGAAACAAAAATATAGAATCAGCAATTGAAAATCTCACCCTAAAACTTGATTGAAAAGAGACAAAAATAATAATTCAATTATGGTATTCCCAATTGCAACACCTAGTAATCTACTTGTATTGGTTGTGACATTTAACAAGGTAATAATGAAAAATAGTGAACTGGTTGGAGCAATCATCTGAGAACATGACAAAGATTTAAAGTAGGAAAGCTACAGTACTGGTGAAGGATACTGAAAATGGGAAAATTTCATGATTCCATCAAAGAATTATAAAGGTATGGTTTTTAAAATAAGAGAGTTATAAAAGCACATTCATAACTATGATAACTTTCCCATACCAAAAAAAAAGGAAATAAATATTTGTACTTTTCCACAGATTTTATTAGATGGTACAACGCGTTTCACCGACTTGCGGCATTAGCAAACCCTAACACGACCCTTTGTAATGAGCAATTGTTCCCATACCCCTCCCCACTCCTCTCCGAGAAACTAGCCCGGAAATGGTTAAAACAACCCCTCAACGAACCTGAGGACCCCCACCCCTCTCAGGCCCCTCCGCCCTCCCCGCCCCCACTCAGTCCTGAGGGTATATATTCTGCCACTGCCTGTGTAGCAAACTTGTACCTGATGATGCCGCAAGTCGGTGAAACGCGTTGTACCATCTAATAAAATCTGTGGAAAAGTACAAATATTTCTTTCCTTTTTTTTTGGTATGGATATTAAATACTTCCACGAAGTGAAGCCTGAAACAGTAGAATATATGATAACTTTTGGTGCCATAATAAAAGGGTTCCTTTCTCTGCAATAATTTTTATAGCTTCTTTGTGCTAAGATATTAATTTAAAAAACCATTTGTGAAAAATTTCTCCTATAATGTTAACTCAATTCCATTATTCATTGGTACGGGTATATCCTATGTTGATTGAGATATTGACTATCTCAGCATTGCACAAGGCCAATTTTCCCACTATAACCTTTTTTTTAACACTGTGGCAACGTTTTACCTTAAATTCCATAAAATTAGGCCTATCCTAGATTCCGTTATAACCATGACTGAACTACAACAAAAAACAATCATTTATACCTACATCAAAACAAGCTGAAACTACAACTCAGCAATATAAGAGGACATTTTAATTGAGCATTTCATAAATTATAAGTTTCCTGAAATTCTACAAAGTTTAACACAATTTCCATGTGTTAGTAAAAGTATTAAAAATTTTATGCGAAAGGTAATGAATACAAAAAATTGTACAAATATGCAGATTAAGTTAAGACACTTTCAACGGTGCAGGAAAACATTTTTTCCCAACAATGTTCACTCTCTACAATATCAAAGTCAATCTATATAGTGAGATGTCACTGAAAATATTTTGTTCCATTCTATATGCACTAAGTCTACATAATACATTTGACATATGTTAAATGTATCTAACTTGATATCTAGTTCAAAATCCATGCATATAAAACAATATTGTAAGAATGTACATCACTAATTACAAACAAATTGAACACAGGAAATAACTGCAAATTAAACTTAATAAAAAGCAACAGAAATCATTACTCCACAGTTATAGCAGTGAAAAAATAAAATCATATTTAAAAATAAAAATTACATACATACAGACAATAGTGCAACAGATGTAAGTGCAGATATAAGTGGTATAAATATTGAAAAACAATTTGCTTTTAGCTATGCATTAATTAACCATCACTTAACAAAATTAATCTTATTTTTTTTGTTTAAAGAGCAAAATCACAGAAAACTAGGTAAACATTAGCATTAACCAGTGTTTACCAATGGGTTTCATTGCATTAAAAATTAGAAAATACAATAATAGAGGACACCATATGTGTATGACAAAATTTCAAGACCCACATATTTTTTACTCATCATGAAGTGAAATATTATTATTTTGAGGTTTTACAGGCCACAAATCTGAGTTGAACACTTTTAGATGATCAAATTCTTTTCAACTGACCTAATGTAAAAAACTGTAAACTGAGCATGGGCAAATGAAAAAGTGATATATCATCTAATGTCACCTTAGTTTAAGATGACATTGTTCAAGAACAGAACTTGTTTCTGTGTACATTATAATAATTTTTTCTCACAATTGTTTAAAAAAAGATGAGTAAAAAATAAAAACAAAATTACATTAGAAACTATTTTAATGAGTTTTACATCTGACAAATTCAATGACACTACAATTTATTCCTAGTGAATACTCATTCATTCTTTATTATGCCAGTTGCAACTATTTCCAAGGAGGTCCTGATTTTTTATTTATTAGGTAATCTACCGGTTAAGGTAGGTTTTTGGATGGACACAACTATCAAATAAACATTTTGTGACTCCCCACCTATCAAACTAATCTATATCAGGTCCCTCTTCATCTCGGTGTACTTCTTTCCTCCCTTCATCCCATCCAACATCCCTATCCTGTTCCTACCCTTACCTCGCTTGCCCAACATTCTCCCCTCTATTACCCTCTTCAACATTCCACTACCGCTCAATACGCCTTTCATCCATTTTTCCTGCCTCCATAGGATTTCTCTCAACAAACCCCTCTCCTCCCCCACCATTTCTAGTACTTCCTCATTTGTTTTCCTTTCGGTCCATTTCACCTTCTCCATTCTTCTCCACACCCACATTTCAAAAGCCTCCAATCTACGTCTATCCTCCTGCTTCAGCGACCACGTTTCCGCGCCGTACATAGCTACGCTCCATATCAGAGTTTTTACGAGTCTTGTCTTAACATCCCTACTCAACGTCCCCGTCATCAACTCCCTCCTCCTTGAGAAAGCCTCCTTGCCTAGCGCAATTCTTCTCCATACGTCCCTACCACTTTGACCATGTTGGTCCAAAACACTTCCAGGATACGTAAACTGTTCTACCTGCTCTACTTTTTCCCCTCCTATGTTAATGTTTAGCTTAGCCTTTTTCTTTCTGAAAAATCGCATAACCTTTGTTTTATTAATATTGATTCTCATCCCATATTTATCGCACTGGACCTCCAATTCACTCAGCAATACTGCAACCCCTTGGCTGACTGAGCAACTAATGCTTAGGTCCTGATTATTTCATATTTTTAAAACTTTTCATTGCATTTAGATTTTTATACCAAAACCAAATTTTATGCATGGAAAAAATAAGACTGGCATTTTAGAGTTAACTGTTAAAAACTTTATATTTCTGAGATTTACAACAACTGAATTTCTCTCTTAATACCAGTGACATTTATAATTAACTTTCTCAAATAAAAATTTCCTTTGGGAACAAAAAACAATGAATAATCAACTTGCATGTTTGAATAAATAGAAGGGATTAGTTCAGGGAATATTTCATATGAAACTTACACATATATACATTTACTACCATGTGACATTATCATAGCCAGCTACAGGCTAAAATACATATAACATGAGAACAAGCAGATCACTAAAATGCAGGTGAGACATCAATTCGCTGGCATGCAGTCAGGCAGATATACATGTGAACTCATTTCAACAACAAATATTATGCACATGAAATAGGAATACTTGACTGTAATAGAACATAAAAACATAAAGGTGTGTTTTTTTAGAAATATTTACCCTAATTAGAAAGATATATTGCAGATAATCCAAGTGTCAACAAGCCCATGAATAGATGATGAATCAGATAGAGTACATTTTTCAAACTTATTAACTTTGCCATACAGACAGAATGAGCACGACAACCTAAACTAGGCAATTACATGGATGCTGATCGTGGAAAACTTAAAAAAATGATTCCATTTGTGTTGTGCAAACTGATACTGAACTATTCAACGAGTTATGCTTCCAACAAAATATATTTAATGATTTTGCGAAGTGAGGAAGATTTACTTTATACCATTACAAAAAGAATGACCTACCAATAAAAGATTTGGCATTTTTGGATAGCAATTATAATTTGTTTTCTTAAAAAATGATTATTCCTTTTTGAAAAGGGCAAAATATAAAGGGTAGTTCACATAAAAATTCAAATGAAATTCAATTACAATTTAGTGGGACATAGTAAAAAGTATTTTATGTAAATTTAAGTGATTTGATTTTTTCTTCACGATTTCCCTGAATGAAAAATTCATTGTATTTACTCTTCTGAAAATTTTCACGTCCAATATTAAATTTTGTTGATTACTTGAGATTCATTAATATCCCAAAAAATCAATTGATGTTTTAAATGCACAAATTATTGTCAATTGCAAAACTCATTCATATTTTTTCCACATTTTACACAAGTCTGGCAGTGCTTGCTTTAATATGTGCCCTAGTTTAATGATTTTATCAGTCATCATCCACTTCCTGCAAAGCAGATAATTAGAGGAGAACATGATAGCTGGGAATGTGTCCCTCAGGTTTTCACGGACAGTGGTGTAAGGTCCACTGTGAGCCAGCCTTTCACAAGTCCCAGACTCCAAGATAACTTCTATACTTCTAACAAAGCTATCAAGGTCAATGACCTCACCAACCCACCTAAAATTTGGTGAACAAGACTCTACCTATGCTTTCACTTTCTACACTGTGCTTACAAAATGAAAATTTCATGGATTTATTCTAAATAACTTTTACAGCTCTTTGATGAACTGACTCTCTCAAATGCTGTGAAGGTGTATGTTTGGGTCATAATAACAAGAAGTAATATGTTAGAGGGTTTATAATTGAGATGTTGAGAGTTCCACTGTTGGCTTATAAGTTTTTGGACAAATTGCTTTATTTTTAGAGAATAATTATTTCATAGTGGATGAAATATCATTAGTTGCTAGCAGTGTGGCAGGAGGGAAAGGAATGCTTCCAGTGGGGGCAAAACAAACACTTACTGACATTTTCATCTCCTATCTCATCTCCTATGCCATTTTGAGAATTTATCAGTAGTTTCCTACATCAAAAATCAATTAAATCTATCCATCTAAAAGAGAATTGACCCAACTGCTTCAAATTTTATGATAACTGACAAATTGCTAGAATGTATATACTCAGGCAGTGGCCAAATAGGAATCTGCATGTATTTAAAGAACAAAGAGAAGTTTTACCTATAAAATCATGTAGATATGTATAGCTCATTAGAGTAAAGATATTAAACACAACAGATATTTTTGTAGAAAAGCAGGCTTATTACATGGAGAAATAATTTTTGTCCTTGAATGACACATGAAAATACCAAGTTAATTGTCACATTACATTATTTTTCATATCATAATAATATTTTGCTGACAACAAAGAAGAAAGTATGCACTATATTTATGCTAACCTGAGAGAGAATAAGTTTATGCCCAACAACCCCATTAAGTGAAAAAGAATATAAGAAAGGGCTAGCACCAGGGTGACAGTGCATCTCCTAATCATGCATTTCTTTGTTAAAAAAAGGGCAAAGAGCAGAAGACAGATGTGTGGGTATACATTTGAAGCTGTCAGTTAGTTACATACAAAACACTTAAAAGAAAAGGAGAAGAATGAACTCTAGAGGGAACTCAACCTTACTTGTGGGGCTTCAAAATCACATACAATAACAGGATGGCCTACGCCAATACCCTGGGCTAAGTGACCTGCTCTGAAACTATATGCAGTTACACTTTTGTACACTTGAGTAAATAGATATGTACTTAAAAAATGGAACTGATATATTTCTATCCAATATATATTATTGCATATATCTAACCAACACTTCTTGGAGCTGAACCCAAAATTAATGCTCCAGCAGCTGGAGAGTGCAAAATCCATTAGACTTGGATTAATTCATCTCAGTAACTAAGCATAGTGGGGCAGATGATAAGTTCAAAAAGAATTACACTGTAACCACGTGAGCACAAACTAAGCCAACCTACTGCTTTGAAATCACCTATTCCATGTGAATGAAGTGCTCGCACAATTTATGGAGAGTTAGAGCTAGACATATGCAGAGGATCAATAAATAGATGTCTGTATCAACAATGCTGCCCATTAGGGTTTTATACATGTAGATTATTGGCCAAGGTACTACTTATTATTCAATCTGAGGATTTTCAAATCCTTTTTCAAAACTAATGCTACAGATTAAAAACTTTCACACTTCATCATCCATTTTGAAAAAGACTCAACATTTCTTGTTCAATATTTGCTAAATTATTTATTGAAATTGTGTAGCATCTAGCTGGCATTGAATATTTTTTGGCCTATTAGTCTCAATCAAGAATTGCTGGACAGAGGGAAATAATCTCAAATGGGAATATCATACATGAAAGCATCATGCTAACAACAGTTTTTCGACAAGCAAGGTGACATTAAATGGGAGTGCAAAGACTAGAAAGGAAGACACACCATGACAATAATCACCACAGAGGAAAAAAAAGGCAAAGACAACAAGGATGACAACATTCATTGCTATGCATCACATTAACTTACCAAAATTGCAGAACAGAAAAAAGAGCAATTGGAGGCCAAAATGGAATAACATCCATAAAGGTTTTCTACAAAAGTAATCCAAAACATGAGACAAAAAATATGGCAAAACATTTGGCAATTAAATAAAAAAAGACACAAAATAAAACCATTTACATGATATCATGCACTGTGGCTGAGTGATAATGAATCTCATGACACTAATAAAGAAAAAGAATTTAAACTGAATGAATTTTTCTAAATTTTTATTTCTAAAAACTTTTACCTTTGCTTAACATAAAATGCATTAAGTTTGAAAATGCAATTTGATATTCCTTTCTGAAATAGGCGTCCATGTAGTCTAGTAGGTAAGGTATTTTGCAACCAACCATGAAGTTGGTGTTTAAACTCTCAAGATGCCTCTGTACAGTACTAGCTAAGAACTTAAACTGTGAGACTTTTAAAGTCCCAAATCTTCTGGTAAAGAAGAAAGCCTTGATAATGAAACTGCTCTCTGTATCTTGCAATCATGACTTTATTAGCTCAGCCAATATTAGCTAAGTGAGAATCCTATAATAAATATACATAAGGCTACTTGATAAGATCAAGATTCCTCCAAAGGGAATGATTTAATATTTGAAGAATTGAAAAGAATTTCAAATCACACACAATAATAATATAGCCTGAGACTTTTATACCTTGTCACTACGAGCCTTATCATACAAGAGAGAAGAAAATTAAATAGAAGTAAAAATGTACTCTCAATGGGCTACATGGTGAAATGCATAATTTTTTAAATACTTATTTTTGGGTATTGGACAAGAGAAGTGGTAGGCTGAGTGGGATTTGCAAGTTTAAAAACTAAGAGAATACTTTTGATCCTTTTTCACACAAAGTTCTAGGAGCCCAGCAGCTGTATAGTATATACTAAAGCTGCTAATTTACTAAATTTGTATGACACTATATTTTCTATACTCAACCAATAAAAAATAAGGTAATTTTGAATTCAAAATCAAATAAAATAATACAAGGTTAGGCAATTTAAAAGACTGAGAGCTTTTGATTACATATCTACATCTCAGTACAAGACTAAGGTAGCACCTACAATTACTAACAACTAACAAATTGCTTAGGAAAATTATTCAGATTCAAGGAAACATTTTCTGAGACATTAGATCACATTAAATCTCAGAAAGATAGGTGAAAATATGTAAGACCTCACTTCATAATAAAATAGATCATAAAATGTATTAAATCTTACCTGTACATTATCATTTCCCCTTTTGGATGGATCCAAACTAATTTTTGGAATAGGAAGATTACTCCCCTCCATCCACTGTTCGGCAGTCAATTGAGTTTTACAGCCAGCAGTGTCAGGAAATAGGTCTGCATGAAAGTCTCTGTAAGACTGGATAGGTAGGAAATACTAAGATTAGATATATGTACAGGCAGCCCCAGCCCCACTTACATGTACCAACAGGAAATGTCTTGAAGACCTAGCCGTAAGTGAAATTGGCTGTAATTCCAAAATAAAATATGAAAGCAACATGGCTAGCAGCTCACTTTACCCAATGAATGGTATGCTGTTATGTGACGATATTATAACCTGATTCCTATTAATTTTATGTGCAATCTCATAAATTGGTATATACAACATAAACGTTTTACACATAATGTTATTACTTAATACTATGAAAAAGAACTTAGGAGTTTCTGGATCAGACAGGGTGAACATCATCATCTTCATCCACAATTCTAGTACCCTTTCGGGTCAAGTCCACAGAGATCAAGAAGAGCCAAGATTTAAAGGGACCTTTCTCCAAAAATATCTAATTCAGGCTGTACCATCTACTTTGTATATGCTTAAATTTCTTTGCAACATGAAAGACATGCATAATTAAAGCATCAATGACTATCCGTAAATTCATGTTTATGGCCCACCTTTTCCATTTTTTGGGTCTTCAAACAACTTTTTAGATACCAAAGTGGATTTCCCTAGTTGTTTCAAGTAACCCATTTTTAAAATGATGAAAATCAAAATTGACTTTTTCATCTTGAGAATAGGACCTTCTCCTCTTGTGGCAAAAACCAATTTATTTATTTTATTAACAGCAAAATTAGAATAATCGTTTTCGTTGGAAGGCATGTTAATAAATACAAATTTTGCTCAAATAAAAACAGGCAACAACTTAAAGTATGGTGTCCACATGGAAACATTGGTTTTAGGTGCAGTTTTCATGCACATTTCTGAAAGCATTCATATGCAAATGGATGTATTTCTCATATATTCCATCAATTTTTCCAAATTAATACCATTAAATCAAAACAACAGAGTATATTTGATTTATTTTATTTCCTTGAGAGACTTTTGCAATTTTTCTCAAAACATATTACTGCATAGTTGAATTACCACAATGAAAAAACATCTTTCTGTCTGTGGTACTTAATTAACCTCACATCCATATCTTGTAACAAATATATACTGTCAGCCTTAATGAAACTACTGCAATTTAAGATACAAGGATGCCTTTTCCCTCTTTCATTGTACCAGACAACAAATTCTTGCATGCACAAAAGATACAAAACAGTAGCCCTGCTAGATATAATTCACATTTCTTTAGCTTCTCTAAAAATACAGATGATAATGAAAAACTTTCACATGACAAATGGCATTCATTTTCCCTTTTCAATGCCAACAGAATATTAGTCAAAAGTAATTACAGTTGTGAATTTGCATCTCCAAATTTCCCTGGTTCTCAACTTTGTTTTCGCATATTCTACCTCAAGTGAAAAGTTACCTATCCTCTGTAACCATAAGAGCCATAGCCACAGGCTACTTGAAAGCCCTCAGAATTGAAATATAACTCTCATCAAAGATCAGTGATTCAACTAACCTTTCTTGGAACCTGGTATGTGATAGGGATAACAGCAGTTGATGTCAGCTGAAGGACACGATTCACCTCCCCTTCCATGACTTTGAGTGCTCTTTTAGGTGCAAGGCAAGCTCCTTTTGTTTGTTCCCCTGAATGACGAATACCTTCAGCCAAGAAGGGTTCTCGATCCATCACCTCCATATAAGCTATTGTCGTGTCCCCTTTGCCAGCAAGGAAGAGCATATTTGTATCCGCATCAAATAAGGGAATTAGAATACTGAAAAAAATTATAAACACGACAATTGTATTTTCACATAGTGCTGAATCAATTATGAATCATCCTGGAAAAAATTCAAGGGTGGTATTCTAATTAAAAGGAAATTCTTAATGCCATACTCCATGAAATTTAGAGAATAAATGTAAAAGCACAATATTTTAGCTTTTTATGCATGAAATGCATATGTTTGCAATATTTGTCTTTGCCAGATTTTTTCCTTAAAAGATTAAGACATAATGTAAAGTACATGGGAAATTTTGAATGACTGATATTGTAAGGAAGTCATTCAGGATAATAGTGTTGGAATTAATGATACAATAGATTGGCATAATCTATGTTTATGTTTTCAACAAAAACACATAGGTGATTCAACAAAAATAATAAAGATGGGACGAAACAGGAGTGAAATGAGGATTCAAGGATATCACATTTAAATAGTTATAAAATTCCTCACCCAGTAGAACTATCCAGCACTAGGGCTTTTTCCGTTTCCTCAAAGTTTCTAAGGTCTCTGATGTAAACTTGTCTCAGACGGTTCTAGAAAAAAGGGTATGTATTATCAAACTGAACATTAGTAATTGGCACTTTTGAAATGACAAAAAAAGAACATTATTTTCTGAAGCATGAGATAAATAGGAGATTGTTATTAATAACTCATTTACAATTTAACATAACAAACAGCACACACACTTACAGCATCAAAACCAGTGGTTAATATTCTGTTTGAAGATCCTAGCCATACAACCCTTGAATCCTTTATGCTCTGATGGCTATTGGCTACATGGGTGAAGCAACCACCTCTAGGATCTAATACTCGAACTTGCTTGTCTTTACACGATGTTGCTAGCAGTGAGCCATCTGATTTCCATCCTACAGCTTGTATTACTTCACTGTGTTCACTATTAGCTAAAGGTAAGAGGCAATTTAATTAAACATATGGCTACCCTACACAATATTGACAAACCGACAAATTAATTCTCTTAATAAGGACAGGTGAAAACAAAGCATGCATTAACACATTCAAACAAAGTTAAAATAAAAAAATTGGATATTAAACAAATTAAAAATTAAGTTAATTCAGATGAAATTGCCATTCAAAGAAATTGTAACTTACAATACATCTCTTTCTCGGTCAATATATCCCACAAAGTCAAAGTAGTGAAAGATGTTGATGTGAGCAAATTTTCTGCAGTAGGATGAAACAATACTGTCTCCACTCTCCTTTGTCGATGAGAAAAGGTGCACTCAGGGGTTGTAATGCTTTCTGTCAGCCCATCTTTGGGGATATGCCAAATCTTAACCTGAAAATATTGAGGGTTTAAATATTATTTGGTTCTTTTCCATATGTCTGAATAGCAACATTTCATAACACTTATTATCAATGATAGCTTTTTCAAAATATAAACTGAAAAGGTTGCATGAAGACATGTATTTAAAATTTTATGCCCATACTTTTTTCCAATAATCATATCACATCAATATGTGGCAAAAAAATGGATTGTTTGAATAGCATTTCACATGAGAATTTCTTATATACTTAATTAGAATGCATGAATAAATAATGATAACACTCATGATGTGATTCTTCAAATTTTAAACGATATGTGACATTAGTATTACTTTTGAAAATATGATATTATCTCCTACTGTACCAGTGTACATTAGTGTGCATGATGAGCATTTATATATAAATGAGTATCAACCCAGTAACCTTTGTAGTCAAGGCATATGCCACGTAATGCTGGGTATGGGCGTGTTTTGTCATAAAATGACTAATAGAGATGATTGCGGGTCGCGGTGGTCTAGCGGGTAGAGCGTTGGACTGCTGACCGGAGGGTCCCGGGTTCGATTCCCGGGCAAGGCACTTTGGGCACCTGCAGCTCCACCCAAGCTAGTTGATTTTTCGGGTACCAGGTCTTCCTGGGAAACCATAACCGGCACAGGGAAAGGAACTGGCCCCCCTACCCTGATGTGTGAATATTCACACGCCGTCGGGCTTGGTACATCGGTGAGTTCTACCATCACCTACTAAACCGACCTTCGGGTTGATTACTGTGTTTTTTTAGAGATGATTACAAAAATGAATATGAATTTATCTATTAGAGAAAATAGAAAATCAAATTAATACTACCATGATTATTACTTCAATAAAACTGAGATGCCTAACAACCCAAAACCAAATGGGTCAAATAACCAAGAAAGATTGATATTCTTTCCACAGAATAATATTCATTGATAGTCTTTCCACAGAATAAACAGTTGCTTTTATTATTGATCCAGTTTGCTATACTGTAGTATGAGTGTGGGTCGCAGTGGTCCAGTGGGTAGAGCGTTGGACTACTGTCCCGGGTTTGATTCTCGGGCAAGGCACTCTGGGCACCTGCAGCTCCACCCAAGCTAGTTGATTTTTCGGGGTACCAGATCTTCCTGGGAAACCATAACCGGCACAGGGAAAGGAACTGGCCCCCCTACCCTGATGTGTGAATATTCACACACCGTTGGGCTTAGTACATGGGTGAGCTCTACCATCACCTACTAAACCGACCTTCGGGTTGATTACTGTGTTTATGGTAGTATGAGTATATTCAGGTACAGGACAAGGTAACAAGAATCTTACCTACATAGTCTCTTAGGTTGGAGATGGGGAGGGGGGAGGAGGTATGAGAGGAAGAAAAGTTTGTTGATGGTGGATGGAAGCAGGGATGTGGGGTCAAGGGAAATCATGTGCCTTGTGGCTTCAGAGAGTAAGTGGAGGGACAGCCTGGCAATGTGAGAGAACTGAACAGTGGGGAAGAAGGGCTTGCTTTCTGAAATATAGATGTGGAAACCTAGGAGAGGGGAGTGGAAGAGTTACACGTATTCATTGGTAATGTGCTTTTCTTTTTGCCTCATGATAGATAAGATTTCCTATATCGCCATGTCCTTTTTGTCTCTATATGTAAAATCTTTTGTAAGAAATGAGTAGATGGGCTGTAAAGGAATCATCTTTCCTGTTGTTAAAGCACGTTTGTGTTCTGCTGTCCTGATTCAAATGCTCATGCCATGTGTATATCTTGTACCACAGTGCCATGTGTATATCTTGTACCAGTGCCAGTTAGAGAAGTGGAGCCGATAGACTCTTGTTGAGTTTGTTAATAGAGTTTTTTGCATGGGGGCTTTACGTTATTAATAAAGGTTGAAGTCTTTCAGCAGTTTAGCTATCTTTTCGCTTTTAGCTAGCTTTTTTCTCACACAGGACCAATATTTATTGCCCCAACCTCTTTGGTCAAAAAAATCATATTTTTTTAATTCTGCCAACATTTGACAATCAATTTCAAGAACTTTACTAATCACAGATCAAGATAAAATTCATACAAAGATTAACCAAACAGGAGTACAGAATGACAGGGTTGTTCAACTGATAAAATGCCTCTTGAGAAATTTAAAAAATACAAAACTTCCTATTTTAAAAAGTATTTTTAGTTCAGTCCTACAGTGATCTTTGACTATTACTCTAATAATTGGAAGAAAGTGCACTGCAAGAGCTTTAACCTTTCAGCTGCAGGAGTGGTTTTATTGTTTACTTGTATGGATAAAATGTGACAGGGTACATCCCTCATTTCCGAGGATATAGGCAAAGCAGGTAAATACTCTTATAACAGAGTGATTTTCTTTTTTTTTGTGAGAAATGGCCACCACAGAGTGAATTTAATGACTAATTAGCAGAGGCTTACATTTCACATATTAATCTTTAAAATTTGTTTTCTTGCCATTGTGCTACTTCCCAACTTCCTAATGATCAAACAAATTTTTTATTTAACATAACATCAATTCGTGCTCAGTCTTTTTTGCTTTTAGACAGTCTGTGAACATCAAAAGTTATGAAATTAACAATTTTTTATCAGAATGGCAACCCCTCCTTAAAAGTGAGGAGTAACTGTTAATATATTAAAACAATCACTATTACTTGCATATTCCTCACTAAACAAATTATCAAAATTTTAAAGGTCAAATCAATCAAAATTTTACAACAAAAATAGATTTCCTCACAGGAACATATATCTAGCCTTCTTTTACCAATTTTGTGATTATGGCATGACCAAGTTTAAATACACATCAATAATTTTTATAGATCTTGATGCTATCCATTCCTTATAAATCCTTTCATACTTCACCACAGTTATATTAGTAAACACAAGTGTTCATACTTCCCAAGGTCCATGAGATAGCTAACTATTTGTAAACATCTTTTCCAAATTTGTTCTTTGATGACACAGAAGACTTTTAAGTATGTTCACACCTACCAAAAAATCATACTGAAATAACCTTTAACTTAAAATGAAAGTAGAAATGGAAATAATCTAAAGCAGCATTTATCCAACTCAATGAAACAGGTGTTACCATGAATAAATAATTATTCAAACATCAAAGCAGAGAAATGCATCTTTGTGGCAGTCAATTTCTAGGTTTGCTGCTTCCTATGTAAACCTTTTCAGATCTATAGCAAATAGAGTGAAATTCTCACTATTTTCAAGTGATAACTTGATTTTAAATTGGCAGAATGGACCTGAAAAATGCTCTATAAAGCAAAATTCATAACTTGCCTCATCGTTAAATGTTGATGGAATTTTTTGTAAGTAGATGAGGGTAATATGAAAAGTTCTCAGAAAAGAACAGAAATAAATGACTTACCGCAGAGTAACTTTTTTATTTTTCAGCATAGTCGCTCTGCACACAAATGCACTTGACCCCATCTCAAAAATTAAATTCCTTCAGACCTGTGAAATACCCATCTACTTCGGCTGTTAGTTCTTTGTTTGAAGAGAATCTCCATCCACTGAGGAAAATTTTGAGTTTGGGGTAAAGATGGAAATCTGATGGAGCTTAATCAAGCAATTAAGACAGTTGTGGTAACAATTCTATCGTAGTTCATGTATTTTTATATTGGCAACGACACCTGTGTGGGCGTGGATTGACTTGATGCAAGATGACTTTCTTCCTTGCCAAACCTGGCCCTTTTCTCATGTATCTTTTGCTGTGTTTGCTCCAGAAGGTTAGTGTAGTCGTGTACAGTAATTATTTGACCAGTGGAAAGATAATCTATCAGCAGAATCCTTTTCACATCCCAGAAAATTGAAGCCATTACCTTTCCGGCTGACTGAGTTACCTTTGCTTACTTAGGTGGTGGTGAATCAAATTGTTTCCACTGCTTTGACTATCATTGACTACTGCTGTTTTGTCTCTAAAGAGTGGACCCAGGTTTCATCTGTGGTCACAAACCAGTGCAGAAAATCTTGTTGGTTGCTCTTAAAATGCATCAAACATTGTTTGGAAATTTCCATTCTGGTGCATTTGTGATCCTATGTCAAGAGTCAAGGCATCCATCTAGCAGATAATTTTCTCATATCCAACTCCACTGTCAAAATGTGATATGCCCACTCAGATGACATCCCTACAGCTTCCGTGATTTCTCACACTTTCAGTTGGTGATCCTCCACGACCATTTTATGCACTTCTGCAATTATTTTTTGGGTAGTGGCACATTTTGGCTGACCACTAGACGGAATATCATCTAAATTGTCCTGACCAAACTTGACTCATTTGTCCACATGGCAACAGTTGAATATGAAAGAAGAGAGTCCCCCAGAGTATTCTGTGAGTCTGCATGGATTTCTTTTGCTTCCATACCTTTCTTTAAGAAGTATTTAATCACTGCTTGAATCTCAATTTTTTCCATCTTCAAAAATTACTACATGGGTACAACAACAGAGACGTGTCCGCACCACAGATCACTTTCCAGAGCACTAATACATTATATGTTAATCCATAAAGGATTACCTAGGACCACGCAGGAAACTTGTTGCACTAATGTGCATCTGGATGTGATTCTGAGAACTTTTCAGACTACCCTCGCATACTATACTCACATATACTGGGATGGCAGTGAGGCCAAGTGGAAATGCGTGACTTGGCCTCTGGCATGATTGTTCAGGCTAATTGATTATAACTTTTGGAGTTCCTTTATGGAGACATTTTTGGGAGTATTTTTGACAGAATTCTTCTACTTTGCAAGAGATTTTACCAGGGTTGAATATTTCATACAACTTTAGATGATTTTTTGGGAGAAAGAGTATGCTGATGACCTCTGTTCTTGATTTCAATTGAAATTGTTTCAATGTAAACAGATTTCTACCCCCTCGCAGTATTTATTTTGTGTTTTTCTCAGGAAAACACCGGTGTGTGGACGAAATCTGTTTGGTATCATCTGGCAATGCCGGTTGCTCAAAACTATCTCAGTAAAATGGCACTGTGGTATTTCAGACTCATGGTTTTTCATATATCTATGTCTTCCTAATGTTGTATGCTTTGAAATTAATTTTGTAAAATACTTTTATCTCTAATTTTTCCCAGTTCTTAATACTTCAGATTATATTTTTGATATTTTCTTTTGGGATTCAATATATAGTCATGGCCTTGTTTCCTCAGGATTTTTCCTTTCCATTCTGTCTTTCCATGCTGTCATTGTTCAGTAAAAAAGAAAATGATGTTTGGCCAGACCTAATCTTTTGTTTTTGTGAAATCAGTTAACAGTTGACATGTAGGGTTGGAGAAAACTAATGGAAGTGCTGTACAAAAGTAATGGAAACAGTGCTGATGAAATGTAATGATTTCTTTTAACACAATGAACAAACAGAGATATAAGAGATGTGTTTCGGAGGAATGAGTTAAGAATTGACCTGCACGAGATCCTCACAAAACGAGGAAGATAGGATAACTGGGCATATTATGCAGCACAATTCTAAAGCCCAAAAGTAGAAATCATATATCGGAAGATTTCATTTCAAAACAGATTGAGCCATGAATAAATTCAATGAAATAATTGGAAAGATTATTAATAACACATTTAGAAACAGCTATTAGAGGATGAAAAATTGAACAAAGAAGTACTCAATAACAAGTCTGTAGCATAAAAAGAGGTGTTTCAGGCGTGATATGGTAGAATTTCATGATTAATTAAAATTGGCAATTTTCCACAAAATAAATTTTTTTATTAAAACGACCGGTTTCGATGTAACTACATCATCTTCTGGTGGTAGACCAGAAGATGATGTAGCTACATTGAAACCGGTTGTATTAATAAAAAATTTTATTTTGTGGAAAATTGCCAATTTTAATTAATAAGTCTGTAACAGGCTGCTAATAACCATTTCTGGAATTTATAACACATAATATGACAATACCACACCACTTAATTATTTACTGAAAAGTAAGGGGTACCTATTTACATTAAATGTGTATTTCTATGGGGATATTTAAATCTGTATTTAACTGATTTCTGAGCACAAGCCAGTCACATGATAAGCTCCTCAATACATCTGATAATGTAAGTAATTGAGATGGTACAGATTTTAGCAACTGCCGACAGCCAGCGAAAGAGAGCCATAGTGGATAAATCAAGGACTCGTTAAGTTTACTTTTAGAACCACCCACATAAAAATCATACATGAATGCGAAATAAACAATATTTAAAATGACATAATTAGGTTCCATACTAATGTTAAAGGTAATTAAAAACAAATAATTATACTTTGTCCGTGAGATATTAATTACAAACTTTTTAAATATATATACAGCTTGGGCAGTATCAGAGAACACTATTGCATTAACATCATGAAGAATGCTGATACACTGTTGGTATTGGCAATGAAGAGTGGGGCAGATACACGAGAAATCTAATGCAAACTATATTTCAATCAGGAAACGGACATTAGGAAGGACTTAGGGAATAATTGTGGCACAGGTAACTCTTGTCAAAGAACATAACTGTTTCCATAACAATACTTAGCTATTATGATGTCGATATAGTTCCAAATACCACCCGTACATGCTTGGCTTTCAATGATCTTATGTACTCACCAAACAATCCTGAGATCCAGTGGCCAAAAGACCATCGTGAAAAGGCGAAAAACCCATATCTGTTACTGTATCTGTATGCGCGTGAACTAATGGCATTGTTTTGCTCTTTCTGCCACAATCATCAATGGGTAAAACTGCTATGCTAGATCCTGAAGGGTCGAGGTAGAATCATTATCGTACGAAGATGTATTTCTTAAGAGTATATGTCAAAGATGTAACACGAACTTACCATTATGATCAACATTAAAAGCCATAAAAGCGGCAGAAGCTGAAATGTTATTTCCATAGGTTTGGTATGAACCTACAGTGATATCCCGAACACAGGCTTCCGGTTTTGGTACTATCGGAGCAGCATTTTTGTACTTCGAGGCTTTAAATCTCCACGCCATTATTAATGATTGGTTATATAAATTCGCATAGAATGTAACTAAAAGAAAAATTAAATGAACAGGCACTTCAGATAATAACTAAACTGATGTTAACTTCAAATAATCGTAATTCAGTCATCTATTTTCATTTAAAGTAAACAATGCTGTGAGTTGTTTTCATAGCGTAGCATATACGGCCTTATCAATGTTAAGAACTATCTTACTGACATTATTAGATCATATTTTACACAGAAGAAGGAATTTAATGGATTTATTTTCAATGAAATATTTGCTAACAAGCTTTATAGATGACATTACCATTATTTTATAAACAATATACCGGCTTACCTTGTTAGGGCAATACTGAACGTCAACCAACCAAACCCTTTTACGGAGCAGCGTCGGGTCTGACAGCCGGATGCGGAAGGTTGGGTATTTCCGGTGTAAATAAACTATTTAAAGACCCTAGAATCTTGACTAATTCGTTTTATTTGTTTATTATTCCGCTGAATGTGATTGATAAATGATCCATTTTTTATGATATTATTGAGATTGAGAAAAGAAGGGCATTATTTCAAAAATGTTCAAGCGACATGAGTCAGCCATGTAAACACGACTGCAAATGACATCCTGAGCCGAATAATCGCTTTCTTTGAGATGCAGTAACTATTTTAATAAGAATTATTTTCCTGTAGATAGTATCCTTTTACTCCAAATTCCTTCAGCTCGCAGTGCCCTGGAGATGTCAGTCATATTACTGATATGTCAAAAATGACAATATTAAGGGAATAACGAAAATACTAAATTTAATAACGGGTATACATTTTATTGTAACTTACATATACAGTAATATATAATTAGGCACAATTCTCATAGAAATGAAGAGTTTTGCTTTTAAGTCCAATTTGTTTTCGCTTCAAATAGCCATAATCTTAATTTCAATGACCACCTCCCATTTTCTATTTGCGCTACCTCCTGTCACATAAAAATAAATTGGGATAAAACCTCAATCCTTCAATGCTGTCATCTCTGCAAGCTTTCCCATATTTCTCTGCTATGATGAGGCGCTCCTTGGCCAATAGAACAGATATTCCAATTTCTTGAGCTAGTTCTTCAGGTGTCAAGGAATTTCGGGCCTCCAACTGAAAAATACGTAAAAATTACGACAACTGGATAGCAAAGTACTTCATTTATGACCAATTAAGGCAACAAACCATTGATGAAGTTTTTTCCACAATTTTTTCGTCGCTGTGTGACTGGAGCTGCAATACCATGACTCCACTGTCAAATTGTCGCAATATTATTGGTAAATTCAACTTTTCTAGCTGATTGCATGCATTCAGAAGATCTTCAGGAGGTATTAATTCTAAACCTCTAGCTCGATTCACCCTGCAGTATGCATCCACCAATCCCATCATGCCTCCAACTTCCTAAAATCAAGTGTATAATTCAAGATGTTAAAATCAAATATACTATATGTTTGCCATGAACTTAACATAAATACCATTGAAGTTGAAAGATAAAATTAGCTTACAGTTACCAATTTTATGGATGGGAGATTAGGACAATCAGAAAATGGCATAGGTGATATCATGACAAAGGAAAAAGAAAACTAGGATAGTAAGTCCGACTGATATACGTTTAAAAGAACTCACATACCATCTAAAATTCCTTGAAGGTCATCCTCAACCAGAAAAAAGTGAGGTATATCATTCATCGAGAACAATTACCACCCACAGAAGTGTTTTGGCAATGGGGGAAATTGAGGGATTTGACATGCACTCTATTCCTAAGATTGGGCTCCCTTGGACTTTCACCTCTTACAAATACTCAACAGTTTCCTCGCTGGCTCATATTTTTCATCAAATAAAGAAGTGATTGCAACTGTAGATGAATACTTTGCAGCACTTTTGGAAGAACATCAGTGGTGGGATAATGACACTGGAATTCCCCTTGATGAAATGTATTAATGATAAAGGCGATTGATTATGTTGAAAAATAAAACTTTATTGAAAACATAAATTGTCATTTCTATCACTAGGCGAAGAAGTTTTCAGATCACCCTCATACAAATGGAACATTGCCAGTGTTTTAAATTGTGTCACACCTAAAACTTCACCTTCTTCTAAAACCTTTTAATTATTTGCTACATAATTTATAATATGAATTAACATTTCAAACTAATAACTGAATTTTAAAAATGATCCAGTATGCTGATTGCCTACACCCTATCATGGTAAAATATATATTTTTTTCTTTCTTTTTTACCCTCATCATGAAGAAATTCCACAAAGTCAAACCTGAAACTGTTCTGAATTCCTTGAAATCTCAGCACCAAAAAAGTGTGCAGATAACTTATAAATCATATTATCCAGTTGAAGACAATGAAGTATTTGATGAGATTTAATTTTTTTGAGCTTTATTTTTTATTTAGCTAACCTTGTGGAGAAACATTTTTATTGGTTACAGTGATATATTTATGTTTTACCGATTTTTGTCAGGTAAATTTGAGATTCATATGTTTAATTTTTTTTATTTTTCCATTCCTTTCTACACATTATATCTATCCTTCACTGCATTTCATTTTCATTCTTACATTTACTGGGGCATCTCATTGCTATCTTGAGGAAGGAGATAAAATCATTCCTTCCAAATGCATGCTATTGTTTGTTATATGTTTACAAAAAGTAGAATATTTTGTTTAGCGTCTTCAAAATATAACTGTATTATTCATTATGGTACCACCGTGTTATTACCAGCCAGATGAATATGATAAAAATCAATGCCTTGATCCAAAACTGGTAAGCTGCATCAGGAACCAAAGCCTGGTTTTCTTCATAATTATTGCAGACTAGGGATTTTTGCAATGTAAAGCAGGTGATTGAAAACATGGTAAAAAGTTAACGTAGCTGTAGGGAGTACAGTTTAGGAATTGCTCTAAATCTAAAAAATCTAGCATGTCTGCTGCTATCACGGTACATTTCTTCCCAGTAGGTACAAATGTTCCCAGTGAATGTGAGGACAAACATAAAATGCAGTAATTTGTAGTAACAAATTACTGCATTTTATTTAATAAAAATAATCCAACAAAAATTTTAAAACAAGCAATAATACGCAGGCCAAACTTACCATCTGGAAGACACAAAAAAATCAAAAGAATGCCCACCTGATAATATTAAAGTGCCAAAGCCAGAGTAGCAAATATTAAACAAAAAGGCTGAAAAGATTAGTCATGAACTTGGATTGAATGGAGAGACCTCAGGGTCCAAGAATGCTACTTCATGGCAGAGGGGAGACACTTTTTGCATAATTTACATGTACGTAATCATCACATAACTTGGAAGGTTCTCTATGCCCAAAACTGATATTTTTGCCCTTGGAGAATTAGGACACCTAACTGCCATGTTTCAATGAAATCTGCCATCTATGGACCTGGTCCTCCCCTTATAAGATATGACACTTTTTAAAATGAGACTAATAATTGATGGTAAAATGCCCTGAATTTATGGCCAATTCACCTATTATTCAAAATTCAAGTCACAGAAATTATTTATCCATTCAGTAAGATTGTTGCTGGTATCAAAAACAGAAAAAAGTTCCACACTGTAATTATTATGAAAATAATTAAATTTTTTTACAGGTTTCAATCCTTTTTAAAAAATAATATAAAATCCCAACAACATTTCATTTAACAAATAATACTCAATAAAAATATTTTTCGAATTGATAAACAACATTATCCATAACAAATGCTTCACACTCATTAAAAGAATAGTCAAAAAAGCAAAACGCTGATCAATAATTACAGGCTGTGGCAACATAACTTCCTTTTTAAAGGGGTTTTGCTTTATCAAAAAGGAAGTTACATTGCCGAACCCTGTATTACAGTCTCTCCTTATATGGTTTATAAGTAAATAAAAAACAAAATTTTCTCTTTAATTAGGAAAGGCTAGGTCAATAACAATTTCTTATGTTACCAAATAGGAGTTTTAAAATTAACCGAGGAGTTTTTCAATATGCTCAGATGTTACCTGCTGACATTTTGATGATTAACTCAATATATACCCTTCATGCATTATTATTGGGTCATCATTTTTACTGTCCTTATATTTCCTCTGCTTAGAATCATGATTACTCCCGATTGGCTGTTGCTCTCATTCCCTCTCCAGCTCCTTGATTTTGTGCAGCATACTGCCACACTTGACTGAGAGACTATTCTGTATCTTGCTGAAGTTTTTTCCCTCCAAACAGATTCCTATGTATCACCTCCATTGTCAGATGTCAGACACGAGCAACCGACAATCAGGAGTGACCTGAGACCAAGCAGAGGATATATAGGGATGGCAAAAATGGTGACGATGATCAATACCCCAAGGACAATAATGTATTTAGTCACTGGAACCATTGGCAACTGACACCTTGATCAGGTGGAAAACCCATGAGGACTTCATCATGTCTAGTAATATTTTCAAAAAGTTATTAATAACTCCATTTCACTTTTTTTAATGCAATTTCAAAGCTGCTATTCTTAAAAATTTTCTCTTAACTTTTTTAAAAGAAAAATCTTTCTTGGTATACCAAAAGTACCATACAACTGAGCAATAGTCCAAGATTCCAATACCTATTCTAACACCTTCTAAGAGAGGTGTGCAGCATCTCAAAAAACATCAGTACATCCCTGGTAACATGATGTAGATAAATCTTGTTGCTATTTGAAATTGTGGTTAATAACAACATATTTACTTGCCAGTCCTGGTGGCAGAGGATGATATCCTTGCCTGCCAACCCAAAGATTGCGGGTTTGATTTCCGCCCAGAGAGATTTTCCCCCACCTAGGGCTTGGATGCCTGTGGCAGTCATTGTTGTTATTATATTATCCAATGTATGTATTTGGTAAAAGCATTTATGTTTTTGGATTAGTACTAAATAAATAAATAAAAATATGTAAACCTAAGACCTTATCAAAAAGAACATCTAAATTATCGTCGGTGAGTCCTTGAAAGTAAAGAATATCATTGAATTAAATGAAGAACACAATGTATTTTTCCACTGTTCTTTATTTTGGTACTACTAGTTTCAACACTTAGGCATCATCATCAGGCACGTGTACCTGATGTACATGTACCTGATGATGACCCCTAAGAGTTGGAAATAGCAGTACCAAAATAAAGAACAGTGGAAAAAAACATTAAGTTCTTCATAAAGCAAAAGGGAACGTACTACGGCCGAATGAATGCAATGAATACAAATTACCCAAAGCCGTACTCTTGGGGGCACTAGTTAGGGGACACGGGGGAGGGTGCAAAGAATAAGGATAATGCATTATTCATTATGCATATGGATATGCATAGTGCATTATTCTTCTCTGAAGAGGCCTGCTTGGCAGGCGAAACACCTGGTGTCAGGTTTTTCGGCACTATTATTTTTTCCCCCCCCACGTACACTGCATCACAGTGTACTTCCCTTTCCGTATTCCTAGTCTGTGTGAAGGGTCCCTGCCATTGGGTTAAATTCCCCGTAAACCCTGAGTGCGTGTGAGTTTGCGACTCACAAACGGTCAATTTGCTCTGCAAATACCGGAGTGAGGGAGTGCGTGCCGTTCCTTTACTTTTTCTATCTTTACGTCTGTCTGAGTGAAGGGTCCCTGCCGTTGGGTTAAATTCCCCGTAAACCCTGAGTGCGTGTGTGTTTGTGACTTGCAACGGTCAATTTGCACTGCAAATACCGAAGTGAGGGAGTGCGTGCCGTTCCTTTACTATTTCTATTTTTACGTCTGTCTGAGTGAAGGGCCCCTGCCATTGGGTTAAATTTCCCGTAAACCCTGAGTGCGTGTGTGTTTGCGACTTGTGACAGTCAATTTGTGCTGCATATACCGGAGTGAAGGAGTGTGTGTGGTTTTGTTTGCCTTGTCTGAGTGTGTGGTCCCTGGCGAGGGGTTTTTTCCCCCGTAAACCCTGAGTGCGTGTGTGTTTGTGACTTGCAATGGTCAATTTGCACTGCAAATACCGGAGTGAGAGAGTGTGTGCAGTTTTGTTATCCTTATTCTTTGCACCCTCCCCCGTGTCTCCTAACTAGTGTCCCCAAGAGTACGGCTTTGGGTAATTTGTATTCATTGCATTGAGTTCTTCATTTAATGAACGTGAACTTCCACAAAGTTGAGCCAGAAACCATCAAATACAATGTGATTGAAAATAATCATTACAAATAAGGATTTTCTTCTTATAAAAAGACAAAATGTAGCATTTCTTTAAAATGAAATCTATACAATGAGTATTATTTGAAAGAGTCAGGCTTATTGAACTAGTCTTGTACTTCTGTACAAGACTAGTTTAATAAGCCTAACTACCATATGTGTCTACCATACCATGGTACTACCATATGTGTCGCACACATCAAAGAGCATTAATGATGCTTATGAGAGCATTATTAATGCTCTTTGGAATGCATGGTTTCATGCATAATTTTAATGGAATGCAGGGTTTTTGAATTTTCAACACAGAATAGGTTCTTAACCTACTCAAATAATGACCATGTTGCTAATAACTACAAAAAACAAAGGCCAATAACAAAGGACTCTTACGAATCAATAAATGGGCATAATAAAAAGTACATATGGCTCTCACCGTAACAGGTCCAACCAGCATCTCTGCAATTTGCTTGGCTAATTCCTGATGAAATTGGCTATCATTCTTGAAAGATGTTCGAGTGACAGGATCATCAATACCAAGACTTAATAAATATGACTTGAACTTGACAGTTTCATCTTCTGTGATATCTCCCTGTTTCTCCTGAAATAGAAATATAAATAATAAGATAAAAATGAGTTTACCAATATGAAAACGCTAAAATAAGTGCAATTACCAACTCAAACTATGAATCAATATAAATACTCTTTCATCTGGAGAAATATACAGCATGTGGATAGTTAGGAAAAATTTTCACTAAAACCTATCTTCACTCAAAACTGTTTCTTAGTTTTAAGTGCAGTATCTTAGGACGACTTTATGCAAGTAGATACGTGGGTTGTTGAATAAATACTTCAGAAAAAATAGAAAAATTATTTTGGGAAAATTGATCTGGGAAGCCAGCACATTAGCCACTGCACCTTCCTGATCTCCCTGTGTTACTTAGAATTATCAACAAAAAGATGGAAATCAAAGTAATGAGTACTTATTTATTTATTTAATAACTTCAACGGGGTGACATTGAGGCTTAATATGCATTAAAGACAATTACAAATACCCAAACCCTAGGTGGAGGAAAACCCACCCAGGCATGGATCGATTCTGCAACGTCGGAGGAGGTAGGCACTATCCTGCCACCAAAGATCACAGCAGTCATCTGCCCAGATGTTGCTAGAGTGTCGTGAAACAAGTTGACGGCAATACATTCTTTCCTCTGGAAATGCCAAGTATTTTGATTCTTCTTTGCACTATTTACGCATACTTAAACCTCCTACTCCCATGAAAATCTCTGTCCTTCAAGCGAAACCGAAGTGTGAGTAGGTGTGTTGTCCTGATGGAAAAATCCCTCCTTCTTCTTCAAAAGTGTTTGTTTTTTTTGCAATTTCTGCCATTAGCTTTTCAAGTGATGATGCATGATACCTTTCCATTATTGTTTTATCTTTTTGAAGATAATTGATGCACTTGATTCTGTGACCATCTCAAAAAACAGTCGCCAACACCTTCCCAGTCGATGGAACCGCCTTTGACTTTTTTGGAGCAGGTTTAACCACTCCAGTCCACTGTTTTGATTGTTTTTCCATCTAGGGAGTGTAGCGGTGGATCCATGTTTCATCTACAGCCATGACTTGATGCAAAAAATCTGAATAGAATAGCTTCCCTTAAACTGCTCCAACAGGGCCTTGAAATGCTCATTTGAATACATTCTGGTCCAAAGAGAACAAATGCATTCCCAAAAAATTGGCATGCCCAATTTTTCAATCAATAGATGACCAACGTGTTTTTTTGATGTCCCCATTGCCTCTACTATCTCTCTAACCTTAGTTCGACCATCATCTAGCACCATTTGGTTACTTGTTGATGTTTTTGGTGGACGACGCAGTTCTTGGTCCAAATGCTCATCATCAGCCAACCTGATAGGGACACATTTAAATTCAGCCGCCCAAAATTTCATGGTCATAAATGATTTCAAGAAACTGCAGGAGATGCCGTAACAGTAACTTTTAACGGAGTCATCCGCTACGTCTAACTTATGAACAGCCTAAGTGTTTGAAATTGGCTTTATTAACATCGTGGACTGTGGTGCATCGTGCACGACTATGAATGCCTGTGACATTGTATGTATGGTATTTCGTCACAACATCTTGTTCCTTTAAAGCCCCCAAAATTTCAGAGTTTAAGAGGATGCCTAGGTAGCTTAACTGGCTAAAGCACTCGGCCGGATATTGAGGGATCTGGGTTCGAGTCCTGGTCAAGGCGAATAACTTTTATGGCGAATAACTTTCGAACTCATCTTTGATTTGCATAGGGGTATTCATTGCCTATCAAAAACATTAATTTCAAACAGCTCGTTTCCCAATTTTTTCCATTTTCACAAAAACTCACTCAAAAGATTGCCAAACAACTGCTTGTCTTAAAGTGGCTGAAATTATGGTGAATATCTATCAGCACATGCAAAAACATATTCCCCAACTTTTGTTTTAGAGTGCTGCCATCTTCATGCTGAGGTTGGGAAATTTTCAGACAACCATCTAAAGAGAAGACCAGTGAAAACTTTCACATAGAGCTAGAGAGGTTTGTATGGGTCAGAAACTTAGCCCTTGAAGCAGGAGCATGCATAGAACATAGGTCTACAGAGAATTGAAAAACTGAAATCGACACAAAGGAGAAAAAAGGATGAAGTTATGAGCATAGTGGTGAAAAAGAAATGGCTATTGACAAAAATTTGAAGAATCCAGAAAAAAGTGGATGCAAAAGATAATAAGAGGTACAAGGCGTATTCTTAAAGTAAGTACTGTTTGCTTATTATTATTATTATTAAAATTTACATGTGCAAATAGACAAATGTCAGGTGGCACACAAGTCCCAAGTGTTACAATAAACTTGCCTTGGAAAAATAACATGGTTTCTGAAATACAATCAACATCACAAAAGATAATAAATAAAATAAGTCTGAAAAAAGAAAAAAAAATACACTTTAAGGAAATTTCCAAACACCAATCTGTAGTACATAAAAAAAAATCCCCATTTCATTAACATTTGTTTTCCAATCAACAAGAAAAAAAAAATTAAGCTGTTACATTTAATTTTATACAACACATCAATCAAATGATTACAGAGGTTGTTTACATCTTTTCTTAAAAGTTTGGACTCGGTTAGGAAAGGGCTTAAAAATTTTTGCAGGTAAATTGTTCCAATCAACAATTGTTTTATTTAGAAAAGAAAATTTCTTTTTATTCGTTCTTTGTGCCCGGCATTTTACCTTAAAATTGTGGTCATTTCTCCCTATAAAATTTGGGTTCCCCGCCTCTTTCCTTAGATCTGCCCAAGCCTTCTCCCCATTCAGAATGCGGAACAATTGTTTTAGAGTGAGTTTATATTTAAATATTGGTGCTTCAGAACACAGTTTTGCTCCTGCAGCGCCATACTGTTGATTAGGTGGATTAAATACCCTGAAGGACAAAGAGCCTTCAGGAAGATGAAAGAAGGATGAAAATATATTAAAATAATGTTATATTTTCTATGAACAACACATCATCTACCACAATTGTACATATTTATCATTAAGTGTGGACCTGTGGGTAAATTTCACTTTGAAAAATTTTATGTGTATTAATATAGGTGGATATTTAGTACGCCCACTCAATATTCTTCCACTTCTCCAACTTTTATTGGTCAGGGATGATCTGTAGTTATTCATTATACTACAGCAATAATGATACATTAATACTCACGATTCACATGCAAAAGCAGAACACAGAAATACATAGTACATACATAGTTGGGATTGGTAGTTCATACTTCAATTTTGAATTAATTTATTAAAATAGGTTGATTTAATAAAAAATGGTCAGATAAATGCATTTGTCCATCATTTTTAACTAAAGATTAAAAGTTATGGCTATTGCAAGACAGTCTTCCTTTTCAGTTACATATTTGACTTTTGAGTGACCAAGTAAGTGTTGAATGATTAGATATCAAGGTAAAGAAGTTATGAGATATGTCAATTTTGGTTGGCAACATTACATTTGGCCTTATAATGACTTTGAGCATATAAGTATCAAGAGCTACAAGGAAACACACCTGTCAGTAACTTTCAGCTAGTTTTTCCCCAACTCACCTTTTAAGTTTACAACTCATGTTGAAGTTGAAACAAGGATTTATCTAATAATTTGTAACTGCCCCTGAATAGTTGCTTGTGAACAACCCATAATTATACATTTTTAATACACTGAGATTACTACACATATAACCTATTTCCTGGTATACAAGGCAGATTATTGAAGAACTTATAACCTTTTCCAAAGAGAATATTTTTGGGCATTACGCCGATAAAATTTACTAATGTGAAAAACAAAAAAAAAGATGACGAAATTTAGTGATATGTGGTTTTCACAAAAACGTACCAAATCATGCAATTTTTTTTCTTATCATACTAAATATTTGTTACTTCATACAATTAAAGTAATTACCCTGATTTTTTGAGAGATAGTTTTTGATATGTTGACCATATCCTTAGCCATTATCATTAGCTTGCTGAGGTCTTGAAATGCTTTTGAAATATTTTCATCTGTTTCCTTATGTTTCTCGTGGATTTGTCTCTCAATGCCCACAATGCCAGTCCTTATTTTGATAGGTTGAACCTGTAATTTCAGGTAGGATCCATTAGATTCAAGTCATAATTGTACATGCTTACCTCTAATTGATTAATCCATGCTAAACAGACTTGTGGCATCCTATACACTAGGTACCTTATTCAATGCTGGGCTGACTCCGACAGGTTGCACCTCCCATTTTTTGGTATCTAATGTGTCTCTTAAAGATGTCAGAAAGTCTGATTCTATTTTATCTTTAAACGAAATTTTAATATAGTTGAAAATACTTCTGCTAACAGGGCCTGGGGGCTTTCCTGAAATTAATCAATAATTGTACACGCCCGCAAACAATGATAGCATACACACGTAACAACATTCCACTAACCAGGTAAAGCTTCGGTCAAATGTAAAATGTATTTGGTCGATTTTGAAAATCCAAAACCTGATCGCTCCTCTTCCACAAAGATTACGTATGCCAGTGAAAGTATGAGTCTAGTATTTGGAGGTTTACTCCAAAGGATTCTGTGCGAAGTAAGCTCCAGGATTCCACCTTCAAAAGACGTCTAAATCGTGACATTAATTTATTAATATGCGCAAATTGTTCAGATAATTAAATGGTTAATTATTAGAATTGTGTTTCATTACCAACCTTGTTATCGCCATCATATATTTTTGCACCTGTCTCGCGAAGTATCACACTTTCTTCAGGAGAAAAGACAACCTCACCATATTCGAATCGATCCATTTTTTGACAACTTACGAAGACCTCAAATTTCGCCACTCATTACGTTCATTATTCTATATCCTCAACAGTTCACAATCTAAACAATAATACAGAAATTGCGCCCTAATTTCAATTCACTTCTTCTGTTGAGACCTGTCATATAGTGCTGCGCTGCCGTTTCGGAGGGAGTAAACCGAAATATGCGCTGAGGTTCCGTGCATTTAAATGCGGGAAAAGGAAAGCCACCCATCCAAATTATGGGTGGAAAAATAAAAATTTTACCAAATAAAAAGAGAAATAATAAGTGACTTTTTACCTTTCGTAGAATCAATGCTAATCGATATGGTCGTCTGCTAGTGGAAAACCATATCAAACTAACACAGAAACATCTATGAATTGAAGAATCTCTACATGCGATTTAGTTTCACATCCGTCAGGACATATGAGCAACAAAAGTTATTATTACGCTCGAGTAATCGCGAAGCTGAGTGGGTGAAATATGCCAATACAGGGAAACGTACTTAACAAAGTAGGTCTTTTTCTTTCAAAGTGATTTGGCAACGTAGCCGACTGAAGGGGCGCCAGTTTCTTTCGAATTTTACCAGCACGTGACTCCTTCGAACGTTTTTAAAAACTAGGTATGGAATCATATCTGTATTGAGTTTATATATCTTTAGGGTTCTGATTCATGTGAAAGTTAATCTATAAAATTACCAATTAAGATCTCACATCCATAACTACACTATTAGGGGAATTTGAATATTTGTCGAATAAATGACTGTCCTCAACTTACTCTGATTTCATACGTGAACATTGGGTGGTATACCTGACTACCAACTCAGTTGATACCCGAATTTCAACAATAGGGCTAAAAACCTAGTCACTTGCTGACCCACTTTACTCAATTGATGACTTTTTACTTCTAAAAACCATACACACAGCAATCAACCCGAAGGTCGGTTTGGTAGGAGATGGTAGAGTTCTCCCAGTACTAAGCTCTACAGCGTGTGAAATTCACACATCAGGGTATGGGGGCCAGTTCCTTTCCCTGTGCCGGTTATGGTTTCCCAGGAAGATCTGGTACTCGAAAAATCACATAGTTTGGGTGGAGCTGCAGGTGCCCAGAGTGACTTGACCGGGAATCGAACCCGATCCATTCGGTCAGTAGTTCAACGCTCTACCCCCTGGACTACCGCGTGAGCATGGAGTGGCACACTTCAACCTCTCCAAGGCCGAAAAATGAAATGACAAGGAATCGAAGGAGTTGAAGATCAAATGGATACCGATTTGTTTTTTCAATATCTGCCAAATCGCCCACAAAGAGTTTCAACCTCAAGGCCTAATGGTTAATCAGCACTTTTACTGTGAGGTTCTTGAAAACTACGAAAAAGGTTCATTTGTGTGAGACCAAACATCAAGAACAACTGGGTGTTGCATCACGACAATGCTCCTTGTCTCACAGCAATTTCAATAAACAAATTTTTGGCCAGTAAAAACATTTCTGTGGCTCCTCAGCCTCCTTATTCACCTGACTTGAGTCCTTGTGATTTTTTTTCTCTTCCCAAAGTTGAAAAGTCACCTCAAGGGAACTCATTTTGGGACAGTCGAAAACATTCAAACGACTGTAACCAACCTGCTGAAGGCTATTCCAAAGTTCCAGCACTGCTATGAGAAGTGGAAGAACCATCTCCAGCACTGTGCGCCTTCAAGAGGAAGTCATTCTGAGGGTGGCAATATAAAATTGTAATTCTATTTGAAAGAAAAAAAATTTAAAATCACTCTCATTACTTAATTTACAGAGCATATATATTCTCAAGTGATCAAATAGTTCAGACCTGATGCAAACAGGTCATACAATCTAATCCCAAGGCTACAATTGTCCATAATTCTCAACCCATTGGCTATAAATTCAACCCTTTTGAAAGGCAATGGACAGTCTTTGAGGCCTTTAATTTTTGTTTTTACCTGGTGGACGGATGATTACTGCAAAATGTTTCTGACCAGTGGCCCATAGGATCAAATCTGATGATGGCTTTGAACAAGCAAAATCAGGCATATATGTTGGAATGGGTTTATCTGGGAAATTAAAGAATTGTGAGAGTAAGGACCTCTGCTTACAATAGTTCATATACAATTGGGCGTATAGTGTGCTCCAACTTAATTGCATGGGCACAATGTGCTCCAGCCTCACCTATCGTGCTATCTAGGTTTACCTATTTTGTTTAATTATTTGGCCATTTGCCCAAGTATTAAGTTAAAAAAGGGTCAAACTTTTATTCATCAATGGTTTGGTTTCCAGTACAAATAATTTTTTTCTCTAATTAAGGTACTTTTGTTCCTATTCTTCCAGGAAATGTTTATTGAACTGGTTAAGAAAATAATAGAAGAAAAATGAGTTGTTATTCTAAAGGACAGGAAAGCTGGTGGGTGTCATAGAATAAAAAAGAGAACATCTGCATAGCCAATATGCTACAAGGAGTGAAGCTCATTGCAGTAAGCTTCCAGATGTTAGGCTGAAGAATCTAATATTTTCTGAAAATTGCTTTAATGTGAAAAATGCCATTATAGAATTACTTAACACAATGAATAACACAGGCCAACAGTGTTTTTGGTGCCGGAGCTTTTAATGTTGATTTAAAGAACAATTGGGGTGCTGAATCCAATCATGACACTAGTTTTTTCCAATCAGCTATAGTTTTCAAGATATAGATATGTTGTTACTGACGTAAAAAAATCTTCTACATGATGATATGGGAATATTATATTAATAACACAGGCCAACAGTGGTTTTGGTGGCGGAGCTTTTAATGCTGATTTAAAGAACAATTGGGGTGCTGAATCCAATTATGACACTAGTTTTTTCCTATCAGCTATAGTTTTCAAGATAGAGATATGTTGTTACTTACGTAAAAAAATCTTCTACATGATGATATGGGAATATAATATTAATAATTATCTCATTGGCCTACAATATAGAAATATACATAAAACTTATTGACAGTTTATTGAAAATAAAAGGAACACCGCAGAGTGGTTATAAATTAGTATACTAATAGATTTATTTAACTTTGAAAATTATTTTCCAGAATATATCAAATATTAAAACAACTAATCGTAAGATGTGTCATATCTAAAAAAGTAGAGCTGTTAAATAAAAACGGATTTCATATTTGGATTCAGCTCTACAAATATAGTTAAAATCATCACAAAGATTCCCGGCACCAAAAAAAAATTTTTTTTGTAGGCCTGTGTAATCAAGTTAAAGCAGTCAAAAGAATGAAAATAGTGGTCTTTATGGACTGAAAGATGATCATTGAAGACCATGGTAAGACATTTTTTTATTAAATGTGACTTAATTAGAATCATGCCGAAAATTATTATTATGATAGTCTACCAATTGCATTTTAAACGAGAGAATGACTGACTAACTAACTGACTTCAATTTCTACAATTTCTAAACATCAAATAACACAACAAAATATGACATCCTATACTAATATGATTCACCTTTCTTCACATCTGAATACTTTCTGCCTCACTGCATATCATCCCTCATCATCTGCCCTCTTTCACCGTCTCCAATATTTCAACACCAATCAAAATTCTTTTCATCCACATTTCTTGCATCTTTTGAATGTTCTCAAATAGCCCTTTCCCCTATCCTACCATGCCCAGTACTTCTTCATTCGTTTTCCTTACCATCCATATTACTTTTTCCATCCTTCTCCACATCTCAAAAGCCTCCAATAAATGCCTGTCATCTTGCTTCAATAACCCAGCTCCATGCCATACAAAACAATGCTCCATTTAAAAATGTTCTAATATTTACCATTATCATGGGTAACTTTTTAATAGAAATACTATTTTTGTTTTGGTATTTTTATTTAATAAAAATCAAATAATTAATTATAACAGTAAATAGTATCACAGAACCCTTTTAAACCATTGCATTTAAATACTCAACAATCAGTTTGGATAAAATTAGATGGACCTTCTTTTTGATATGGGTTTTATCATACATTATATATTACATGATCAGACTCATATTTATGCTTTGAAATATCACTTCTAAGAGTAATTAAAACATATTATAATGAATTTTGGAAATTAGAAATAGTGGTTTCATGCATTATTTATATTATCATATTTTTAGCTTTTGCTATTTTTCAAATGCAGGGATTTATAATGTATCAAAATGAAAAAATCATTGATTTCAAAATAATTTAAACATTTATCATTTATTACTAATTGGCCTTTTGAAAATGCATGACTTTTTCTTCAGTGCTACTCTTCCAAGGAGGTCCACTTGTGGCGAAGTAACTAGGCATAGTGTTGAGTCTGGTATTTTTGTAACTTTTTGTGCTATACACATTTACAATGTTTATGCTCTTCAGCTTTTATGCTATATTTTAACAAGCAAACCCTTAGAATGGGCATACTGCTTAAAAACATCACAAATTGACTGTGGAGCTGTCACATATGTGTACTATACTTCTATTTGAGTATGATGGAGTATAATTGCTGTTAGGGCAGAGCTCGGGGTTGTGTGGCATTGGAGTGTGGCATATCCTGGCCACTGGCATAGGCTGTATGCATTCCATTCTTTCCTCCATCCAGTCTTTTTCTGGGTGTATCATGAGGTTACAGCTCTGGAATAAATGTTTGAACACACATTAGACACAAATTGAGATTTCATGTAGATTATCAGGAAAAAATGGTTATTCTGGAGTGTACTCAACAAGTTATGTTCCTATAGACTGAGTGATGTATCAAACTTTAGTGTTTTGCTATTATTGAATAATTAATTAATCAAATCAGACTGTTTTTACTAAGGTTCATCATGTATTAGCTGGTTATTTTAATGCTAAGCAAGGTATGACAACATAACTAGCACCAGATATAAGGGAGGACTAACAAGGCAGGTGCCCTGGGGGATCAATCAATAGGGCCCTTCCTACCTCAAAAAATTTAAACTCAGATATTACATCATAATTTGCAGTTCATATATATTTTCTCATTGGTAATGCTGATGATGAACTCAAAATGTTGAAAATTATTAGGGATATCTTTTTAAAAACATACAATTAGCAAATCTTACTGTACCTGCTTGAAATTATGTCTCCTACTGTTCTGCAACAATTTGCAAATTGCACCAACTGGCAAAAGGACTAATGGCACTGCAGCTATCATCCATCCAATGATTCGCAACCACAGTGGGGGGGAAAATATTTCATTTGCTGTTTCATCCAAGCAGCAGAGGCGTTGCACTAACAGTACCTGTGATTTAAATACTTTCATTGTTACATAAGCTAAAACATATTTATATTTTGAGCTATTTCATGTAAGTGAATACAAATATTTCTACACACAATTGATCTTGCTTTGTAACATCCATGTTTAGTTTCTATATTTGTGGATTCTTAAATGTAAGCATTTACTTGTATGATAAGATTTAATTTTCTTTTCTTAGATTGCTTTGGATTCAGTTACAGCGTTTTTATTATAAAGGGAAATAGTACACTCCCACTTTAGTCCGACCAGACTCTTTTATTCTGTTGATGAAGAACTTAAATGTTCAAATGTACATTTGTGAACTGCATAACTTAGTCTTTATTTATCCAAGAAAAGGAATTGACAGTTGTTGCTTTTATCTGAGTATGAGGTGACCACACTATTACAAATTTCTAATATAAAGGGTAACTCAAATTTATCCATCGTACCCATGAATCCCATTTGCCTAGCCTCTTCATATTTTGCTTAATTTTGTATTCTACTAGGCAATGTTCAACGCATCTTAATTGTATGTGCAAACTCTCATTCAAAGCCATCTCTTTCTTCAAGGACCATTTCCACTGTGATAATTTCATACTGAGGTTTCACAAAAAACATGAATAGTAACCTAGTAATTCCATTCTTACATACATATATAAATGGAAAGTTCAATTTAAGTAAATATCTCTGTACATGTATTCTTGAGATAGTTTCTTTCCACATTTTATTTAATGACACTAGTGGATTTTTCATGGACAAACCCTTGGTAGCATTATTATAATGGTATAACTACACTTACACTAAATTTTACTGCATTATCCACAGTCAGTATAACTATGACATTAAGAATAATATACCGAGGGTTTATTAATAGTACACCATTAATGAAATTTGCTCATGAGGAAAAATGCATGCACATCTGTCAATGCATTTAAATACTGTGTGCTGATCACTAAATAGGCTGGATGTTCCTCAAGGATCTTGACTGATTTAATTTTTCCAATTTGTTAATAAGCTTTCTAGACAAATGTGTTGAGGTGTTTTTAGGTGCCAAATTGGTATTGTGTACCAATTACACAAATATAATCTTCTTCCAGTCATAATGAGTTATTCATCATTGATAAACTGATAGCCAAGTAGGTAAGTATGTGATTGATGTGCAAAGAATTTTCCCTAGTTAAACCTAGGAAAATCTTAATTGTTAATCTTTGTACAAATACTAAAAGAAATCTTAGCTGAATCCTCAATCCCTGAATAAAAAATTTATTTAAGTTTTACTAAATAGCCATCTTTCCTGGGGTGATCATGTTATGGAATTGCAATACAAACTCAGTTTTTGCTTCCTTATCAGGAGCATCATGCCAATCATCATTATTGTGGTGAATTTCATTCTTGCTTTTTATACAGTATCTTATTCTGGGATTCTTTCTCATGTGATAATTCAATTTTCTTTCTTATCATACCATTTGTAGACTGTGGTTTAAGAAAATGAATTTGATCCTTTGTGTCTAACTTACTCTGACTCATGAGAGACAACATTGGAGTTCCATGATAAAAATATGAAAGTGCACCATTGTGCAAATTGACTACCATTGACCCCAAGACTATGGGCATTCTCCAATTAAACAAACTTAATAAATATTAAAAAAGAAGACAGTCAAGCCTCAGTTTTTAAGAAAAAGTGAAACTTATTACTGACCAGACTCTTTTATTCTGTTGATGAAGGACTTAAATGTTCAAATGTACATTTGTGAACTGCATAACTTAGTCTTTATTTATCCAAGTTTAGGGCATAAAAGATGCACATTTCTTGACAGAATGTTATACACTATACCTATTTAACTTTTTATGTGTAAATAAGTACTTTGAAGTCCCTTATACAGGTCTTCTAATGAAATCCTTAGGTAGATAAGTATTATTAATATTATTATACCATGCAAAGATTGGGACAATGGAACTGTATTTACTTACCAAAAGAATAATTGGAATGACTGATGTGAGCAGAACTGTCAAGTAACTGGAGGAGTAATGCTTAATCATGTTGTTGCTTTGGTGGTACAAATCTGTCAGGAATCTCTTTTGGCCATAGCCAAAGCTAATTGCCATGGCCATGCAAATTGTATGGACAATTATTGGGAGGCACATTGCATATTGCATTAAAAGGTAATATCCCTTCAAGCCAGCCTGGAATATTAAAAATTACCACTTTCAATTTATTATAACATTCTATTTCTTAAAAAAGAGTTATTCTTAATTGTATTCTGGGCTTGCTGGAATGAAAATTGTTATGATGCACAAGTTAATCTGGCAAATCCATCACCCTCTTTCTTGGTCAGATTCTTTTTTCTGCTTGAAGGCTCAAAGATTTAGACTTGGCATCAAAGAAAAAGTAATTATAGTGCTTTGCATTAATTTATCCATGTTTGAATTTAGAAAAATGCTGGGGGATAAATGTCAATCCTCAACCCTTTCTGATGGTTTTAAATGTAACATGCAAATATTTGCTCACCTGAGATGTAAGTGGAATGCCAACAAAAAAGAGCATGATTGCAACAATGATGATGATGCTTCTCCGGAATTTTTTAATTCTTGGCATTACATCAAGTAAACATGTCACTTGTGTCAGCACAGATCCAAGTAAGGTGTTCAGTCCTATATGAAAAAAATAAGAAAAACAGTTTTAATGGGCACTTGAACTCTGTAGCATGGATACACGTTAAAGAGGCAGTGATTGCAATTAAAACATAATTATATTCAAATTGCAAATACATATTTCCATTTTTGTTTCCTATTATTGTAATAATTTCACAACATATGTAAGCATCAAGCCCCATTTCAAATTTATAGGTTGGTAGTTAGCTTTAAAGCGCCCTCAGGTTCAACACTGTGGAAACTGAAGTGACTGGAAAGTATTACCACAAATAGTGATTCTTTCAAGCCTAAGTAGTATGCCTTTGGAGCCTCGATTAGTAATTCTTATACATCTTTCTCATATATAGTAGAGGTAATGTATAAAGGCCTTCTTAAGCTGTTGTAGAACTTTCAAGTATCTTCTACTCTTTTTTAATGATTTTTATATCTAAAATTTCTAATTGAATTTCTTTTAATGTAATCACAAGAAAACCTTGCCACAAACATAATATGATAAATTATCATCTGAAAATATAAATTACAAACTTTTCACAGTAGAGAGAAATGAGTGAAAGAGTAGAGAATAAAAAGGAAATGATATCTCACTATTACTTTGGTTGTTGCTGAGAAAACTTGCATAACAATTGGCCAGAATTTCTGCCCACTGAACTGAGATGCTTGTCTGGTTGCTGAAATGCTTTTTCTGTCGTTGATGGTGAATTTATCACAATAATTCTTACTCTTCAGTGCTAATGGAGTTTATGGATTTTACAAGTTTTCTAGGCAATGGCAAAAACTTGTGCTAGCTCTCATTTTCTTTTGAGTTATCAACCACATCCCTTATTTTGACTCTTATACCTCCCACTCCTTCCTCTCATTTGTTTCTATGATGCTAACAGAAATTACTCATGAGAAAGTGATTTTCAACCATTTTTATCTCACCGCGTACACAAATTATTGGTAAAATTCTGTGGCATTCTGTAAATATATTTGTTGGATTATTGTCTATTTTTTATGAAACTATGTTTACTATTACATGCATTGTAGATTCCTGATGGTAAAAAATATTTGATTAATTGTATCAAAAAATCTTGTGACACAGAGATTGGAAATGGAAATTCAAAAGGAAATCTTTTTGTTCTATGCCAATTACATGAATCTTTTCTATCACTACTAACATTAACTAATAGTTTACCAACATCTTTTAATGTTTATCAATAATGTTCAACATATTTTATCATCACTTAAGTCATCAGAAGACAATTTTCAAATAATTACTACTTTTGATGGGAGCTGCCTGCATCACTGATCAGATAATTCATGCAGTTGCAGGATTTATAGATAGGAAACAAAATAAGAATGAGTAGCCATAGAAAACCAAAATTCAATGAAAATTATATTTTATAACTAGACCGCTGAAACAATTTTATTTCTTGGAAATTGGACTGGAAACACCAGTACCCACCAATGCTAGATCTTCAAGATTACTTTAAAGTCACCCATGTTAGGAAAAAGCACATGTATAATTAAAATTAGCATTGTAGTACATAAAAATTTAATAATCTATTTCCCCTGATGGCAACCTTGAAGCTAAAATTGAGTTTATAAAATAAATTTGTTATGATACATGGTTTGTGTATAGAACCATGATAGTCTCACCTGATATTGCAATCATTCCATAAAACACAATAGCTATTGCTATGCCATGGGGGGCTGAGGAAAGTCCTTTGGCCATGAGAACAAACAAAATCCATGGTGCTCCACTAGCATATCTGCTATCTTCCCAGTTCCATGCAACATTTTGCATTAGGCTCTCAAATGCTACCCACATCATTACACTCAGCAAGAAATGCAGTCCACAGAGAAGGATTGTATTCCTGTGAATTAGTTTAATATTTTAATAGTGGATGGTAAATTAAAAAAAATGAATATAAAGAGTTGGTATGGGCAGTGTTAAGTAGGTGTATGAGACAGGGGAGCTCACTTTTGACTATTTCAACTAATACAAATTAGCAGAAGAGGCATGGGAATGATTGGAATAAAGATAGATGAGGAATTAATAAAATCTGTTATATTTGCAGATGACCAAGCTGTAAATAGCCAGTCAGCCAAAGGGTTACAATAATAAATAATAGTAAAGATGTGATAACACAAGGACCAAATACTATTTAGTAATTCTGTTATGGATGAATGATATTATTTATCATCTCTCCCATTTGACATCAGTGTTGGTAATAATACATAATTAGTTTTGTTATAGTTTTTAATGATGTAATACTGCTTTTACAAAACTTAGAAAGACATGATGTTTCTCTGTAGCAAGGGCTCTCTTTACGATGTAACACTGAACTTAAATAAGCAGGGCTTCATAAAAATATATGAACTTTTTATGTGTGACATGACACCTGTGTTTGCATGAGCTATATTTAATTTTTGGAATATTTGTCCTGGTTGAGTAGGTGTGCATGCTGATGATGATTAATTTAAATTATTTTGACTCTTTCATAGGGGTGGAATTGGATAAAGGATGAATTATTTGAATTAACATCCTATTGCTTTACATCAGTTAATCAACTTTTATATTACAAGGTGAGCAATATAGAAGCCAACTAATTAGATATAGGGTGGGGTTATTGTTATCATCATGAATATTAAGCTCCCCATGCTCCGAAAGGCCACTTTAGAAACACCATTAGCAAAAGGCAAATTTAGAAAGCCCATTAGCAAAGAACAGAGGTTACAGGTTGGATCCATGTGGAACTGCACACATTAAAAATCTTTGAAAAGTACCTCTGCTCATCATCTGCAGTCACTTTTATTGTAGATTATACTATTTTTAATGGCTGTAATCCAAATGTTGTGAGAATTATACCTTATGGGGTGTTGAGTGAGGGAATTGGAGCGATGACTGCCAATAGTGGTTAGTCCTCCTGATCCTATCCTTAGAGAGAAGATTAAGTAAGCTGCAGCAATCAGCCAAGTATGGGGCTCACTTAGTTTTTCCCACTTTGGTGCTGCAACTTCCGTGGCTATGTCACTCCAAACAGCTGCCCCTCTTGCCACCATTAATATTGCCCCGAAGAACATCAGAGGGGTCGTGACACATGAAATCTGGAAATTCAAGATGGATATTACTTTTTGCTGGTGCTGAGCTATGTTTCATATAGGAAGGGGAGGGTAGAATAAATAGTGCACTAATGAATTACCATAAAACCATAAACACAGTAATCAACCCGAAGGTCGGTTTAGTAGGTGGTGGTAGAGCTCACCCATGTACCAAGCCCGACGGCGTGTGAATATTCACACATCAGGGTAGGGGGGCCAGTTCCTTTCCCTGTGCCGGTTATGGTTTCTCAGGAAGATCTGGTACCCGAAAAATCAACTAGCTTGGGTGGAGCTGCAGGTGCCCAGAGTGCCTCGCCCGGGAATCGAACCCGGGACCCTCCGGTCAGTAGTCCAACGCTCTACCCACTGGACCACCGCGACCCATACTAATGAATTATGTCCATTGTATTGAAAGTCCTTAATTCTATGACTTTTTTATGTACACATAGACAAAACTAAGCACCTAGGGCATTTAGATTATATCAACACTAATTATACTTGATAACCTTTATGGAGGTAAACTCCTCAAAAAAATGATCTCACTATCAATTTCTACTCATTTCTGTATGACCTCCCACTTATGTCGTAATGGAATGTTTCATTTTAGCAATCCCATTACTGACATTATAAGTCATTACTCACAAGCTAAATATAATATGCAACATTGTGATTATGTAGTGCAATATCTTTGGCAATTTTACTAGGAAGAAAATAGCTTGATAATGCAAATGATAAGTATACCTGACCTGTTATTCAGAGAATTATATTAAAATTGTATTTTAAAATCTGTACTTCATGGGGAAACTTGAAATAAATGTGTACCAACTCAAGTATCATTTTATATATGGTATCATATTCACACATTTGTCAACTAAGGGCATGGTACATATTTAAAAAAAACGATAGATCCCTTTTCTCTAATATGCATTTTATTGAAGTTTAGGAAACTTGTAATGTAAATACCTTCCCAATGTAGTTCAGTCCTCCTGATACAGTGACCATGACAATGGTCCAAGTAATTGCCAAGCTTATAACAGCATTGGCTTGCAAATTCCCAAAATCAACTGCTATTTGAGATTCCTTCATTACATTGCTTGGGAAGATTTCTGATGAGCCATGAGCTGAAAAACGAAAGAATATTCATTAAGTCTAAGCTAATGTAATTTTCACATTAAAATAATTCCCATTTTATGTTTCTTTGTGCACATCTTAATGAGCATTATTTATAAGTACCTCCAGTGAAGTTCTCGTATTGTGACCAAGGCAGCTCACAGTCAGCTGATTTATACATGTACACTATGGACCAGGAGAGAATGCAGGCCTCCACTAAAGATGTCATTGCTGAAGTTACCATCATTGAGAACCCAATGCCTGTTAAAATATAAGTATCTATGTAATTTCTGGATTTGTAGAGCGAATCCACTCAAAAAGGTGTTTTTTGTATAGTTAGGGTCAGAATCAAGCACAATTATCAACCCTAAGGTATATTCGATTGATGAGGGAGTAGTGCATCTAGTACTAATCCCAACAGCATGTGGAATTCACATATAACAGTATGAAGGTGGCAATATCTTCACCAATACCACCTGTAATTTAGTGCCTAGTACCCAAAAAATCACACTGGTTGGGTGAAGCTGAGGGTGCCCAGAGGCACCCCTGGGAGTTGGACCCAGGTCCTACTCTCATTAGTTGATCACCCTATACACTGGGCTACTTCATCCCATTTTTTCAAATGCTTGGATAATCAGAAAGACAATGAAAGTTTGATCAGCAGTCCATTTAAAGAAAGTAATAATGAACAAAATGTATGTCCAGATGTGGCTACATATTATGGCACACAGTCTCCTGCTCACAGAAAAATGAATGGTCCAGTTCATTATGCATTGTAACCCAGCAGAAAATTAAAGGTAATCATGATTGAAGCAACTGTAATTTACTGGGACAAAAACAGGAGCATAGATAGGGTGCTGTCCACAATTCCCACTGCAACTCCTGGCTATGCCAATGGAAGTATATGCCAATAGCTGGTTATACAATATGATTTCTTTGGAATCCACATGACAAAATAATAATTTGATTCTAGGTAGCTGAAAGCCCAGTTTTAAAATGCCTCATTAAAATTATGATTTAATCCATTTAAACATTAATGAGCAATCATGAGTTGTTTATAAGATTGGTCCTTTCAGAAAACACCTCATTAAATAAATAGTCATGTCAGCTAATGATTGGATTTAACAAGATAAAACTGGGTCTAAATGTGATCCCAACACATTTTGGTAGTTTCCTTTACATACCTGAGAACAATGGACATAACCTTGGATAAAGTGCTGTTGGTGATAATCTTGATAATTGCCCCAGGACACTTTCCAGAAGAACCAATGGACCACCAAGAACCAGGTAGAGTACAAATGTTGCAATTACAAATGCTAGCCCTCCATTTTGTGAACACAGAACTGGGAAGATGCATACTGCATGAAGTCCTATAAAATTAATTTTTATAAGATTAACATCAATAGAAGAGTTTCTAGGTATCTAATGACAAACTTTTCAACATTTTACTGTAAAATTAACCCATTGTTGCTGAATTTCGGATCTCATAGTTTAACTCTTTGGTTTAAGGAGCAGATGGAAGTTTATAGTAGAAACACATGATGAATGGACAACAATGAATACCATTTCAAACAACACCTATTAAATGATAAGTTCCATAAGAATTGCCCTGGCATTTCAAACAAGGATGAGTAAGTCACATATCATTTGAAGAATTCTTGATAATGAAAATTTATATTGAGCTAGCTTCAGCCTTATTCTAGGCTCTAAGTTTCACAATAAACCTTGAAGTCTTAATCTTGCAAACATGACTTTTTAGCCCATAGCTGTAATATTCAGATAAATTCAATAGCCTCATGTAGGCTATTTAATGTAAATGAATAATACTAATCTGCAGCATTTACCATGAAATCTTGACATTAAATTAATGATTATGTGCACCATAAATACTGTTACCTTGCATTATGCCAACATACCAGTGATATATCCCAAAGTGGCGATGAACTGGATCGCATTGCCTTGCCAAGTTGATCTGTATCCCTCCTCATGTTTCCATCTGCAGTTTGATTCACAGAAGGGAATTGTGGCAAATGCATCCTGAAATTGTCAAAGAAAGATCATTCAAATAATTGGAGAAAGAAATCATTCCTTAGTGAGACAATGTTTAAATTTCCTTTGAAATATTATTTTTGCAAGAATTAAGTACGGTCTACCAATTCACATGGAACTGATAGGCCAGGCAAAAGTGATGAAATTAGAGATAGACTGTTGAACAGAAAATTAGGGTTTTTTCCTTTGTGCAATACATAACACCAAGACAATTTGGGAAACACTAATACTACATCCAAATATTTCCCTGCCCCTGACTGAAATCTTCCTCTCTTATTTCTTGGTTGGTTTCTTTATATTTTTCAGTTGCATGTTCTTGTGAATGATTTTGGGGACTAATATGCACAAAAAACTATGAGATGAAGAAAAAAGCAACATTGTCAGGTTGGTGGTGTTGGTGAACTTTAAATATTAAGGATGAAACCTTGAGAATGACATTATCTATTGAAAACATGGTTAGTGTCTGATAACTTGTGGTTTGAGAAATTACAGTTGTCGTTAATTTCAATGTGGAACAATTTCACCAAGTACTGGTAAAGCTTGAAATGATATTTGAAATATTCTGTATTGTTCAGAACTTTATTTTTAAGTTCACAAAGATTTGTGCCTAATAGATTATGGTAATAATCTGAAGTCTAATTTAAATCAATGAATCATTGTGATTGTGAAAGTGAAGTAATGGGCAACTGCTGAATGCAGTTAAATGAAATTAGTATAGACCACCTTTAATCCTCTCCCCACAATGAGTTTTAATGAGGGGAAATTGAGGAGATCCTCTGGCATAGGTTTACTATAAAGTTTTCTGGTATCCTTGGGTGCTTGGGCTGCGCTAAGGGTGTTAAAGGTGTTATTCTCAAATAAAATTTCAACACTACGAAATAACGCATTAAAGTATGTCTTATGAAGTGGTGAATTTGAAATGATCAACTAAAACTCTTAATTAATTATTAGAATTTTTATTTCTTGCAGTCATTTGCCATAAGTAAAATACACATAAAGGTTGATTTTTTTATCTGGGATAAAAGGCGCGACTTAAATGAAACCAGTTGCTATGTTAGTTACTACAAATACAATGTCTGAACCTTGCCCTTCTTTTACTTTCCTCTTATTTTCCATTCCACTGCTATCTTTTTTCTTTTTAATCCTCTCCCTACTATCCCCTTTTACCCGGAATCGTACTCATGTAGAAAAGAGATACACCATTTCCACATTGCACTGGGAGATAGCTTCGTGAAATATAACTCACTCCTAGGAAATCAACATGGAAAAACTCCAAACATAATTTCGACGGATAAAGAAAATACTTGGTTCTTCCACACAAGTTTTATTACACACGACCTAGGTTTTTTCGACTGAAAAAGTCATCATCGGGTCAAAGTAAGTCGAAACCTAGGTCGTGTGAAATAAAATTTGTGTGGAAGAACTAAGTATTTTCTTTTTCCGTTATGAATCGCTTCCACAAAGTGACGCCTCAAACCATTCTTTTTATAATTTCGACGGCTCATTGGTATTCTCGAGATTAGTGTTGTGCGTTATTGAAATGTACCGATGGTGACTTTTGTGGATTTAGATCGCATGCAGTACACTATTTCCAATATCGACCCTCGATAGAAACAATTAAGCATGTGAGGGTGTATAGATTGACAGAGGGTTTCGTACAGATTACAGCCCTACTCAAGATAGCCACTCCTTGAACCCGTGGGTTGATGATGCCAGTAGCTACCCACCACGATCTCAATTATCCGATTGTTTCGCACACAGGTGGTTCTCACTGATTTTACAGTGTGTGTTGGCGATACTTACACCTAGATCATTTTCGGTCCGCGGTCTGGTCCTCGAGGACTCGCTCCTCGCCTCCCCGCACCCGTGTTTGAAGGGCCACGTTTCCATGAACGTCTCGCTTTCCCTTCCTTCGTCGAAGGAAAGCTACCTCGCAGAAGAATCTGGCACTCATGAAAATGCATTCGATGGTGCTGAATCAGTCGCCGGGACTCGTGAGGTAGCCGTGCCCATCCCCTCACGGCCGAGACGTGTGCTGTTCGGACGTGAGTCTTGGGGAGGTTCGAGTACCGGACGCATGTTTTCAGTAATCTATGCACATGCAACCTATGCGCGGCTACCAATGAATGAATAGGCTCGCAGTTTGCCGTGGAACTGGATGTCTAAGTGCTTTAATTTGTACATGTGTGCATTTTATCTGACACTTTAGTAGCCAGTGACTTTTCTTGACATGAAAATATGAGATCCCAGACCTATCGAAATGCCCAAGCAGAAATTGCCTTCAAGCTATATTGGTAGATATTGGTATGCAGCTATTAGTTTGAAATCGTATGTATTCACCTAGCGTTTCGGATTCGATTGGATGAACAATTGACTTTTACTAATTGCTATATTAATTTTTAATGGCGCATTTGAGGCATTGAGATAAATTCAAGCATAAACAAATTCGAAATCTTGAAATAAACTATATGATTTCAGGTTTCACTTCGCGGAAGCTGCATGCACCATAATATCCATAATTATTCCTTTTGTTATCACGAACATACACGTGAAACCGTTTGCAATAGCTGATATTATTAGTGGCAAAGTTTGTTAGTTCTATTACTTACTAGAATGAACTTCATTTATTGATTGAATTCGAAATTAAAATTCGCAGGCTGAAATCCCGAGGAGGAAGTGGTTTATTTTCCAATATATAATCTTCTAGAAAAGTGAATTTACTTTCGATTTCTTACTACAGTAATACTACACAATAGATAGATATTTTTAGATATTTTAGTACTCTGCAAGCCACCATTAGGGTGTGTGGCAGGGAGTGAATACACACCGGACTAATTTTGACCCGAAACATGACCCCACTGTGGTCGAACAATATTATTCTGATCCCTCATGACTCGAGGAAAAAATGACATCTTAAATCTGTTCTATACTTAATCTCTCTAATTGTATTGACATGATCTTTCTCACCGTAGTACGATGGGGCTAATAATACATTGTCTACATCACTGCTACAGAGACGTCCTTCAAAATAATGCAAGAAATTTAATCTATAATATAACCTTCTCTCTGTGAGTGATTCCAAGCAGAGCTCCAATATTTGGACGCCATCCTCAAATCGAAAAATGCGCAATAAATTTTCTTTTGTCCGTCCATACATTTATTCTTTGCCTATTAATTGAAGACAAAAAATATCCTTACGTCCCCGGACAGTTAAAAAAAATCCGATTATATCCCTTAAATTTACTCCTCTTATCCCTTAATAAAATCCAATGTTACGTGCCCTACCCTTTCAAACAAAGTTTTACGGGACACTGTATCCTTTTCACTCACAAGAATAACTGCTGTAGGAATTCTACTTTCATCGTTACTCTTTTTATCTTCATACAAAGATACAACTATTGCGTTCTTCGAGTTATTGGGTGCAGCCAATACTTAGAGGCAAAAATTAAATTCGTACCAAGGAGCATCTGTAATTTGCACCCACAAGTCAACATTTTGTGTGATATACATGTACCATCTACACTCGCAGCAGATTTTAATTTTTCCGAAGCCCTTAGAGAAACCCTTGTTACATTATTGTTGTTTTATATTTAATTCCCGAGAAGATTGTTCACAATCTAATTAATTTGTCTCACTTTTAATATTTATGCCACTATCACAGACATCCTTAAAATATTACTTCCAACGGTCTTTGTTTTCATTTATCCCACAATATCACTACCTTTATCGCATTAGTTCCTTTGCTCTGGCCTTGATTTTTTCCTTTTCATACTTTTTCAAGTGAGCTTATTTCTTTTGAGGACATTTTTTATTCTGCCCTTCGCCTTCTTTCTTTAATTTGTTTCTATACTTTTTTGAATGAAGTATTTTGGTCTTTGTAAATATTATACGTCTTCATCCGAGCTTTCTCACTATTCCTCCTCTAATATGCGTCTATCTTTGCACTAACAGAAATTTTCACTTCTATACTCCACCAAGTATCACCTTTTACTCTCCCGACTACATACACTTTCAGCTCATTCGATAATCATTCATTTCAAAATGTCTCAAGCATGACTCACTCATGTTTTCAATACATTTGTCCCATTTTGCCTGATCCTCATGCATGTATTCATACCGCATTTCTACATTTCGGTTTAGAAGTTTTCCCACTTTCGCTATCCATTGCTCTTCCCACTCAAATTATCCTTGCTGCCCAATTTCAAACAAATTTTTTTATAACCTGTGATTGCAGATACCTTTTAAATTCTTTTCTGATCCTATGGTAAAAAACATATGAAAGATTTAACAACAATTGCTAAAGTCTAAAAAGCTGTTCGCAGAAATAAAGTATATAACAACCATGGAGAATATAATCGATGGTTTCAGGCGTTATTTTATGGAATCGGTTCATTCTAAAGCAGATAAAATAATACTTTGTAATTCCACAGATTTATTTCACAAACACACGACCCGGGTTTCGACGTACAACGTCATCTTCAGGTGCTTCCTGAAGATGACGTTGTACGTCGAAACCCGGGTCGTGTGTTTGTGAAATAAATCTGTGGAATTACAAAGAATTATTTTATCCGCTTTAGAACCATAGAGAAGTTAAGATAAGTCCACATTAAATGAGTGTAATTTTCCATAGACTTTTGTCTATGTCAAAACAAAAATAAAGTCTGTGGAAAAATGCAAACTCATTTAATATGGACATTAAACAATTCCATGAAGTGAAGCCTGAAAGTGTGAAGTATATTAGTGAAGGGTAGATTATCTACGTGATATGTAACAATAAATAAAATTATCATTTGCCATTTACTATGCCGGACGGAAAGGAAAACAAACGGAGAATTACTATGCATATATGGAGTGGACAGGATTGTTGGGAGATCTCCCAAGGAGATAGGAAATGTGGATGCAGGGCATTTTCATTGGTGATTAAATGTTGAAAAAAAAACAATGCTAAAAGAGAGAACGTTAGGAAAAGGAGGCAGGGGACGGAAACGATTAGACATGTTGGACGGAATGCCGGGAGGTAGAAAATATGCGGAATTCAGGAAGGCTTTTTTGCAGTGTCGTCATGCTGTGTCTTGTTAGACGAGGCCTATAAATGTGGCGATTTTCAGTTTGAGTCCATCCAAACTCTACCTGAAACGGTGGATTACCAACAAATTTACTTTGTACATATGTTTTACATACGTACATACATATGTTTATCTCCTTTGAATATTTTAATCAACAACTGTCATCTCATTAGAAGCCATGACAGGGCTTTCTGATTAACTTCTAATGAAGCTGATAGACGTCGAAGTAATGGCGGTATATAATAATAAACAAATTAATTAAAGAGTGCAATTATTAGCGTTTATATATTAGCGCGCTAATTTCTGTGAACATTTTTAAAAAGAATGCGAGTTAATTGGTGGACTGGATTACAAGAGTCTAGAATGACTTACAGTCAACCGAATTTTATTGCGTAATTTAAATACGTGTAAATAAATAAAAATCGTCGAAACACTTCTTCGACCACTTAGCATTCTTATGAGCTACTGTCCCAATTGACCCCAAATTTACTCTCGCTTACGCTTAAGAAAAGATGAGAGAGTGGCCCAGTTGCTAAACATACTATATATAGATGCGACAACTTAAGAGCATTCGTTCAATGGAAGTTATCATCGAAACTTATATGATCCGGTACGTGGAAAGAACTTGGCCCAGAAAAGTTAAGCCGATGAACACGAGGACGTCAGCACATATTTCGGACCTCTTGCGAGAATGATTTCTTTTTCTGGTCCAGCAAGGTGTCATGAATCGTGTTCTAGGTCGAGACTCACGAGGTCCGGTAACCGTCGTGAACTTCCCGATGAGTTTTTGAGAAATTTCTTGGGAACCTCAGGAAAGAGCAGGACACTCGAAGAAGAAGTTTTGGCTGAAAATTTCAAGATATACCGACCGGATATTCAGAGTTTTATAAGGCCCTAGCCAATATCCGAAGCACAAACGGGGAAAAGCCAGATAGAAATAATTAAAATACTTATACATACATACATACACACATCACTTCCACAAAATTACTCCTGAAACGCCTAAGTTAATGCTACATCAAAAGACTTACGTTTAAATAATCTCACGAACGAATCTCGGGTTTAATGGGTGGGCCATATTTTGAACAAATGACTTATTCATAAACCGGAAGTACGAATAAACTCTGGGCAAAAACAAAATAATTTGGAAGTAAAAACACATCTCGTTTTCGTGCGGATTGAAGCTGAAGCATTTTTATGTATTCCCATATCAATAAATTGGTCAGCGAGAAATACATTTTCAATTTTTTACATACCACAATGCGTATTGTGTATTTTATGCTTTAATTCGCGATACATAGAGTGAAACGCCTCTTGACATCATTCCAGGCAACTCAGGTGCACATTTTCTCCATTGGCAAGGGGTAATTATTTTTTTCACGATAACCTGGGGCATTTAATTCGCAACTGAGCAATTGGTCAATCTATTCTCAATGAGCGCGTTGGTCTTTAATAAGCTTCTTGAATAATTTATTATTTTTTCACATTTTTATTCAGTCTCACGTAATGATCCGACAGCGCCTCATCTCGAATTTTGTTTAAAAGATTGCATTATGGGTAACTGGAAAAGTACGGTACTGCCCTATATGCTTGCAATTATACACATTCATACAAATTTTATCATCATAATTATCAACATTACAATTTGAAGATTTCCTACCGATAACCCTTTCACTCTGATAACTTTTTCGTCTTACATCCTTTTTTATTTGGTACACGAATTTGTTCCTTGGTCCTTCTCGCCGCGCCTAATGCACTATATATATACTCTTGAATTACGTTTCTAAAAAAATCATTGGAGCTCTAAATAATTATAATTCTTAACGTGTACCCGAATCATTTGTTTCTCCTTTTCTAATCGAGCTCCATTTCATCTCTAACTTATTGTTGTATACTCCATATCTTAATTTATCTGTCCATTTAACCTTCAATATCCACCTCCAACACCACTTTTCTATTTCTCCCTGGTCTGTTGTTTCTGCAATTCATGCCTCTGCTCCCAAGAGTGCCATACTCTACAAGAATGCTCTCAAGTTATGCTTCCTGGTTTGCAAACTAAACTCCTTTGGGCACACTAGTTGCCTTTTTGTAAGAAATGTCTTCTTAGCTAGAGAAAATACCCATCGAGCTCCATCCCCCATGTTATACTGTTTCAAGTTTGGGGAGATTATACTTGCTATAATTTTTCTCTTCTTTACGCGAAGCCTGCCTGTATTTCCTCTCTTCCGCATCATAAGACTTCAGATTCCTTTGTGTTTATTTTCATACTAAATATAGGAAGTGTAATTGTCACATTGCGTTCTATAATGTTTGCAGGTCTCCTGGATTTTCCACAGTCACAGAGATGCTATCGGCGAAACGGAGGATTTTAATTACTTTCCCGTTGACTTAAATACCTTATGCTTCTTTTACAATAACTTCCACGCATATGCTGACCAGTGTCATTAAGAAATAGCTTCCTTATCTAGCTAACATTTCCCTGCCATTGCGATGCTTTTTTAGGATATGAGTTTTGAGATTCAAATAAGTGTCTCGAAATTTTCCGGATTTGATCCTTTAGAGCCATACTTAACGGTGTACCTACAAAATAAAAGATGGCATCAACAAAAGATACGGCCTTTACTCGCTTATAAGGCGGCAAAAACAGGGGGATTGAGTGGCGGACTCAATTAGCGTAAGATTTAATGCCTTATCATCATTTAGTCCTAAAAAGTGAAGCAGCAAATACATCATCGTGCATGTGCCATAGGCACTGGGGACAGGGGGGGGGGCACGCCGTTATGGCTTGGGAGGTGGATCGATTAACTTCTGCGAAGCGTGCCGGTTCCTTGCTACATCAAAGGGTTCCGTTTCATGGTACTGTTAAGATGGATTTTCTCTAGAGGGGAATTTAAAAGGATCAATATTTCTTTTTGATCCAGGAGGCATTCCCTTTGGGCATCAATGTATTTTCTTTGAAGTTGGATCACTAAATGAGCCTGTATTTTGATTATACATGAAAGACCATATATTTTCTATTTTCTTGTACGCTATACGGCGTTTTTTTTAGATTAACAGCCGTGGGTTAGCATTTGAGAATTATGCAGGAAGGGAAAAAATAATTGTCACCAAAAAACGGTAGGAGAGATCATGTAAAATCTAAATTTAAAGAGTAAGTACTGGTAAATGCGATGAAAAGGTTAAAGAGAAATAACATTTTGCTGGTTAGGCCTCATTTAGAATATACTGCTAGTATATGGGATCCTCATGAAGTTGAATTGATTGCCAAATTGGATCGCGTGCAGCGTAGAGGAGCTAGATTTTTAAAAAGTTGTTATGATAAACGGAGTAGCGTATCAAAAATATTGTAGAAGATAAGCTGGAAATCACTCACGGATCGAAGGTAAAATTACAGATTAAATCTTTTGAATAAATTGGTAGGAGGTCTCCTTAGCAATAATGTTGAAAATGTATTATTACCCCCATCTTACTACGGTAGGAGAGATCATGCTAATAAAATTAGAGATATTAAGTACAGAGCAGATAGATTTCAGATGTCATTTTTTCCACGAACAGTAAGGGATCAGAATAACGTTCTCCGACCGTGGTAGGGGTAAAAATTAGTTTGGTGTTTATTTACCCCTGCCACATATCCAGCGGTGGTTTAGAGGATACTAACAAAATAATAACAAATAACTTTAGGGTGTATTTTTTTCCCACGAAAGATAAGGAATCCGAATTAGGTTGTCCGACCGTGCTGGGAGGGAAAAGCATTTGGGGTCAAAAGTAATCTGGTGCTTAATCACCTTCTGCCACACACCTTAGTGATGGTTGAGATTGAACACTACGCATATATGGAAGACAACTGTGTTGTTATGAAAAAGTTTTAGAAATTTATTAATTCTAAAACGACAACGGTGAAATTTTATTCAACAAAATGACCTTTTAGAATTTTCGGAACATCTTTATACGACTTGGTCCACTCTTTCCACTTGATTTCTCAAGAGGAAATTTCTAGTTTCTTCCCCTATCCTTTATCACAAGAACTAAGAATGAGGCAGTGCGTGAGAGAATATTCGAAATGGCGTGGACGCCTATCATAAGCAATCGTCCGGAGTCTCCCTCGGACGTTTCTCTCAACAGCCCGTGAAGTTTGAAAAGGACAAAAGTTTCGGAAAATATCATTCAGATTTAAAAAAAAATTGCTGCGAGGTGAGAGTAAGCGTGCCGAGTATTTTGGATGGATTGGGTTGGGAGCCCATGGGTTAACAAAGAGATTAGGCAAGTTGAGGACTTTTAGACAGGGAATTATCATGGTCAAAAATTTATCGTTAGAATTAACCTTAGAAATAAAATAGAGGAGATAGACCCCGTCACCGAAAGATTCAAGTATTCATTCTATCCTCAAACGATATGCAATCATTACGAAATCTAACCGAAGCAATGGAATAAATTTATTCAAAGACAAGCATTTAATGCTTTATTCAATCATTGCAATTGTACGAATGTAGGCATATACTCGTTTGTGTGCGAGTGTTTTTTGAACATGAGTTAATATCGATTCAAATGTTTGTTTGAACTAATGGTTGTATATGTATGGCTGGTGCCCTAACACCCCACGCCACACGTCCTTGCGACGATTTGTGGGAAATGTTCAGATGTAGATACCACCCACTAGGGGTTTATGCACCAAAAGAAACTCGTTCCCATCGCCCACCCGATGCAATAATAATAATAATACGTAGAGCGCGACTGACAGTGGGTCCGAGGAGAGACCAACTGCGCTAACTAAAATGCCCAGTGAGTTTGCGACCGACGTGAAATATTTCTTCCCCCACGAGGCGTCCGAACGGGTCCGGCCATGTTGCCCCTCATTTAAGCCACGCGTCTTCACACATGAGAGCCCTCGTGATACACTTTCGGGGCGCATCTTAATTCCAGTCTAGTGCCGTTTCACAGAGCTGCCTCTCTCTCTCTCGAGCCGGAGATTGGAGGGGTGAGCGGGGAGGAGGAGAGCACTCGAACGCTAATCCGCGGAAAACGACAGTGCGCGGGAACCGAAGGCTTGGTCGGTAATTGCGTGGGGAGGACTTTCTCGCCACGGAGGCGAACAATGAGATGCAGGAGGAGAAGAGTGTTTGGTTTAGGAGGGGGGAAGGGGCACTTCGGTTTTGGAGTGGAGGGAGGAATTTCCTCTCCCACAGGAAAGAAGGGTGAATGAACACGTGCTCCTTCTTCGGGGGGGGGGGATAAAAAAATGAAAAAAAACGATACTTTCGCACGAACTCCGAACAATCGCTTCGGTTTTGGATCGCTCCACTTTCCCTCCCTGATGCGACCGGAGCTGGCAGAAGAAGCTACCTACTCTTCCTCTCATCTCAACTCCAGGGACTGAGCCATTACGTGCCCATGCCTCTCCTGCGTTTAACGACCTCCCGAGATCCGCGTGATCGTCTCTCGGAAATGGGATCGAATGCGAGTATCGTGCCGCGATATAAATATAATGCCGCGGAAATGTGGTTGAATCGACGTAGAAATTTTGATTTACGGCGTCGCCGAACACGATGGTGGTGAGATGATGGCCCCTTCTAAACTGGAGGTATAAATTTAAAATCCCCATCCAATAGGTTATCTTCTATCTAGGACACAAATACTAGTATTTGTCATCGTCATTTCTAAAATAATAATTAAATACGCCCTAGTAGACACCATATTATTTTGGTTTAAGGCACACCAACCACCTAAAACAAACCCAAAATGTCTCATATAAATGTAACTGATCGTGCAAAAAACAAAAAATACATTACCTAGGATGGTTTTGAATCCGCAGCCTTTGGCTTGGCATTTTAATGCGTTATCTACCTGGCTACCACGGCGGAATTCCATATATCCCACCCAAAAGAGATATTTCCCATGGGCAATAAAATAATAATGACTATTTTTCCCTTTTCTGGTGCATTTAAAAGAATTAAAGTGAAATAAGTTACTATTACTTTACGTAGAAATCGTATCGATACTCAGCGTTCAACTGTATCATCGTCCCATCGTTTCATATTGAGTCGTTCGTTTACGTAGTATCGGTTTGCTTGACGGTTCGGTGTCGCTGTGTGATATTGTATGAACATCGCGCATCGCAATTGATCCAAAGCAGCAAGTCTACGCTGCGGCTTTAGGGTACAATCTCGAAGGCCCGCGAGCGGAAGAGACTGACTATGCTTACACTTCACGCACAAAGCACACATTCTCTAGGCTCCCTAATGGAGGATCCATAAGGGCATTTTCCCATCGGAAATCCGAGAGAAGGCGGAGCTGTTTGTTTCCCTTTCTCCTTTTTACGACCTTACCCGTTTTTTTTCTGGCCTCTCCATTCCACTCTCTCCTCCCACGCATTTTCCTCCCGGATGATACGGATGGATGCCCTCCAAAATTCGCTCCATAATACATATTCCGATTCTGGGTCAAGTTTGGCCAGCCTCTCCGAGGATCCAAATGATTTCAACAGCGGACTGAGCGCTCGCACCTTTCTCGGCGGAGGACTGCAAGTGATTAAATTCCATTGTTTCGGGTCTGGCTATTTTTAGACATTTGCATGTTAAGTTACCAAAGAATATCTGCGAATATTTCAGGCTCTTTGCATGATTGTTTTTACCATGTCCACACATCTCTAGAATCAGTTTAAGCCATCCCATACATTAGATTTCCATATGAAAATTTGGCAAAATTTTAAGGTAAGATTAATGAAAATAAGTTAACCATTTAAGACAAACAACTTAAGGGAATCATTAATAACAATGATCATCCCTTTGTTAAATTCCATTAAGTAATATTCTGTGGTCATGGATTTAGTTCTTAGTCAATAATTTTGGCAGAGAACTGAAAAGGACATTGTTAACTTCGATTATTACGTGAAATCATATAAAATCATAACTGTTCTAGGACTAAATTTCTACTTTTTCTCCTTGAATTTATTGTACCCTAGACGCAGTGACGTTGCGCCAATAAAGTCATGCATTTAGGGTGGGGTGGAGGCAAGTTAGGCTGACCTTCCTACAAAACGGTAAACCTACGCCAGCCGCCGGGACGCTAAAAAAAGGGCGACATTTTTCATTGCCCTCTAAGAACAACTCTTAAAAAATTCTTTAAAAAATCCAAATAAAGTTCATTATTCGCGCAGTAAAATTATCTAATTGTTAATAAACCCTACATGAAAATCACATGTGTAGTTTTGAGATACTGTCTTAAGTATCAAACCTACAGGAATTTTGCGCGAACCACTAATCTCTATGAGCCTAAATACTCGTATAGGTAAAAGTTTGGAATGGGGAGGAAGAGTGGAGAGAAAACTGGTGTCAATATCAGTATGCTCTTGCTGAAAGACACAGTCAAGAGGTTATCAGTTTAACGGCGCATAAGAAGGACGGATAATATTTTTGAAATGTGATTCTCATACTGCTTACAAATGGAGACAACTAGTTCGACTTCAACTTCGACTGAGTGGAAATTTCACTATTTCAAAACTGAACTACATATCTTTACATTCTCTTTTTATCCTAGGCACCCAGGCGGATTATTACTGCACTTACATTTTTCACACTCTCTTGCCTCCTCCACGGATTTCGTCTCAGAGTAATTTTCATGAAAAACCTATTCGGGCACATGTTTTAACTGTTGAACTTCTGTTCATCGATTTGAGGAGGTGTTGATAATAGAAGTAAGACCTCGAATAAGCAATAAACAACAGTTGGTGAAAACATTCCTTTCTTTAAATGCCAAATTATTTATTTCCTGAACTTTGCCACGCATAATGCCAAGGGTCAGCGCTTAATATAATATATTTCGTAGCAGGGTTTGTTTTTTGTTCCAAAGAGCAAGAAATTTTTTTTCTGCTCGAAGTACATTATTTTCTAAATATTTTTTCAAGTCGGTTCATAAGCATAACGTGATACACGCGAGGTTTGGTAGTAAACATAATTGCTCTGAGAAATAATGAACAAAAATTATTCACTAAACATCAGAGAAGAAGGCTATTCACAATTAAAATGTTGTGTTAATCACCTGGGGTATAATTTTTAACGCAAATTTATTATTTTTCCCAGTCTCTCGAATTAGGAACAGGGTATTAAAAAATGATTTAATATTTTATTTCCATTTTGGGCGAAAATATGTCCATGTTATTGCCGTTGGATTGGAATTTTGATTTCAATTGCTGAAACTATTTAATCGCTTAGCTAGTTTGTTTATTTGGTAAAGATCACGATTGTTAAACAAAAAAATTGTACGTGTTCTCAAAAACTGTTTCGAGCTCAAATTCCTTGAGAATTTGTTTCAAGAATACTATGAGAGCGATATCCATTCAGGGCAGGCTCGAGAGTTGTGATGCACATCGCAAAAAAGTCCTTGGAACCCCTTAAATCTATTCCCACAAAACTATGGAAGAAACCTTTTGGATTCTGAACCAATGACACCACTGGTTTTCCCAAAAGCTTCGCCCTGCTTCCTTGTATGTAATAACGTATAACAAAGTTTGATCAAGTCCAAGTTCACTGGTGCGAACTACTCACCCTACCAAGGAGATGAAAGCCTTATCACCCGATCATTCTTTAAGTAAATGTTACGGGACTATTCAAATCACAGTTCAACAGGGATAGGTTTGGTCGATTGGATTTAACTGATCACACGATTATTCTCCTGCTATTGCCTGCACCAACGTCACTTTGAAGGTCTACAGTAACATTCAATATTTATTGATCATTGCTATAGAAGGATTTTCTGCACTTTTACTTTTGGGCAATAACTTAGTTACCGAAAAAGCACCAATTTACATTTCCATCACATGTTTGGTAATTTCAAATTTATTATGCGTTTGTTGTCAAAGCGAGTCACACTTGGCGCCGTTTTTGTTACTATTTACTGCCGCAATGATGCCGCATAATCCGATTAGTTTAATTTAGAAAAGTTTTTTCTTTTCTCAGAAGGGAACCATTCCTGAGCAAGGGGGTAAAATCCTCCCGTCGTCCCTATTCTTCAATTAGCAAAATGCCGTTAAATTTATTGCATACTACATTTACCCTAAGTTAACTAGTGATTCAGTTTCTCAAATATTGAGTGACTATCGCATTCCATAATTTGTGTTTTCGTTTTCCCTTTGCACAAATGAAGTCGATTTTACACGCACGATTTTCCGTTGCGCCATTTGCGACTTTCTAGCAGTCGCCAAATCTGAGTGTGATAACGTTTATGAACTTCCGACGACTTATTTATCCATAATTCCCCATTTACATTTTTCCCGACCTTGAAATGTATTTGCATCCCTTAACCCCCCCCCCCACCAATTCAAATATGCTGCTAAATTCTCTAGTGTCCTTTCGGAGGAAATCTGAAAAACTTCCACCATTTTCCCGGGAAAAACACTGATTATGGGCGAGGGAACTCCCCGGCTTGCTTAGTGTGAGAGTGGTGAATGCGACGGCGGGTGGGAATTACTACCGCCGTTCGCGTCCCCTATCCCTCTCGCCTTCGGGATCCCTGGAGCATAGTCCTCTACACGGCCACCACGGCAACTATAACCAAGCAGCAGGCAGAAAATGGCGAAATGCGACCTCTAATTTATAATTCGTAGGTGGCCATGTAGGGGGACGCCTCCCCGCGGAAGATGTGGTGCCGTCCCTTGGGGACCGCGGTCCGCGGAACAGGGGATTTATGAGATGGGGTGAGGGAGAGAAAGTTTGGGAGTTTGGCCGAATGGCGCGAATTACGCTGAGGCAGGTGGGGTGGGGAATATTTCGAGTGAGGTTCGGTTACTCAGAGGAGGGCAACGGGGAACGAGGAGCTCGGATCTCCAGAGGGCGATTTGAGGATGCGGCGCCGGCGAGTGATCTTAACGCTCTGCGGTAGATATTGCTGTTCGGTGGCCCGATTAATTGAATTTCGATCGAGATCTTTTTCTAAATATATACCGGATGATACCCAACAAGCAAGTACGGGTTAAGAAATATGCACGGCCATGGGGTACACTACATGATTGTTAGATATAATTCCTCATACAGTTTTCTAATCGTGCACGATACGAATAAGCCTGGTGTATGAAATTTAAAAAAAAAGTCAACCTTTGCGATAAATTTCTTAATTTATTATTATTCCTTCTCTTTTGAAATTGAAGCATTTTTTTTGGACATTGTCCGGCTGGCAGAGTAACAAACAAAATTTTCTTTCGAAAAACAAAAAAATAGCAATGATTTCTCTTCTACAATACTTATCTGAACGGAGAAAATAAATATTTTTTTAATCGGGAAAAACACCATTCAAATTGAATTGGTAATCTCCATACGAAGCATCAAGGGAAAGATTGCTTCAATGGAAATAAAATCGACTTACATATTTCAAAGCAAATGCACGCTCCTTTGAAACCCTCTTAAGACATTTTGACCATTTTCTCATTGTATGTGCCTTTGTGCCTGCACGATTAAGCTGTTAGGTTTTTTTTCGAGGGCCGTAAGACACATTCTATTAATCTGAGTCCCGCGAAATTTTATATTGAATATTTTGCTTCAAAGCAGACGATTTGATTAAAGTCGATCAATCGGAAGTTGCTATCCGGATCACACTTTTGTATCACACATTTTTCCCTATCAGGTATATTCTAAGAAATTGTATTACTCTTTCTCCTTTTGAGCAAATATCTCCTTTAGTTTAAAATCGGCCTTTGATTGTAGGTAGACGTGTTGAAGAAAACGAAATTGAATACGTCTTTGTTTTGGGAAACACTTTGTAAAACATTTAATTACAAACATAATTGAATTCATTTTTGACTCACAGTACAGAAATGCATCCGCCAATAGTTGCTATTTCACAAAACGTCGATTAAAGATATCTGTGTACATTAAGAATTCTGTTAAACCCAATTGATAAATAAATATAAGCATATAATTACACTCATGGATATACAGTACATTACTCCAAAATAATAACTTACAAAACAATTTTCTCACGTGAAATATGGCAGAAACTTTTAAATGTGTTTGAACTTTTGGATTTACCATAGAATAGAATTGTATGTACTTTGTTTTAAACCGAATCAAGTACATACTGAATATACTTGATTCGGTCTGCAGAAAATCTGTCGGAAATACCTGTAGATCCTTCATGACTTTTAGATACAGAAAATTGTCTACGAAATGCAAAAGCGTATACTTTATTTTCCTGGAAATAACTTTAAAGGAAAAACTTATTTGGAGGGAACCAAATCGCGGTTCAATAGGTAAAGACGATAGTAAACGTTAGAAAATTTACTAAGAGGATAACGTCCACTATTTTTCGTCTTCAAGGCATAACATTCTATGTATATTAGAAGCACAATGATGTTGATTAATGGCGTTGGTCCTGAACAAGATAATATATTATTTTCGAATTAATAGGTATTTTATTATTAAGTTATGTACTGTATTATTTTTTAAGAGAGGTATCATCTTAAGTAATGAACGTATCCAAAGCTACGTACTGGTTGATTACTGCGGACATATCAAATATTTGTTTAATGTAGCTTATACCAGCTGACGTGAATATTTGCGTACTCGGACGCGAGCTGTTTTCGAGTCTCGACCCACTTCCGACCGGGGAAATTAGTTAATTAATTACCCAGCTCTTGACTTTTCTTTCTCTTTCAGAAATAGAATGGCAACAAAAAAGTGCGTGGTGGTTGACGAGCGCTGCCCCCCCCGAGCTTGCGGTGCTGGCTCAATGCAGCCGAGACCTCATTTTCTTCTCTCGATACTGACCGGCACCACATTCGTCCAGCCTAATCCCGTGCACGTTTCCCGCCAGGCTCTTTTCGCCGGATTTGCCCGCTTCCACTTCCATCTGGTGCGCCAAATGCTCGAATGCAGACCGTCATCCGGTTCTACTGAATCACAATACGTTTCGCCGCCAATTAAGCTGTTAATTTAATGCGGTGAAATGGACGCGTATGTCCGATACCACGGGAATCACGGAGTGCTCAGGGCAAGGGAAGTTGCCACAGGAGATAATTAAGCCCTCGGTGACCGACTTTTATTGAATTAAGTTATTAAAAACTCCCTCCTTTATCACACTATCCCTTTGTTTCGGGATAGGTCTTATAAACTATGGGAAGTCTTGCGGGAAAGGGATCTTCAGCCCAGTCTTGTTCCTTCCTTCGAGGCGAGAGACACATTTGCAATGAGAAAAGCAGAATGATCTTCACCTTAGATTCATTTTGTAAAAACGTAATTGGTAATCCTTTAAAATATCATTGTATTTAAGAGCTTTTGTCTATTTGCTCTTCTTGTGATGCATGTATGTCCATGTCATGAGTGACAGCTGACCAGACTTGACCGTTGCTACCAGGACAATTGCCTATTTGCAACGATAAATTCTTGAATAAATAAATAATAAATAAAGTTAACAACAATTCTAATACCTAATTTGGCGAATGACCGTCGTGTTTTTATTTTTTTAATTAACACAATTCTGGCTGCCGCAAATGACTGTCAACGTTTAATATAATTATTGGGTAATTATAATGCAACAATTTCAGAGAGTAAAAATCATTCGCCTTGACCGGGATTCGAACCCGGATCCCTCGATATCCGGCCGAGTGCTTTAACCAATTAAGCTACCGAGACGTCCTCTTACACTCTGAAATTTTCTTTGTTAAAGTTACTGTTACAGTTTCTTGAAATTTATTGGGTAATTGTCAAAATACAAACGACGGCTTAAAAAAGACCTTTAAGCTCTGGTTTTCGAGTTTGGTTGTACAAGAAATATTTAATATTTATGTCGAAATCGCATTATTTGAGGCCAATATTGCGGCTGGATTGCATGACAAAATAGGCAGCCCTAAATGGACGAAGATGATTTTTTAATTGTTAACGAAATGCGTTTTCCAAGATATAGACAGTCGTTGAGAAGCATACGGAAGTCTTTTTCTCTCTTATTGCAAAATCGAAGGGATTGGGATATGTGATCGAGACCGCGTTATATTAACATCGTCACCCTGATGCAAATGCACATTCGACGGGCCTTGAGTGGCGCCCACGCCCGGCGCAGCGTTTGAGACTGCCCGGTGTAGTCTTAGAGCCGTGGGTCCATTATTGTTTCTATTCCTTTCCCTCCTCTTTCGCCTCTCCTCGCTTCTCTTCAATCTTTCCTTATTCTTCTCTTCCCCTCTTCGAATTCAGCCTCCCGAACGTCGCTGCACTATAGGGCTGATGCACCCATTTCTTTTTTTATTTCTATACCAGCTTTTGCTCTTCATCTGTATCGAAACATAGAAGAGGTTGCATTTCATCTAGGAGATTCGCGCGTTTCATTTTCTTTTACTAGTCCAAAAAATATATATGGAGACCGGGAATTTTACAATTGGTCCCTAAGTGAAACGATTACAAAAATCCTTTCTCACGCAGGAATTTGAAACTAAACGATGAAAAATATAATTTATAGTGCCTTGTTTTCAGTGTTTTTTAAAACATTTTGACACCCTTTCTCAAAAAGTCGCGAAGAAAAGCCAATGATATTTGGTAAACAGTTTGAGAAAGATCTTTTGGACAATACATATTAAATCAACCAAAAATTGGAAGTTCGATGATCAACAACCTTTTGGAAAACATAAGGTCATACGGAGATTTCTAATGAACTGACTGTCGCTTTCCTAAATGCATGTATGGTAACTACCCCATCTGTGGATCTCAAAAGACTGCTTTTTAGCGAGATCGATTTGGTCGCAAGCTTCTTCTTGTATCACTTTAGCGATCTTAGAAGTGTACGGACCCTCATGCAATAACTAATGTTAAGAGTCTGCATGAGGAATGCTTCATCACCCAGAACAATTAAATACTAGTATACACCCGATAAATCAAGAAGGACGTATTATTGATTAGAAGAAATGCTGAATGGAAACGTCCACGTTTCTGCACACGTTCACTTGGCCATAAGTTTACGTTAGTTTACTTCCTTACGTGGATAAACGTATTTATAATATAACAAATTTTAATAAATGGCCTCCAGCAGGCTGTTTCTCTAAAAAGGAATTAAGAGTGAAATAAATTTAACACGTTGCATTCATACGACCACAATACGTATGCCCTAGCAATTTGAGTCATCCAATCATTCTAATGAATTTCCAAACCTGCTAATATATTTGTTAAATAATAATATTTATTATTACCAGTAGTCTATCGGGTTGGGATATGTTTTTAATGGACCCATGCACTATTGTAATTTTTGGCCCCGACTAATATGAAACAATATGCTCTTCAACCCCTTATTACCCAAAGCAATAAATCATTTTTTAGCTCCTCCTACTTTCAAAGTCCCTTATTTCTATCCAAATTCGTTTCTATCCAAAATGTGCATTATTTTCCTTCCTCTACATCGCTTATCCAATGAGTTCACGCAACCACTTGAATACAGTCTTCAGCATCACCCTGATTCTCGCTATCTGCGGCATCCCCTTATCCCCACCTTCTTCGAATTTTTCCCAAACAACCTTCTCCTCCTTAGCCATACCTAGAGCGTCCTCATTTATTTTTATTTCCGTCCATTTCTTTTCATTCTCCTTCATAACCACATCTCAAAAGTCACTGTTCACATTTTGCGCCGAATCTCTGTCCTAATCGACCAAGTTTCGACGTCGTACAAAACTACCCTTCATTTTAGAATTTGGGCTAGCCTTTCCTATACATGTTTACTTAGATTTAATTATATTTAAGGCGGAAAATAATAGAAAAACTTGATATTTGAAATGCCGGAGCTCATAGCTGACTACATTATTTCACCACGAAAAAAATCCGAGTTTTGATATATCGTCCTAAAGTTTTGAGGATAAATTATATGATTAAATACGTACACTGATGCACACATTTAAAAACTTGCAGCTAGCAGCTATCTAGCTGAAATTCACTTCCCATTGAAATAGTTCAAGGTACACAATGGAAATGTAAACCTCGTTTGCATATATGAATTGAAAAATGAACTACGAAAGTGAATTCTTGATGTTCTTACGACAACGGATGATTATAGTTTAATCTCTCATGTGGTTTAGTAACTGTTATACTCCTAACGAATATTCACGAAGGGAGTTTACTCGGGTGGACTACTAAGCTATAAAGTCGCTTCGATTGATTTTCTCAATTTGTGAAAATAATGCGATGACCTACTGCAATTTTGTATCCTCGATGAATCAAAAATTAAATAAAAAATGTATTTCATGAATATTTGACGCTGGAAATTTCAGTATCGAAATTAATATTAGCATTTATAATGAGTAGTACAACTGGAAGTGGTATATTAGCACAACTGTAGGCGCCTTATATTGATTATTATCACCGAAATAAATACAGCGTTATCATTAGGTGCTGCTTCGAGCTGAATTCTATGCATAGACGTGACGACATTCACGGAATGCTTCCATCTACCTTTTCCATTCTGTTGCGAGGTGCTGATAATGCAATCTCGGCTATCTTTGTGCACATAAGCCTATCGTCCTTCAAAAGTGATTTCAATTCGAAGGCTCTGGGAAAACGCTTGTTGGACGCCATGAGGACGTGAGCTGGATGCAGCCGAATGAGCGCAGTCACCAGCGTACATAGAATTATCCGGAACGTTAACTGCATAAATGCCGCTTCCTCCTTGATCGGCTGCCGCAAAATATTTGGAGCGTGACAACTCCGAGCGTCTCTATATAAATTATGCCGTGATTGCAAACACATCTTCGTCTCCTCAAAGGGGATCACAAACCACAGATATTCGTACAAAACTGATTCCGATCGGCACAGCAATTTTGCCACAGTGTAGATACCCGTAGTAGTGGATGGCAAAGCATTCTTTTATAACTCCTTAAATGCTGTAGCCATGGAGATATTCGCGTACTTTTAATGCAAGAAAGTTGTTGAAATGTGAAATTTCTGTTGCCATAAGTTTGGACTAAGATAACTGAAGTAGTATGGAAAAAAAGGAGAAGAATTGCTAAACAAAAAATATTTCTCAAAAAGGGAGAAATTTATGACAGAGGCGTTGAGTAAAGTAATTATGTACGGTCCAGAAACATGGTCATTGAACCAGGATGATAGGCGCAGATTGGAGTCTTTTGTTTTGGAGAAAAAATGAAAAAGTAAATTTGACGGCAAAAAAAGCAAACGAAGTACTAGGCACATTAGGGGTGGAGAGAGGGCTATTGGGAGAAATCCAAAGTAGGCAAGAAAATTGGGTACAGAGGATTTTGAATGGGGATAGAATGTTGAAGAGTGATAGAAGGGAGAGTGTTAGGCAACTGAATGTAGGGAAAACATGTTCGACGGTATGAATTTTGGTAGAAGAAAGAATTTACTGCAGTACAAGGCATCACGTAGTGCTATGTTAGGTGAGGCTTAGAAATGTATTGGTGTTCATTCTGTGTCAATCCATAGCCCATTGGGCTATGGATTATTGTTAATGGTAGCCCCATGGGCTACCATTAACAATAATCAATAAGTACGTATCTGCCTGGCCGATTATTGAGTTTGCCTGTTGGTAAAATACCAATATCGCGAACCAAAGGTTGCTGGTTTGAATCCCTCCACTGGGGGTTGATCTAAAATTAGTTAGATTACACGACGACATATGAATGAATTTGGAGCACTTAAAACCCAAATTCACTGCCAAATGAATTTTGTTTTCGTTTTTAAGGGAAAAATAAGTGCAGGCCATCCTGATCTTAACAACCATTCTCGGTGTGCTAAGGGAAAAGAATGTCTCCGCTCGACTAATTTAAAAGAACGAGGTTACAGAAATTTCTCTGCGTTTATTTTTTACACGTGACTTTTTTGGTTTACACTTCACTTTTTACTCTTCACGCATTTTCAGCTTTATATCGCACGAAAATATGTTGATAAGAAAGAACGGAAATAACCTTCAGATTTTAAAATGTTTTTTTCTTTCCCATTGTAAAGCTTGTCTTATATAGTAGAACTACACTTTACCTCATGAGATATTTTCATTTTTGCGGAATACAAGTAGAACACATTTTTCCCACCTCTCACAATTTTTCAAGTGCTTTGAATATTACTTGCCAGTGAATTAAAGTATTTACGAAAAATTACATTCCATCAATGGAACACTTTACTGTCATTTAACATGTATGTATTTAATATATTAATTTTTGGTATTGACAGAAGGAGACTTAAGATGCAAGGTTCAACTGAAATTAAAATGTCCGAATACAATTCAAATAAATATAATACGGTAATGGATTCAGTGATTGAAGAGTGCCAATTCAATGAGAAGGTTACAGTAGTCAACAGAAAATTTAAAACTATTAAGAGAGTAGCTACAGAAATTTATATGTTGCTTGATTTTTTAATGAATAAGTATTACTGAAGAATGAACTAACATTCCATATTTATAAAATGAAGAAGGTTAAGCGATAACAATAACACGCAATAACTGGACTTGACGAATTGAAATAAGTAAATTATGCCGCGGGGAAGGGCGGGAGGTAGTACCCGACGATATGAAAATGGTACCCTTCTAACATTTGATCTATCGGTCAGTAATTGATCTGCCATAATTTAATTTACTACTATCAAACAGTGATCCAATATCATGTATGAGTTGTCAAGGAAAATAAAACGGTCTGAACGCTGCATATTATTGTTTTGCAAAATTAAAGGAAATTTTGTGGAAGTAGATTTTGGAAAGGAAGAACACAATAAAAAATTTCATTCCACGCAAAATTGACGATGTCTAACTACGAGTCAAGTCATTGCGCCATAAATTTCATGGACCATAATTTTTGATACGGGTGACATCAGGGTGACTAAATAGTCACTTTGATGCAACGTCGTTAGAACAGTGTTAGAGCAGGCATTCTACACGGGGCTATCTTGGCTCCTGAGAAAACACCCAATCGATTAGATGCAGCAGCGAGTTTACTCTCGACTACATAAGTGGCTCATCTCAACCCTACTCTCGTTGCAAACGCCTTCCAAGGTTTCCGACTCTCACCCCAGCAACATTTCCAAACGAGGCCATCTTCATTGAAGTACTGGAGAGACGACGCACTAGTCAAGATGAGTCAACACAATGAGATAGTGTGTGATTTAACGCGGAGATGAGCCAACGCAGATGAGATTGTTGGCGAGAATTCAGGGTAACAGCCCGTGACCCTGGAGGAAATGGACTCAGGGGCGATGACGCAGCAGCGCGGAAGCCTAGAGGACCGGGTGTTAGGCTTATAACTAGAGAATCCCAAGTTCAAATGCGTCCGATGCCTGTGGACGCCCCCGGATGCGTTATTTTGTCGGTAATAGAGCTTCCTGGAAGTCCACAGGAGGGAGAGGAAACTTGGTCCCATATTCTCATTAACATTAATCCTTTAACTCGACGATTGGTAGACTTCACTCCTCCATTTTTCCTTATCCGATACTAATTCTTTCACGCCCCGGTAACTCGTCCGTCTTACATGCATCAATATTCAGCCGACGTATTTATTACATGATCTTCCTCGTGGGACTTAACCTTTTATTTTCCATCGTATTATTTTAAAAAAATTCGTTATGTTTCAATGCATCAAATCCCTCTGGTTTTTCTTTATCTTACAGTGCTACATTTGGTCTTTTCTTACTACGAGTATTTTTATTCTCCCTCGTATCTTACGTTATATCTCTCCTTAATCTCCCAATGAAGATTTCGAAGGTTCTCCGGAGGTCTGCTTTTCAAATGGCCCATATTTTAGATCCATAAAGTTCCCCACACCACAGTAATGCTTTCACGAGCTGTGTATCCTTCTTTGTCACAGGACCTTAGTCGAGCATAGCCGTTGCCATCAATACATGCATTCTTAACTTGAGCCACTTTGCGCTTGACATCGATTGAGCTTCTTCCATCTCTTGCTGTGATACTTCCGTGATAGCCAAATGCCTCCATAACTTGCATCTCACAGAACTTATGGAATGACACTTGACACGCTCATCAAACTAACCTAGGGGGTTGTCCCATTTCCTGAGTAAGTCCAAGAGCGCACTCTGGGGTTAAAATGAGGAATTTTAGAAAAATTAGTAGACGAATGGAAGCGTTTCGTTCTAAATAATCATCCTTCCCTTAATGGTTCCTATCTTGGATGGATGAGTCCGCCCAACTGTCTCTCTTTTGAAGGCGAGAACAGTTAGCCACTCGCTTGGGGAAAGCGTTCCGTTTTTTGGTCCCAAACCCCTTTTACTCTCCTCCACTGCGAGGTCGCCGAACGCGATTATGCACTAACTGTAAGATCAAGGTGAAGTTCATTGTTTCCTTCAGAAATTAATGCTTCATTCGACATCTGGCCGTGAGAGCGGCCGCGCTTGTGCACATTAAAGATTGCAAATATGAGATCATCGACTTAAATTGACTTAATTTGGCTCTTTAAATAGGGATAAATTTTTTATATTCCGTAAAAACTTAAGAAATACATGAATAATTTTCCTCTTGGATTTGAGTTCAGCACATTTTAGAGGGTCGGAGAAATACGCAAATTCGGGTGCATTGTAAAACGATTTGAAAACTGCAAATAATTGAAAAAAGAAGTTATGGGTCCAATAATTTATTGTAATTATAGAAGGGTAAATTATTTTTAAACATCATGTTATGCGAATTGAAGTTAATAAGCTAAATTTGTTACGTGTAACGTTTTGTTTCAGCCGGGCGGCATTACAATGTGGGAAAAACTGTGGTACGTAATTACCAAATCGTTCTTCCCTATTCCTTTGTGTCATCATTGCGCGCAAATGGCAATGATATTTCACCTACTCCGGTACCGGCAAACATACTTGAGGTTCATTTTTCGTCATGGAGACAGCCATGTCCCGAACGTACCCGAAATCGTCTGAGATAACGACGTCTTTAAACTGTTTTTTCCGGCGTGCTTATTCCATCAAAGAGTGACCGTGATTTCAAGGTGAATGAACAGGCTAATTCGGTAAAACTCCCGCAGATGGAGTCCCTCGTGAAGGGAAATAATTTTTCTGTTTCTTTTGCTCTGTCAAATGAAAAATTCTATGTCGAATATCCAGGTCGCTTTCGATCGAGTTAATTTAAGTGCACTGCCCAAGCGTGCCATCTCGGTTATTTCATTTGAAAGTCTATCCTGGTGTTGCCCTTGCAGGGATGCAGGGAATCACTTCTTTGAGATTCGTAAAACATGCCATCTATTTTATTTAAAACTCTCCGGTTGGCTCAAGAACTATCTCATTAAAGCCATCCCGTCGGGTCGTTACGCCCGAAACCGTAGAAAAATTAAGTTATCCAAAGTATACGAAACTTTTCCAGTGCGTGGTTTATCTTTATTTCTAATTAAGAAGTCAGTGTACATAGTTTCTCTTATTTTTTCAGGTTACTAAACCGCTAGCGGCGATTAGTTGGATTCCCCACAAAATGAAGAAACGCTAGCAAAAGTTGATGGAGTTTAACGTATTGAAATACTAAGGCAGGTACTTCTGTATCATTACATTCTAGTTAAACTCTTGGAGAAAAGTTATGATTAAAAGGTTATTCAAATGAATCTCCTATAGTGAAAACTGCGTTCAGTTTCACCATGTTATTAATCTATTATACACTAGTACTGTGAATAAGGCGTCAATGATTTAATAGTTGAAGTGATCAGCATCTGAACCATCTTTAGTTGACGAAATCTCAAGCCTGGATCAGAATGCGGACGGGAAGAGAGAGTACACGAAAAAAATGATGAACGTAGGATTTGTAACATGGAGAGTAAAGAAGGAACTTAAAATTCAGTTTCAAGGCATAAATTCTCGACAAATGCAGCCAAGAGACGGAAAATAAAAAGAATAAACTTGTAAAGTGCTTTAGTTTAAAATTATTTTCCCTAATTTCTGTTGATGTGTTGAATGTTTTTTCCTGAGTGGCAGAGGGATCACTGTCACGGGATATTACCCTATGGCCGAGTGTGTATGTGTTTGGGAATCACGAGGGCCACCGTGACGCCAGAGAAAAATCGTATTTTATCTTATTTTTTTTCTTAATTTGATACCCTACGGGGGGAGGCGGTCACTGCTGTGTAAGCAATTCTCCGTAAACCCTGAGCGTGCACATGTTTGAGACTAAATAGGGTTACTGCCCAGTACAAGCCCTGAGGGTTAATGCGTCTTAATTTTACGTCGGCGACATCTGTAACTCCTCAACCACAGCCGTATCCACTCTCTCCGACCCTTTAAAGAATACGGCATAAGGCATTTATAATTGCTATTTATTTCAACAGTTGCAGTCACGTTTCTTATCTCATGAAATATTGAATACAAGCCTGTAAATAGAAACTGCGGTGCTCTGACGATATTTTCATACAAGGATTATCTTCATATGCCTCGTTAGTTTTAGTAGAATTACGCTACAACAGTTACGAACGGCATGAGAAATATTTATGCTATTTTATATATGTTTAAAATAATGGAACGTCCACTTTTAATTAGGAAATAAGTAAAAATATATTTTTTGCTGTTTTTCGATGAATAGATATGAACTGATCGAAATTATTCTTAATATCCTTGAAAATCTTCATCATTTTAATTCGACCGAAATATCTCCAGTACATTTCACTTTGCGATAATTGCCGGCGAAACAATCTTTTTCAAGCTCAGTACAGTCTTATAAAAATGCGCATTAAACATTTTTGTTTCTGCACGCTTCTGTATATTGCATAGCATTTTCCAGCGTGAATGGAACAAGGTACGACTTATCGAGGCTTTAATGCTCCTTTAGCGTGCTTTTGAGACAGGTACGTATTAATTCCAGTGCTGGAAAAAATCATCCGCTCAGTGTGGATATTTCGGTCTCCCTAGCCCTTTTCATTACCCGCTCCCGTACGATGGAGAATTGGGTTCCGTCGGCGTATCCTACCGGGGGGGGAAGTCCCTTCCTTTTGTGTTCCACAGGCTGCGCATTGCATTTGTTCCGAATACATTTCCGCAAAGATGAGAGACGCGCGGACAAGTGTGCGTGCATCATACATAATTCGAACAGATATGCACCAACGTCCTTTGAAGAGACGGACGTCCCACACTGGGGTGCTCATTCGGACTGCTTATCCGCACACGCTGCCGTATCATCTCTCTCCTTTCTCCTTCTCTTTCGCTCTCTCTCTCTCGGCGGCGACTCAAAACGAAGCGTTTGTTATCGATCCCGAAAGACCGACGCAAGCTAGGCGGTGAGAAAAGCATTTCGTTTCCACTATCGAGTTACTAACAAGAGTTTAACGCCTTAGCGTCCAAGCGGGTTTCATAAGCTCCATCGGGGAACCCTTTTTCCGTTCCGAGAAACTTCTTTCAAGCTCTGGGTCGGGACGGTACTTTAGTCGGCTTTTTGTGTTAGCTAGCGGACTCAGAGGTTGCGAGTGTACATATATTGATGCCTTTTAGCGAAAGCCCGGAAGAGGTCTGGAAGGTAGACGTGTAATAAGGTAGAGTCGAGTGTTTTTATTATCTATCTGGTTTGAAAAACCACGAAGGAGACCCCATGTAACGGTGCTCTCAATGATAAAATTTTAAAGATAATTCTTTAGTTCAAGTTGCTCTTGAGCACGAGTTGACAGCCTTTTTCTGAAGTTCGAGGCCCTCGTATATCCCTCAGAATAACCTTCAACGGTTACAAAATGCCATATGCTAGATATTGGGAAATTACTCCAGCGGAAATCGAGTGGATCCCGGTTCGAGTCTCTTTCAAGATGTTTGCTTTTTAAATGGTGGATCAGGGGATCCACCTTCCACCAGGGGATAATTCCGTTAAAGTAACTGCGTCAGCATCTTCCGCTATCTTTTGAATTTCTTCTTTTTGTAGAAATTAATTCAATTGCGTTTAGAAAAAATGCTTTTAAAAGAAATGGGGGGGGGGGTTGATGACAGAAACGTTGGATTGGGAAAAGATAAATGAAAACTTGGATATGAAGCGTGGTTTTATAGAGAGCGGTAACATGGTTGTTGTAGCAAGACCATAAGCGTAGATTGAAGGTTATATATATATATATATATATATATATATATATATATATATATATATATATATATATATATATTAGGAAAAGGGATAGGAACACATATAAAAGACAGACGCAGGAGAGATGGGGAAGCCGGAATCGAGTAGATCACAAGTGCAATGATATTTCCTTGACTGGGACTTGAACCACGGATCTTTCGACTTATAGATTTCATCAGTTTTTTATTGTGATAATTTATATTCACTTATCCTATCGAAGTAAGGTGAAATATCGACCGCATTTCAATATTTCATCTCTCTCCACTCTTACGTCCTTAATTTTTTTCAGTAGTTTCAGTCTAGTGCTAAGTGTCATTTCTGTCAACGAATTAAATCCGATTTGCTTTAGGAACCCACGAGTTTTCATCGCTTTCTCCGTGGGGTAAGCCCTGGTTATATGTAGAGTCCTTACATGAGTGTGTTTAGATGGAAAGCGCTTTTCCTCTTCCTCCCGACCACCTCGATGAAGTTTTTCCCGCGGAACCCGTTCTTTATCGGGCCCAATCTACTCAGTTTATCCATAACTCTCTCTTTCTCTCCTCCCGCGGTCGTCTTCCCGGTTTAACCCTCACTATATGAAATAACTGCATACATACGTGTAGGTCCTCACTACTAAATCACTCATTCCTCACACTCCCAAGCGTGGATTCGAGGTAGGGGAACAGTGTAATGACTCCCTTCTCCAGAATATTTGCACATTCAAAGAAAATACATTCCTTTTCAGACTCTTTTTTCCCTTAAATGTTTGAGTAGTTGAACCCACGAGGGTAGTTTCGCTCTTGATTGGGAAATAATGATATAAACAAACTTTAAGTTCACAGAAAATTAAATGTATTCACCAAGAGGAAGATTCTACACTGTAGCATCTTCCGGAAGCCATTCCTGAAGATACTAAAAAGCAGTGGAATTGGTGGAAGAATAAATATAATATTCATTGGAACGTAAATCTCGGCACTGTGCTACTTTACTGTCATCTTAAATTGAAGTCCAGAAAGTCTCAGCCACAACCCTATCTCTCTCTTGGGAATTTCAAGCATGTTTTACATTGATAACAATGAATACTTCAATAATTTAATAAATTCACTATTATTACCCTTCTGCGCGAGAGCAGAAATGTCCTCTCGGACAAAATAATGCAACTCGTGTCGAGGGGTGGATCAAGACCAGAATTATGGTGGTGGGTCGGAACCAGCCCTATTTACAAGGAAGAGCCCTTTAAATTTAAACCCTCCCCTTCATCTCTCCCCCAAATTTTTAGAATGCCTGACTTGACTGCCCTCGGTCTACAACGATCATGAGCTAAGGATTTCAAATTAAATCATAATCTGAACCTAATAATTAATCAATGCGTTGAATTACGACTGTCATTTTGATAATAGTATAGAAAGAATGGATACTGGTTACTAAGGAACTCAAATCATTACTATTCCAACGATTAGAGTGGAGTGTGAAAAGCAGATATCGATAGAAAGAAGTCAAAAATAAAGAAAAATATTTTATTCGAAATCAAGAGATACTTTCATTAACTTCCACCCTTCACTATATTCTCTTCCTTTTTCAATAGACTGAAGTCAAAATTAAATTCCCGTAAAATATAAACCAATGCTATTCCAGTGAAACTTTTCTGCTCGCAAGCGTTCCTGAACCATATTTTGGATAGGATTCGCCGTAAAAAACAATCTCTCTGCTGTAGCTGTCGAATTGGAAACGGATGCCTAAATCACAAGAAGCTTCCTGATGCATGAAAAAAATGCCCGAGAGACTGATATTTAAGCTTCAACAACTCTCGGTGGAATAGTTACATTTGAGTTGTTGTTCCCTTCTTCGCTTTGCAATTCAGATTTGAAAATTCCTCATAACTCTTTGAATTTTCACAATTGGCTCTTTTCTATTTCTCTGTTTGAGCTGTACTGAGTTTCTCGTATTCATTTCAACCGTTGAAATCTCACTTTAAAATGGACTGATGGTGATGGATTCAACTGGATGAGTGCAGCACTAGAAGCAATTGAAGTGACTCATTCTATAATATTCAACGTTTCCCCTTTCAGCTTTTGACCTTTCCTTCTGGAAAGCTTCCATCCTGAAAACCTATTTTACCTCCAAGTTCGTCACAGACTTGATTTCGTTATTTCATGGGATGAGTGACATTCAGGTCGTGTCGTGTCTTTTCCCACGCATCTTCATGGCTCAAATTAATACTCAGTACTTTTCGATGCATTTAAAAGTTCTCCAAGGTAAATTCTGATCATCCGAATTTTTTTAGCCGACATTGTCTTCTTGCATTGACATTATAATCGTCTGACATTATAAGTGGATCTGAAACCATTACCTTGGGTTCTAAAATGACGAAAAAATACCTAAAATCCAAAATCATGAAGTTTAAGAAAATGGACGATTTAAAAAATTACCACAAGTTTTGGTTCGAAAAGATGGTAATCGAAAAACGGAGATGAAGCGATAATATTAATAGAAGCATCCATATGGGTTCCATAAACAGGGTGAGTGGGAGAAAATAGTCCTCGTGCCGACCGCTACGAAGTTCGTTCACGTAGATACAAAAGTCCAACGTTACAATGGTGAAGGGAACTGTTTTCTCATTATTTATCTAGATTCTCTTTTTCCATCTTCATTAGCGCAAACCTTAAAAGAAATGAGACTATGGGGGAGAATCTTTCTCCCAAATAAGTCCTCACTACGACTATTAGGCTACAATACTGCTTTTTTACACCGCCGTATTTGTTTTGAATTTAAGAGAGGAATTTTATTTTGTCCTGTCAAACAAATTCCTTAGTCGGGACAGAAATTCCTCACAGATTTGGTCATGCAAAGTTAGTGAGGAAGTTGACGCATTAAACTACATTATTTTGAAGATGTTATGATCCATTTTATATTAAAAATATGTCCCTTCAAATAATAAAAAATTTTAGATCTATCACATTCGTAAAACATTGTCAGAACTCACATCAAAATAAACAGGGGAAAAAAGGGAACTATTATTAAAGGAAGATGGAAACGTAAGAACTAGGAGATGATAATTTGAAATTGTCATTATAAAATTAGAAATAAAAAAATTGATGCTTTCAACATTTTATTTAAAATCAGACACGACCTTGGGTTGAAATAAAATTCTTAGTATAAAATACATATTAACTCCAAGAGAGTGAACAGTTCCTACTCGAAAGCAAAGTTTCTGGCTTAATTTTTAAGGAAGCAAGACAAAGAAATGAGATCTGTTGTACTTTTCCGTGGAGTTTCATGAGGAACGACAGCGGTTCAAACGTAATTTTGAACAAAAACACTTACGAGTCCATCTTTTGAAGCGCCTCGGTGAATTAAAATTTTCGGAAAAAGGGCAATGGGTTTAATTAACACAGTCACCGCAGTAAATCAAATGGTAATTATTAAATAAATCTTATTTCATTGCAAAACGTATAGTTACAGGCATTCATATACATTTTTATCCCTAGTTTTCAATTTCAAAATTACTTATATGAATTGTATTCACATTAAAACTTTGCCTCGTTTCAAGCCCGTACCTGTATTTTGACACAATGAAGACGCTCCTAAAAGCCTTAATTCCCTCAACAAAAGTGTGGGACGCCATTTCTCTCGTGGTGACTCTGATATTCTCGCTTTGAGATAGTTTTTTTTTCAAATCCTGACATGCTCCGCCTACCCAAATAACAATAGGCCCTCTTGTCTATCTCGTGACTCCCCCGTTTCAATGATTTCTCCGTTTCCAAGAATCTGGAGCTTCCGTATTGTTGTTCAGCTGCGTACTTAACGTGGGAAAGATGAAATCTCACACCGGAACGCCGAATGAGTGCCGCGATCATCCGGTTTCCATGGTTCCATTTGTTCGACAGGAAAAGTTTAGCTTTGCTCGTCCATTCTGGGTAACTTGGTTGAGTTTATGTTGTTCAGTAAAGCATCCTTAGCCGGATGAATTCTTTGTCGGTGTGTTTTTTTCACATACACACTGGAATGATGACAAGAGCACAGGGATGCGTCAGTGATTATGGAGCAGGAAGGATTTCCGGCCTCCTCTGAGATAACGCGAGGATGCTGAAAGAAAACATTGCTTTCACTGAGCTGTTGCAATGGAGTTCCAAAGGTCTAATGGCTGCCGAAATTGTTTTATATAAATTGCCGATATTTTATATCACTTAATTTTCTGATAAATATAAATCCACGAAGAAGTAAACGAAACTATCAATGGTCACGATCAAAAAGCTTATGTAGCACGCGCTGGAAAATGATTTCTTCAGAAGCATGGTTCCTACCATTTGATCTCCGAAAAAAAGACAGAAACGAATAGAACACTTTACTCGCGAAGCTTTTTTTCTCATTTCCAAAATCGACTCAAAATTTCAAGCATGGGGACATAGTAAATAAAAATTTCCTTCAACCGAACGAACACCAGACCCAGAAATTCAGCGACCCCATATCATAGTTTTCTTTCAGTCGTAAACCGGAGGTTTTCTTACTTTAATTCCCATTGATTTCACTTGGCTTCCTTCGAATGCGAAGCTTTTTGTCGTCTTTCACTCTAGGCCAGCTTTGGACCCTATGTGGGGGTAGAGCGAATGGGTGACAAAGTCACCTCCATCGGCGACAACATAGTAGACGTAATACCATCACCTCATTGCATCAAGTTTTCTATGTCCATCAAGAATTCAATTTTCAATTACGAATCAGATTCTGCGGAAAAATTAATCGAGGAAAAATTAAATTTTCTCTCACCTAATATTTTATCCACCATTAAAGTCAAATTCAGATTAGAGATTTCTGCTGGTTTATCTCTCCTGGTCAACTAGCGGATTAAGCTGATTTAAAGTTAAAAGAATATATGAATTACACTTAATTTACGAACGAATTCATTATAAAGGTTGGCCTTTGGAATCATGGCTGGAAAACTAAAGTTCATTATATATAGAGTGCTTATCGAGAGTGTCACTGTACAGACAATATACTTGCGTCAAAGAATCGCATGGTTGAAGCCAACTCACTGATTGAAGTGGGCCACGATATTTATCGCGTAGATAAGAAATTACCCATTAGGTAATGACACTAAATGAAAATGAAATGGCCACATATACAATGGATACATACATATACGTGTGGGTATATATAAAAATATAAATGTATAACACTTTTGTGAAAATCTCACGGACGTTAACAATAATGTAAATGGAATTAACACTAGTAGACACAAACCCAGAAACACATAAAAAAGGAACTCACTGGGTCTTGAATTTTCGGTGATACATCCACCTTTCTCAAGAGGAGGGAGGAACAAAACTCCCCATTCCTCCCTCCTCTTGAGAAAGGTGGATGTAACGCCGAAAATTCGAGACCCAGTGAGTTCCTCTTTTATGTGTTTCTATGTTTGTGTCTACTGGTGTTATTTCCATTTACATTATATATAAAAAACACAGTAATCAACCCGAAGGTCGGTTTAGTAGGTGATGGTAGAGCTCACCTATGTACTAAGCCCGACGGCGTGTGAATATTCACACATCAGGGTAGGGTGGCCAGTTCCTTTCCCTGTGCCGGTTATGGTTTCCCAGTAAGATCTGGTACCCGAAAAATCAACTAGCTTACATTATATATATATATATATATAATATATATATATATATATATATATATATATATATATATATATATATATATATATATATATATATATATATATATACATTGATTTAGCTATGGGGAAAAGTGATAGAAACACATTTTAAGAAAAACACAGGGCTAGTGGTGAAAGAGGTAGAAGGGAGCGGATCAGCAGAAAAAAAGTTTCCTTAACCAGAACTTAAGACCACGGACCTTCGATTCGCTGGGCCGAGGAGCTAAGGGAATTGAAATCTCAAAAAGCCTTTGGGATAGACAACATTCCCACGGAACTACTTAAGGGCTTAGGAAAACGTGGACGGAAGAGTTTTTGTGAGATAATTTGTAGCATCTATGAGGGAGGAACTAGGACGGAAGATTCGCCAGATTAGTGTTAGTTCCAATCCCAAAAAAGAGAAAAGGATCCATATTTGAGGACTATTGAATTATAAATTTCATTTCGGACGAAGAAAAAGTGATTTTTCAGACCCATCAACAAGATGATGGAGAGCAGGGCAAATGATTACTTATTGGATAATCAGTTAGGGCCCAGGAAGGGGAGAGGAACGTGTGATGTCATCGCAGTAATGAGGTCACTAAAAGAGGAACATAGAATAACATCAGGAAGAGTCAATGCGCTGGGCATGGGATGAGAATCAATGTAAACAAAGAAAAGATTATGTTTCCAATATATTTTATGCATTGTTGATTATAAGTCCAATATTATAATAAGAATTCTTAAACTAGGGAGGTAACAAAACGTCTGCCTATCCTGGAAGTGTTTTGGACCAAAATGATCAAATAATAAGGATATAAATACAATTATGTTAGGCAAAGAAGCTTCCACAAGAAAGGGAATCAGGAAGTTGAGTAGGTATGATAAAAAGAGACTCATTAAAATTTTATATGGAGCGTGATTTTGTAGGGCATGGAAATAGTATGTTCTAAAAAGCAAGACGATATAAGTACATTGGAGTCCTTTGAAATGAGGGCGTGGAGAAGGATGGAAAGGGTGAAGTGGACAGAAAGTTAAATTAGTGGGGAAATGCAAGTAATCGTTGGGAAGGAAAGAATTTTTCGGAGAAATACAAAAAGGATACAGGAAAGATGACTGTAGAGCGTTTTGATCAACGATGGGATATTGAGGACTGTGACAGGGGGGAGAACGCTAAACAAGAGAAGAAGGGGACGGAAAAGGATGTTTGAACGTTATGAAGGGTGGAAGGAAGAATGTGGAATTGAAGAGGGACTTAGTGCAGTGTCGGGTGTCAGGTAGTGCTTAGTTAGGAGACGCAAGGAACTGTATTATTATAGCATTTCCAAGTCTTTGTCCATCCGAAACCTATCTTAAAAGGTAGAATATCAATAATAATATTTTTGTGCGTGCATGTAAACTTAAATGCATGTCATTATATGTGTGTATATATAGACTCGGGGACACCGCTAGCAATACTTAATGAACAAATTGTATTTACGATTTTTATATACAATGCTTACGATACGATAAACTGGTTATTATGAAAAATAAGTAGTATGACCACATGCTTGAAGGTGAAACGCAAAACAGAAAAAGACACGATATTTATTAGACTATTTTGGTGGTACAGCTTTCAACGCAAAGGTTTGGCTTGAGGGCACGTGTGACGAATTGCGAGGAATTATATTAAAATTACGTGCACCGCAAGACGTTTTCACATGCTCCATTAATAAACACTCTGATTTCCCACAGAACACGCCAAAGACTTCCCCCCTTCGGAATATTTGTCGGAATCAATGATGATCCATTGGGTTTTCAAAATTTGTTATCACGTTTGATATTGAGAGGAAGGAAATGTAACAATTTCACTGAATTTATTGGTTATATTTTAACTAGATCCTAGACGGCGACATCTGCGGCTTCATAGTATTCACGCTCTATGGCAGTCGCAGCAACGAAGCTCTGGAGCACAATAAGAACGACAGGAATCGGATTTACGGGAAGCATGGTTCTCTAGAGTTTGTGAACTTCGTCGCTCCGTCATGGGCTAGCGACAACCTTAAAAATCCAGCAAGGTTCTGCTTCTTATGACAGTACATAATAAATAATGTCCTTTTTAAAAAAATTGTCAATTGAATTTGCATGTTGCGATACAATTTCAAATTGTTCATAGACGAGTTACTTACATTTACTTTTTACACGATCGTCTTCCTTAAAAAGCGACATTATACCTCCTATGAATTGGAAAGTAATATTGAGATAAATATGACGTAGAAGTATCTACGTATATCTTAGTCTGCAAGTTTTTAAGTGCCTCAAAGCATGCACTTAAGTTCACTTCGAAATTCATGCTTTTAAATGAAAGTGAGCAGGGAGAGTAATCAATGACATTTCGTATTTTTTTCGAAAGACTTGACTTCAAACCTATTGAAATACAAATGCAAGAAAAAACAAAACGCGAATTTCCACTTGTTACTTGAGATCGTAGACCTTTTGAAGTTGTTCTTTCAGTTGATTTCAACCAATTTAAGTGCTTTGCGCGTTCAGCCGGAGGAGAAATTTCCCCGACTACTGAATGAATAATGCAGGTGGAGGAATGAAAACGAACTGCACCTTGATCATTTTCCCTTCTGTCACTTGAGGCCACTGCACGGGTGAAATAGGTACATCTGGAGTTGAGTTCTATGAATGTATGACTTCCGCTTCGTATACATCAACCTCGGCCGAAGATGGAGCACTTCGAAACTAGCGTACCGGCATAGTAAAAGCCGTGTTTCATTAGAAATAACATCGCGTCAGTCTGTGAGACTTGATGAGTGTGGGCTTGTTTTCATCTCGTAGCTCCTATCGGCTATCATTCCTTCTTTGAGGGTATGTTATATTTTTTGTTCGAGTGGACTTTCAAAACGAAAATAATTCGAAATAAAATATAAAAATACATTTATTAGCGGTAGATATTAGGGATAGAGCGTTGGACTACTGACAGGGTTCGATTGCCGGGAAAGCCTCTCTGGGCATCTGCTGCTCCACCCAAGCTAGTTGATTTTTCGGGCGCCAGATCTTCCTGGGAAACCATAACCGGCACAGGGAAAGGAACTGGCCCCCCTACCCTGATGTGTAGATTTCACACGCCTAATTTGAATCGTACCCCGGACCCTCCGGTCAGTAGTCCAACGCTCTACTCCCTGGACTACCGCGACCCATACATATATACGATATACACCCACACATAAGTACATATGTTTCTTAAATTTTAGGAGATTTTTAGTTTCTTAGGTACTCGCTTAAATGCAATGCGATAAATACTTGAATTAATGCGATAAAATACCTGTACCTCGAAGTGTACAAATGTACACTTTTTGGGTTAATGGAATTAAATTAAAAGTTTAAGGTGTAATATCAATCTATACTTGTCACTTACCGATTATTCGCAACGTTCAATTTTAAAGGTATAACAATAACTTTGCACACCAACGTTTCGCCTTTTTAATTTTAAAAATTTCTTGGCCATTTTTGAGTGAAAGTCAAATACGAATCATGGCCAATCACCCTTGGCCGTTACCTTGGAAACTATTTTTAAGCATCAACCTCGTAAGCCAATAGTTTTAAACCCCAAATTTTCTGTGATAATTTGTTTACCTTTTACTGATCACCGATATTGCGAATTCTTTTTCCGCCTTCTGAGAACCTCGGACAAATTAAGTTACCACCACGGTGAAGATTGGCCTTTAAAGGTAATGACTGATCTCATCTCGCATAGTCCTTCACTTTAACATACATGTAATTATGTTATCTAGAAAATAACGCCACTTGAATTCCACTTCCAATCCATTTGCCAGAGATATAATTTGACCCGCAATCTTCCGATCCTTAGCTAAACACTCCACCCATTGACCTACCATGTCGTGAAAAACCACCATCGTGGTTCCAGACACGAAATGTGGATAAACACACAGTATGCTTGTCGTGATCTACTCCCGACAATCGTGAATGGGGAAATTGGGTGAAGTTCGCTATCGGGGGCTGCAGACGCATTATCATACACGTACGTCTCGGCTTACCTATGCCATCCGTTATTACCTTTTTGCTTAATTAATTTCATAACCCTGTAGTAACAGGATAAACTTATGGCCAATCATAACATAATAACAAAATAGATTTTTTGTTCCAGAAGATACTAAGCCAATGTTTACTGGGTAAGGTGGATTTCTACAAACGCAAAACGTTTTGCTATATTATGATTAATATTTTATCCTCTTTTTAATGTATTATCAGATAAACATCATACATACCGCTGGATCACACTTTTTGGCTTCGTGTCCGTGATTAATAGAATTTTAGGTATTTAGGAGGAGGAATAGAGGAAACCTTAAGGAGACTTAACCTAATTTATACGTAACATTTCAAGAGATACTATATACGATTTAAAACCTCATCTTAAGATTAATAAAAATTAGCAATTTTCCACAAAAATAAAATTTTATTAATACGACCGGTTTCAATGCAACTACATCATCTTCTGGTAGTTGTATTGAAACCGGTCGTATTAGTAAAATTTTATTTTTGTGGAAAATTGCTAATTTTTATTAATCATGTTATTCCACCACATCACGCCTGAAACGTCTCTTTTTACTCATCTTAAGAATCTAGCGCTGCTCTTGACTTCCTCTCCTCTTGGAATACAATCAGGGATTGGAACACTACGTCAAAAAGTCGCCACAGTGGAAATTTCCACCAGGGTTCCCATAATAGGAAGCAAGTGGTACATTAGCGAATGTCTTAATTTGATCCCTGGAATGGTATGGGTGACAGGAATAGGGTCACATAGTCATAGTTGTTAATGTTCTCGGGGTAATTGAGTCAACTCTGTCATTTTTCTTCGCTCCTGTAGTGCTTTGTTGAGTAAAATAGAGGTATGATTCGCCCAAGAACCGAAAACAAGTTCATAGGCCTAATGGGAGATGCTCACACGAAGGTCAAGTCCACGGCAGTCAGAGCTGATGAAAAGTACGTGAGGGATGAATGACTTGGTACTTGCTTGTGATGACTTCTCAGGATGAATGAGTCCCATTTAAGTGTTCGTGACTATCACTCGGGATAACCTCTTAGAAACCGGATGAAAATAATCTGAGTAAGCGTTCAGAAAACACTTATGTAGTCACATTCAAATTGATTGCCCAATTTCATCCAGTAAATTTGCATGAACTGCTCCAGTTATTGGGATCGATGAATAAGGATAATAAATGAGGGTTGGGTTTCTTTGAGGAAATACTGGAAAAAAAACTATAAAGATCCGTGATGCGTCATTAGAGATGTAGTGAGAAGTAAATAATGATTTCGTTAAAATGAAATTAATATTACGAAGGAAGATTTTGTATATTTAAAAATTAAGTTACGAATGTCTTTGGAACTCATGTTAGTGTTCGAATTTAGACTCTCATTGTTTTTCCGACGTTCTGCCATCATGAATTATATTTACTTATAAAATCAAAAAGATAATGAAATTGTCAAATATTTGACGTTTTCATTTTCCGAAAAAAATACTGACCAAACCTGCAGAGTATGAACATTAACATTATATATTTAGGATTCAATGAATTTTAAGTTTGAAAGATATTGCATCCAAATCGGAAGGGAAGCATCAGGATGTGCGAGAGAAGTAGTTGTATCTAACTCGCTATCCTAATTTAATCACTAATTTATTTAATTATTTTCTAGCCACGGAATATGAAGCATCTATTCATTACGATGCTAGAAGTTTCCTGCATTAACCACGAAAGAATGAATAGCTCAATCCAGTTCATGTTAGATTCTGTACCCTTATTGATAGCTCAACATTATTCTCGAGGCAAAATCAGCAAGTTTACTTGGCTATTTATTAGCTAACGAAGCTGATCTTCTCATCTGTCAACAACTATCAGGAAGGATATTATTGTAGAATAATGACCTATTAAAGGTAAGCTTGGGGTAATCCTTGAAAACGAGTGCAATTCGTCGAGACTTAGGATGTTCGTCGCTAAAACATTCACGTACTTTTACCATTCACTTACATATTTCATTTCACTTGCTATTTTCATATTTAAGTCCTCATAATTTCTGTCACCCTTCATTAATTTCAGAAAGCCTTATACTCCTACAGATTCTTTTACTAACCGTTCTCCCTACTATCAAGGCCTTTAACGTCCCACTAATTAAAATGTTACAATTTCAAAGTGTAAAAATCATTCTCCTTGACCGGAATCTGGATCCCTCGATGCCCGGCCAAGTGCTTTAGGCAGTTAAGCCACGAAGGCGTCATCTTGCACCGACATTTTTGGGTTTTTGACGGAACAAGATGCTATGAGGAAATACCGAACATAAAATCTCACATATATTCGTAGTCATGCACCAAAGTTCACGAGGACTAAAACCAACGTTTGAAGAGGGAGGTTTTTACTTTAGACGAATTCAAATTACCATGGGAATTGACGAAACAGTAACTTTAACGGAGTAAACCGCTGATATGCATTAAAACGCAACATTTCGGAGTAAAAATCAATCCCAGTCTAGGCGAATGATTTTTTAAACTTTGAAATTATTGAATTTTCATTCGAGTGGTTGACTTAGTTAAAGTTACCATTGCAGCAAATCCTACGGTTCTTTGAATTAGTCCTACTTCTCAAAACCTCCTCCATCCAATGTCCTGTCTCAATTATATTTATTCCCCTGGCCAAAATCCTATTTTTTTCTAATATCGAGTACTTCGTTACTTGTTTTCCTTTCAATTTAGCTTAGTTTCTTCATCCTTCTCCATATCTACACCCTAAAATGCTACAGAATGCCTGTAACTGATCTTATTCCTAATCCTCAAATATGCTTTTCCGGAAAAGATTAGAGTCACGAGAAGTTTTATCCTGTTTATATTTTACGAAATGAAGCTGCTTAACAATGAATGCAGTTCGTGTAATATCTGTTCAATTAAAAATCCCTAATTAATTCAACACCCTCAACAAGAGGAATGCATTTAAAAGGTAATTGTACTAAGTGTTCAGATTGAGGGATCAAGAACATTTTTCTTCTTGTACCTACTCATACAAATTTATTTACTCCCTCTTCGCAGACCAAATTATTAGTATTTTCACGCTGATTCGTACAATATATATATATATATATATATATATATATATATATATATATATATATATGTATATATATTACTCTGTGGGTATCACTGGCGACGTGGATATTTTATTTCATTTCGCGTATACGATTGTTAATTACGTCGTATACGAGGGAATTGAAACAAGTATCTCACTTTTGTGTAAGCTTTCCGTGCTGAAAATTGTAACACGATACTCTTAGATCTATCCATCGATTTCAGTTCGGCAGCAGGACTTTTGTGCCGGAACTTGCACGGAATATAGGTTATAGTCTTGAAAAATTATATATTTCATACTTCGTGTCGAAGCAACGTGCCTCGGAGGAGGAAACGTGCGCGCAAACAAAAAGTGCCGACCGTGCGAGGGCGATAGCCGAAATCGTAAACTCAAAAGGCCCGATTTGGGATTCAAGTCGAGTCCCTTCCGGCACCGGAGTCCGGCTCCTCCCCGCCCCCGCCCGTGAGGAGCTTCGGTGAGTTCGAATTGGCCTTAGGAGCGGCCGTCAAACGAGCATTATCCGTTTAATTTTTTCGTGATAGGGGTTATGGGGTCCTGTGATTGGTACGCTTATGACGAAGCACACTAACTCGCAATTCTGAACGTCCCCAAGTCCGGCTGGGGTTCGTGTACGTGCCAGTCGTAAAGAAAGTCGTATAACGTATCGGTCGAGATATCTTTGACGGTCCGGATTCTTCCAAATCCTCATACCTGTGGCAAAATAGGTCACATTCTCCACGGCGCTATGCGAGATGAACTTGCCGTCATGACTTTCATACCGCTGTATAAGAAATCGGACAAATATAAGGACATATTCGACTTAGATAGTTGGAGGAAAGCCACAGAGTGACGTCATTTAAGGATCAGGATCTTATGCATCAGTTTTCTCCTTCCTTCGACTGAAGACAGTGGATTTTCAACCGAATCACGTGTGAGTTTTCCTATATATGTATATATATATATATCATATGTAGATAGAAAATATTTTCACAAGCGATTTCTATACACTCATACGTTGAGTCAGTATTTTCACAAATGAAAATAAGAAACTCAAAATATCGTGTCCCTTTTGTCAGACAAACTTCTTGTTTACTGCCTTAGAACTTACCTAAGCAGCTGGCTATCACACTTAAATACCATGAAATAATACGTCGCGGATCGGGATGGGGCTGCGGCAAATGCACTGGCTTCCCACCCAAAAGGGTTTGAACCTATCTCAAATGGCACAAATGACCTTAGCCTTTAGCCCCCTCCCTGAAATAGCTACTACTACCATAATACAGCGCAGAGCAATAAATCCTAAAACTGACGAAGCAACACTTGTACTTAGCAAATTTTATTGAATTCATAGATTGATGGGAACGTGTTTAAGCCTCCCTGAAAAAAGAAGATCAAATTGCAATATTATGAGGAGGAGAAATCAAAGTCCCTTATTTTTTCTTCCGTCTCTCCTCTACCATTTCCTCCTTCAACTCATTACAATTTTTTTCATCTTGCGTGTGGTCGACAATGCCCATTATCTTCCTTCTGTGATTTTCACGTATTCTCCTTCCACCAAACAATCCAAAGCTCTTAGCACATAAACTTTTTCTACATCTTCCAATGTCATTTACCTATTTCTGGTCTACTCCAACGAAACTGAAAGGTTCTTCATTTATTATATCTCTCTCCATTGAATTCACTAATAATTTTCACATCCCAGATCAAGTAAAAAACCTCCTTTTGCGGGCTCTCAGTTTTTCAAACCGAAGAACTGACAGGGTCCTTGCCTTGAATGCCTTGCCTATTACTTGTGAATGAAATCACTACCATTTCTCCCTTTCTCTCTATTCAGAATTCTGGACGTACGAGTCAACTGTCCCAAAATTGTCCAATAATTGTCCAATAACTTTGATAATGAAAACATTACTGAACTTTTGGTAATTACCTCATAAAAAAATTTAAACATTGATTTCCAAATATTATGATTCAAATTGTGTCACTAGACTTCACAGGCGATTCAAAAATTTGGATTTACAAGCCTTATATCCTTATAATCCATTTGATAGTCAATTAGTTGCGCAGTAAGCAAACAAGGCGGCAGAGAGTAAAATAGCTATTTGGATTCGGCGAAATAAGAGATAACGGAATCACAAAATGAGTAATCTATCTATAATAAAGTGATTAACTTTTTTCATTGGAAATCAAAATGTACTGATGAGTGTCCCAGTAGGTACAATCAATATGGATAGAAAATAAAAAAAGCATTACATATGCATTAATATTTTTACCGTCCTGATTTAAAGGACTTAATAAGGTAGCAGGGGACTGCTGTGGGGCTATGTCCGTGCATATTATGCAAAACATCGACTGCACAAAATTAGCTATATTTATCAATGAAATCTTATGTTATGTAATACTGTACTTTATTAGAGAGGAAAATGCAATGGTTACATAGGAAAGGCTGAGCCTGCCATCGTCTTCAGGGTAAAGTTAGAGCCAGTTAATTTAAGTAATTTAAAAAGTTATTTCTACACTAAATTTCTGCAAAAAGATAGCAATGATTTTAAGATAACAGCCATGCAAAATCCGCTGCAGACCTTATCTTCTTGGGGGTTTTGATACGTTTTCTCTTGATCCTGGGTTAGTTTCAGCAGTCGCATGATATGATTGCCTATCTCAGCCTTCGAAGCCAATGGATATGACCAACGTTTTGACCTGGTATGAGACCCGATAAGGCTTCCTCCCAAAGGAGGCAGTGGTGGACGAAAGCATAATATATTGCAGATTGATGAGCCAGACAAAAAAATGCTCCCGTAGTATCGGTACTTCGGTAAAGTAGCTGAAAATATAAAAGATCCTGAACTCATAAAGGAACTTACTGATGGACGCAATAAGCAGAATAACGAAACCTACAGGATAAAGTCTACTGGCACGAGAGTCTATTTGGAAGTTGACTTGGTCGCTGGCATCATCAATGTCATCAGTATTTTATCAATTGTTGAAATGCTGATGCTTGAAAATATTATTGCAATTGGTTTATTACTGTCATCCATTCTTCTCTCATCTGCTAATTCCTTCACAGCCTGATTGTTTTCTATTTTACTTCCTTTTTGATTTGTTTTATGTAATTGTCTCATTGTGTTTCTTTGCGGGATATTTCTTTCAATATCCTTCGCTTTTTTTTGTTTCGAACTAATCCTTTGTGCCCCAGGGCTTGTCTAGTCCATCTAACTCTAATTTCCGCGGAGTTCTCCATACGGCCCTTTCCTACTCTGCTCTTCTATTTACCCCCTTCTTCCTACGCTGGCAGAACCACAAAACGTACTTACACAACCCAAAACACTACAACTTATCCAGAAACCACAGAACAAGATTACGGAGAAGACGGCACTTGATAAAATGGGATCACTTTATGAAAATGCAGAGGAGAATGAACTCTGAAAACATCTAGCATGTAGTGGAACAAGGTAGTTTCGACATATTAGATTTGCGTGCTGTCAATTGAGGACAGCTGTGACGATGGGTGTGAGAGTTTATGGAAGAGGGGAATTAACGTAGCTGTATACTTAACGTCTAATTGAGGAGTAGGGAGGTAAATAAAGAGATACAAGAATTATTAAAAATGATTGAATTCAAGCACATATTTCTGCCAGAAGTAAACAGGAGCCAGAATTAGGTAGTTCATGAGGTAGACGGAAAAAGGAATGACCGCGGTCAGAAAACAATGACGCGGTAGCAATCTGCAGAAAAAGTATTTAATAATAAGTCCTGCGTTGAGGAACATCGCAGCCATAAGTAAACATGTAAAATACCGGAGGATACCTTTTAGATTACATTACAACCAGGCACAGTATTACGAACAGCATTATCAATGCACACAACGCCTCGTGAGTGGGCGAAGATTCGGATTTTTCCTTCCTGGGTATGAAATTGAACTTAAAAATTCAAATGAATTTCAGGAAGTGAGGTTGCGAAAGTGAAATGAAGAAGCTTTGAGTGAAATAAAGAGGTAGGAATGCCAAGAATCGGTTGATAAAAATCTGAGTGAGGAAATGGGATGGTAACAATAGGCGAACATGGGAACATTTTAAAAATGTAAAGCAAAGAAACAATAGACCCGGGAAATGCGAAAGGGCACGAGAAAGTCTTGTGCTACAGGAGAAACGATTAGAGCCACGGAAAGGAGAAGAGAATGGAAAAGGTGAAAGAAATCTGAATAGTATACGACGAGAAATGACTCAATCGAACAGAAAATGATTTACAGAAGGTGAAGAATATCAACGAAAACTTTAATGAAATAGACCAACACGATAAAGGTGAGGTTCAGAATAACTTCAGTTCGGTATCAAATACCACAATGGATAAATCATTACATAAGACAAATTTGAAGGATATATTAGAGTTTATCCCTGCATAATCACTGGGGATTTCAGAAAAAAATGATGGAACAAATACACGTTTTGAACTCTTCAATAGCTATTGTGAGCGACAAAATTGGACCTAATCAATTCGCCATTTATAATCGGTTATAATTCATCCTAAAATAAGTCCAAGGAATGCGAGAACCTTTTGGGACAAATACATAGACCGATTAATGAAAGATGTAAAAAAGGATAGCTAATTAAGGCATAAGAAAACAAGCGTTGAATAGGAAAGAATGTAGGACTGCAGCCAACCAATCAGATCTTTCGTTTGAAATACTCCAATTTTTAATGGTTTTTTAGCAGCGCAAATGGTGCATCTATCAGTTATGACTTCCCTCCATAATAACCACTACAGATATAAAATCGGGTTCCCTTCAGGCATATGGTACAATATTTGATGTATCTAATCAAGATTCATATGGAGATCGAACACAGTGAAAATGTTCGTTCAGCCTTGGGTGCGATGCCGAAACATTTGACACGAAATGTCAAATTCATGGGGCAATTCCCCTTCAGAGGAACCAACCCCGTCTGGAAACAGCAATGACGGATAATTTAATTTTTCTTTATATTTCGACAACGGGGCTGAATAGGTTCATTGATTCGAGGACCAATAGCCCTGTCCTCGCTAGCTCTCCTGTCCTTGAGATAAGAACAACACTCGTTGCAGTAGCCCATGCGAACGTCCTTGCTCTCTCTGCTGGCTCTTTTTATGAGAAATTTACGCATAAGATCTTTTCTCTCGTCAATGTACGTTGAATGAGTGACGTATTCAATTGCAGCTCCATTTTCAGGTTATGTTCTGAAATACAATCCAACCTACATACAAGGATTACTTCGAGATAAATCTTAAGATGGATTGAATGAAGGTATGTAGTAATGAAGAAGAACATGATGTAGGATGAAACTGGTAAGATCACGCAATTAGTAGTGCATAAAAGTTGTTACACACTGCCCAGAACTTACCTTTAATAGGTAGATTACCTAGGATGATGACAGAAATACTTTCGGTATCTTCCGTTGCACATTTTATAATTAGAGTGGTATCAATCTCCAAAGTTTTTAACTCTTAAGTAATTAGGTAATTTCGTTCCAGGGGGATATAAAATAACTGCATGCTTATAGGAAGTACACAAAGTTATACGAGTCATGGATAACATGAGTAATTTTTCACACACTTGGGAATTTTTTGGAAAAAAATATTTTGATTGCGGCTCGATGATAATAGGAAGGCTTTGCATTGATCCTCTTTAACTAACAACAGCTTTTCATGTCTCAAGCGCCATTTTTTCCCTCACAAACATTACCAACCAACTAAACTATACTATATTACGAGTACTCGTTCTATATTCAAAAGCTAAACAGCTCGGATGAAATGAGAGAATAGATTCCAATAATGACAGATTCAATCCATAGTATTTTGTTTGACAAAACCCGCGATCGGTAAAAAACCGTGGATAAGCAACTTAAGGCTTACGACAGGATGACATTTTTTATTAACCTTATTATATGACCGACCAATAAAAACACTGATAACAACATAATAACAAATCAATAAAACAAGCCGATGCCTATCCTCACACTCACACTCAGGACCACACATCAGTGACTCTAACGGCAAGTCGTAGTAATGAAGATTCGTATTCGGTTTTGAAGGAAAAAGCATATTTCTTAGGCCTAAATCCCCGGTTACATCCGCTTCCGTATATTATACTAAGTGGAATGCACGGCTGTAACGTAACCTCGATATGGCCTTCTTTCCTTTGAGAAAACAATGAAAAAACTTATTTTATTCGTAATAGTGCTAGCTGCTTACGTTGTGGGTTTAAGGTCTTGAGCAACAAAGAAAAAATATTTATCTTCGGGTCAGAAGATACTTAAGACGATGCCAGCTGAGGGCCAACAGCCTCCCGTCCCGTTTAATTATGTGCAGTCCGCATTGGATGACTTCTAAAGAATCTTAAAGGTTGGAGTTCTTATTGACAGTAGCATATAGACTGTCAATTAATACGGGACATATTATTACTGTAATGTGAAATGAGGTTTCTTGAAAATTGCACAGGGAATTGGATATCTTATATGCTGTGCTATGGGGACATTGCATTTTATATATATTTAGACGTGGTTAGTCAGTTTTCAATATATCCAAAACTACCTAAACCATCGGAATACATTTACTGATAATGTTTAAATATCTCATCACATTTATATGGAATGAATTCACAACGAATTTTTATAGATGCCATATTATATGATGAATTTACATCGTGCCTGCTTTTCTTCTTCACCGTAATAACGACTACAAATCTTGGTTTAGCATTTCTTAGGAATTTTACATCTTGGAATGTAATCTTGCATAAATTTCGCAATTTGCATCCGATGCATCACGTAGCCCTACGTCGTTGCGAGAAAATGACAGCAAAAACAATAATTTTATTCCTAAGCATCTTTCACTTTATCCCCGAGAAAAAGTGGAATTCACTGCCGGCAGACGAATAATCTGGCATTTCTGCTCATTTGATGAACGATCCTGATGTCAATACGTACATTGAACATGAGAAGAATAACTAACGATTGATCGATCCTTAAACAAGTTTAGAGCAGCTGTGGCGGCCAACGTTTTTATACGAATGCATTTTTAAGTATTAATTTCCATTAACCTCATCACCTCATCAATTTTGACCATCGGTGACAAACATTACCGATACGTCCCCTCCACGTCTTTTCTCTACATACTTATTGAACTCTCTTTGTTTAACTTTCTGATAAATTATAGCCAATTGTTTAAGTTAAAAATGGTATGGAAAATTAAGTTCATTATTTAATTTATCAAACCAAAATCTAAAAATAAGCATTAGTTAGAAATCCTCGGAACAGCTAAGCAGTGCAATTTCATTTATACCCGGTGACATTGCTGAATTACCATAGCAATAGCACCCCCTCCCCCCCTATTGGCTCACGTGAATTGACACTATCCAGTCGAGCTGTTTAAAAAATGTTCCCCAGTATGGCACTGAACATTACTATTATTCTCTTTTACCTTAAAAGTCTCGAGAACTACTTTCGCTCGCGGGCTCAAATGGAAATAACTCCAAACGAAAACACATCCGTCATTAAAAGTAAAGGAGTATATTGAACTCCAATACTGGTGCTATTATTGACTGATGGCAAATCAACTACTATTTTATTTTTCAAGACTCTTTAATCCTACAATGGATATCTAGAGAGTAGCAGGTCTTTCAAAAGGTACATGGATTTTGTTCTTTTCCCCCCATATATGAAGTATACTCTTCCGATTTAATTTTTTAACTTTGCAATCCGAGATTATTTCTCGTATATAGTCGAAGGACATATGCATTTCCTCACAAAGGACAACTTCTATGACGAAATCTGTCTTTAGAATTACAATTGTGCCCGCTATTGCTGCTTTCCTATTTCGCCTAATTTTAGTCAGTAGGGAACATGCCAAAAGAGAGACTCCGAGCCGGTGATAAGAAAAAATCAAAGAACGAGCCAGAATCCATGTTTAATTTTCGGTTGAAAATGAAATACGTGCACAGAATTTGTAGTCATGCTAAAAAATTCCACTTCTTCCTTTCGATTTTGTGGGAGGGAAAACAATACACAAAGTTGGAAAATCTGATATCAAACTAGACGAAAGAGGACTGATGTGTGTGTCTGGCACGCAAAAAAGGTGGCTCGTCACATTTTCAAGATGTGTCCTTAATTTCCCCTTAATGCTTTATGTTAATGATCTTCGCTCACGTGTGCTATAAAATGAAGCTTGCTGATCAACGTGACGTACAGATTTAACGATCAAAGAGTCGGAAGCCACCTTTCTCTCAATTTAATTTACTTTTTCCATTCGGAATAACGTTTTATTGCGATTCCACGGAGGGTGTAAGGTGTGTTGAAACATCCCAAAAGACCTTCCGATTTGGCTGAGTGATTTTAAATGGATGGTTCTACTAACCGTACGTCAACCTCCGTCCGACGACCTACTTTAAGCGCTGCTCTTGGATGGCATTATAAAAAAAATCACCAGCCAAGAATTTTTCATAAATATACCAACCGGTCGGCAATTTTCAGTGCTAAAATTTTACGAGGGGGAAAATTCTATTTTGCAAGAAATGGTCATGGAAATAAAACGAACTATTTACAATAAAATATTTAAAAATATAATTCAAATACGTACCATCCTTTTATTCATAGTTTAAAACACGGTCTGAAAAACCATATTTCAGACTGGATAGGACGAACTAAAACCATGGATGAATAAGTTTTTTTCTTAAACACTTGACGGAATTTACAATGGAGAGATTTCGTTGAGTTGACCGGAATTCGAACATTGGATCTCCATGTTGCTGGCCGTGGGTGATAGCCAGATAGATATGGTTACTGAGAATCCCGGATCCTATTTGCTTATTTCCTATTGGTTGATACTCTAACCGACTAGTGTAACATGGTAGTAACATTGAGTATCATAGCCGGTTAGAGTACCGACCGGCATTTAAGAAATTCGTGTTTCTCGGTGTAGCCATGATTTTTGAATGAGGAATATTTACGGCAAAGAAAACCTATCGTTGTGTTATTTCCCTAAGAAATATTTTTCACATTTAAAAATCAAAATCCCGCTAATTTGAAACGAGATCTCTGCCGAAAGCTTGTAGAAATTACGACCGTTATTTTTTTTTCTAGGCCTTAATTGGCAATCAACTGTTCTTCTTTACAGAGTCGAGGAATGTAGAACAAGACGTCTCAAATTTTTTTCACGCAGGTTACGCTGAAGAGGCTTGGAAGTAGGAATTTGAGTTATTCGGAACTTTGTATAAAAATTGCTTCATATAAAAAGTTAAAGTGTTCAAATAGCAGCATGTCTTGTGAAAATCGGCTGGTGTCACAAAAATAGTGGTTCCATTTCCAAATTTGCGAATGAATTTCTTTCAACAGATATTACATATTGATGGTGATAAATATCCTCTTTCTATGGATTTCAATTTTTTAGAATATCTCGTCCTAATAAATTTTGGCGACTTTCGCCCAGGCAATGTTTACCATTCAAATCAACTGAAATGCAGTAAAACTTTGGAGCGAACTATTATCCGGAAAAAATATCGGATTTGTAGTTGAATACATATTCTCCAAATTTTTTATGTTTTGCCCAATAATACTTTTTAAATCAAGGATTTTACAAATTATGTTATGGTGTACCTATAAATTTTAATGTTTTTTTATTTAAATTTGTAACATTTGAAAAATCAAAAATTTTAAAGTGAGTACAGTAGATTAAGAAAAGATGACCTTCTACAAGGAGGAGAATCTTGAAGGAAAAACCTGGGCCTCAAAGTTAGACAGGAATCAAAAACGAACAAAGTGAAGAATTAAGACAGATTGAAACGAACTCAAGGTCTCTTTGAAGGACACCTGAAGATTAAATTATACAGTGATGCAAGCAAAAACTAAAAATGAAATATTTCAATGAAACTGAAAGTAATTTTATCAGTTATGGAATCAGCGAGGGACGTGGTCGTCCAATGGGTAGATAATTGGACTACTGACCGGAGGGACCGGGTTGAATTCCAGGGGATGCCTCTGGGCACCTTCAGTTTCACACCAGCTGTGTGTTTTTTGGGTGCCAGTTCTTCCTGAGAAACCATAGGTGGCACAGGGAAAGGAACTGTCTCCTCTACCCTCATATGTGGATTTCACACGCCGTTGGACTTAGTACTAGGTGAGATTAAACTCTTACCTATCAAATCAGCTTTCGGGTTTACAGGTATAACTGGAACGAGGTACTAAGACAAAATGGAGACTAAATGGAGACATAATGGGATTCAATAAGGGAAAAAACATCCTTACAGCAAAAAGGATAGCCTTAGAAATTTGAAAACACTTTAACGAGAGAAAAATATCGTATCGTATCACACTTAACTCTTAAAATGAGGAATGCACCAAAGCAGTGGCAAAGAAATGGTGATTAAAAAGTAAACAAAATAATAGTGAAGAGTATGAAATAGATGTGTTGATTAATTTGAGTAATTTGGTTTTAATTACAAGACACACAGTGACGTGAAAAAATATGTGCACACAATTAGAACACGCGGAAGACACGGACAAGAAAGAAAACGAATATAATCAAGAGAATTCTTATACGCTATTGTAGACTCCATCATAAACTAAAATGAGAGGGATCAAGGACGAAAATGTTTTCCAAGGTTCAATCTTAAAAAAAGTCGAGCGACTAAAGATGATAAAAAAAGTTATCCGAAGACAGTGAGCGGATAATGCCAGTTAAGAATGACGTCAACCATTGATGACGTATCCATTGATTAGAAATACGTTATGATCGTGCACTCGACTTTCGATTCGGCCATTGTTTCAAGCGAGTACGGTAACACGCGCGGACTTTCCCAAGGAAAGCAAAGAATGCACCCATGAACTCCAATGAAATCAATTCTGATGTTAATGCCACGACTTGCGTCTCCGTGGCTGCTTTCACACTTTTTGCCAACTCACGTTCGGATGCCCATATGGTGCACTGCCAGCGGGAACGCACTCAATGTTAAAAGTTGAATGCAGACCTCGGGATGAAAGTAAGTTCTGGGGCCCTGGCGACAGCTACGAGCTCGTACATAAAAAAGCGAATCCCGCAACCCAGATACGGAACATCCGTGTGGATGAGGAGTGCTGTCCCGTTGCTTTTAATTTTCACCACATTTCAAATGCATTAGGTTTTCAAGTCCTCCAAATACGGGTTTTATAGGTTTTAAAGCTGACGGAATAGAATCATTATGTGCAACCCATGGATTTGAATTCAGGGGAAAGTACCACCGTAATTAATTTGAAGCTTGGCTTGATATGCGAGGGTAGAGCTAACTTTGTACTAAGTGCTGTGCTTTATACTATATACTATGGTTAGTGAAATTCACACTTCCTATGTAATAGCCTCCATTTCCCAGGGAGAACAGGTATGCCAAAAAGCAACAAGCTTGACTGAAGCTGAGGGTGGCCAGCGGCATCATCCTGAAAGAAACCCGGGCCCTCCGGTCAGTTTCCTAGAGCTCTACCCACCGGAATATCACATACCCAGTTGTTAATACTATATTTATCAAGAATACTTTGATTTTAATTTAACATGCGTCTACAGGTCAAGATACATTTCTGATGTTTCTAAGGACTACTCGTAAACTGCTCCATTTCTAAGTCCTTTCTAATAGGACATTAAATAAACACCCAACAATAAAATGCACTATTTTATAACTCCATATATTTTCTATATTCCCATGTTTTTCTAATATAACTATTAGTTTTCTCCCATTATCTTGCTTGTTGGACATTCTCCCCTATATTAGGCTGTGTTATAGTCTTCAACATTCCATTGTCATTCAAGAAGCCGCTTTTCCTGCCTCCTTTGATTGGTCAAAAGTCATCTCTCCTGAAAACCTTCTCCTTTTCTAGGAAAATTTCGTTTTTCATTTTATTCCATTCTTTTCCATGCCCAAATCTCAAAAGCCTCCTACTCTTTCTTTTCTCTTGCCTCATCGATCAAGTTTTAGAGCCATACCATTTTCACTCTTTCTCTACAAGTTTACTTGAGGATACTTTTATGACAACTTGTTAAATTATTTAATTCAAAAGAGCGTCTTTGAAATCAGTTTACAGTCGAATTTTTATTGGGACTTTATTACTAGGTAAACTACCGTTTAAGGTAGGTTTCTGGATGGACACAACTATCAAATAAACATTTTGTGACTCCCAATCTAGCAAACTAATCTATATCAGATCCCTCTTCATCTCGGTATACTTCTTTCCTCCCTTCATCCCGTCCAACATCCCTATCCTGTTCCTGCCCTTACCTCGCTTGCCCAACATTCTCCCCTCTATTACCCTCTTCAACATTCCACTACCGCTCAATACGCCTTTCATCCATTTTTCCTGCCTCCATAGGATTTCTCTCAACAAACCCCTCTCCTCGCCCACCATCTCTAGTACTTCCTCATTTGTTTTCCTTTCGGTCCATTTCACCTTCTCCATTCTTCTCCACACCAACATTTCAAAAGCCTCCAATCTACGTCTATCCTCCTGCTTCAGTGACCACGTTTCCGCGCCGTACATAGCTACACTCCATATCAGAGTTTTTATGAGTCTTATCTTAACCTCCCTACTCAACGTCCCCGTCATCAACTCCCTCCTCCTTGAGAAAGCCTCCTTGCCTAGCAGCAATTCTTCTCCTGACGTCCCTACTACTTTGACCGTATTGGTCCCAAACACCTCCGAGATATGTAAACTGCTCTACCTGCTCTATTTTTTCCCCGCCTATTTTAATACTTAGCTTAGTCTCTTCCTTTCTGGAAAATTGCATAACCTTTGTTTTATTAATATTGATCCTCATCCCATATGTATCGCACTGAACCTCCAATTCACTCAGCAATGCTTGCAACCCCTTGGCTGACTGAGCAACTAATGCTAATAGCTAATAGCTACACTCCTTTATTGGGACATTTACTATTTTTTTAAACTACGTCCTTGTTGGTGGCAAATTAATTCTGTGGACATTTAAAATCTCCTGGCGTTTCGAAAAGGTTAAATCAAAGGTACATGACTATATTATTATATTACGTTAGACAGTGTTGAATGCAGCCATTCAGCAACTCCGTGACTGCTTTATTTTCCGACGATATTCCCCGAAAAGAGTGAGGTAAAATACGCATATGTATACGTATGCAAAATGGCATATCCCCTCTAATACGGTAGAAAAAAAGGATTTGCTAATGGCGTCATTATTCTAGAGATAGTTAACTACCGAGTTTTAAGAATTTAGAATTACGTGCATTAAAGTCTAAGAACATTATATTATATCATACTTAATACTTTACTTTTTCAATTCAAAAACAGTTTTTATAAATGTTACTGTACGGAAAAGGTCCAATCCTCATAATAATGCAATTAAAGTTCTTTCGAGGTTGAACCTAAAAAAAACAACTAATTTCTGCTTGACATATTCACGCAACTCTGGTATGAATTACATCTCGAAGTACTTGCAATGGAATCGCACGGGTGAGAACAAGATCTAAGATCCATATTAATTGTGTGTTGATATGGTCCACATTACGCTCACGTTCTCCAATTTATCGAGATCGATTATCATAGGATGATGGTGAAGGGGGATTTACTCTATTCTATTGTCTCAGTCAAATTCATGCACTGGTTTATACTTAACCTTCTGTTCCCGAGACTTCTAATGAACTTTCTCAGGAGAGTCATTTAATTCATAATCACCTATCTTTATCGGTCTACCGCTCACTTCCTCTCTCAAAACATTTCATCATCTCTCATGTACATGCATGGTGATTCGAATTTTTCCATCCTCTCGACTTAAATCAACCAGTATTCTTCTTTGCCCCGTATCTTTTACCAGTGAATATAATCCACATTCTTACATTACCCACTCATTACTGACCTTGTCGCTCCAATTTTAGTGCTAAAAAACCCCTCAAGTTCCCCATACACCTGCATTCAGTCGTCATTGATGCGTATCCTAACGAAGCCAATGTTTGCTGCAATACATACGTACACACTACCATTTTTAGCTGTCTTATATAAATATGAGGATCGAGTTGATGTGACGGTTATTGTTTCTGGTGCCTCCCCGAGGGTCCGAGTTTGAATCCTGGAGGTGGCAGAATTTTTCAGGCGTATACCGGTCTCCCCTTGAGTGCCATGTTCAGGGCACTGTCCGTCGGATGGGACGTTAAACTGCGTATCCCTTGGAACCTTTCGTTAAGAGTAAGCTAATGCCGACACCGGGTTTCTCTCCATCCTTCCTCCATTCCTTGAGAGTTCAATCTTCACCAATTTACTAATATTTATCCATTTATATTTTTATTTTATAAATAGCGCAAAATACCTCAATTGTCGGTCACCTCTGTTAATTACTGTTACAACTACAACTTCTATCAGAATTTACTTTTTAATGCATTTCAAAATAAGCTTGATGCTAGAAATCGCATGCCTTTTATTGCCTCCATTTTAGTTTACCATTTCTCATATCATTCTGCCAATTTGAACTAAATCATCCTAGACAAGTCAAAACTGCGAGCCGTTCGTAGTGTCTGTGTATTCTGTCCCCCCTCTCTCCCTGCATCCGATTTACAACTCGCCCACGCTTCACGCCCGTTGCTACTCGTCACACGTCGCCCTATGCTGGGGCATGTCTCGCGAGACGACGCGAAAGGAATCAAAACGCCACACGGCACACCCAGTGCGAAGTGATCGGGTCGGCGCAACACTGTTTTTCCCGAAGCTCAGCCGAGGGATAGGAATTACGCAACGGACGCCCGAGGTTCACGAATCACGGTCGAATACGACCGCGACCGAAATCTCAAGGCGCCTCCCGCGAACCGAAAGGAAAGCTGCCGCGAGATTGCAAGTGTTGCAGACGCACGCTATCAATTAAGCTTCTAACTCGTACACTTTGATAGCGAGAATGGTTTAGAACTAGAAGGAGAGTTACGACGGAGTTAGCTCGTGTGCGTGATTGAAGTTTCGATTCAAACTGGATTAAATTATGTAAAGGCACAGAGGGAACTGACGCGCACATGGCTTTATTTGAGTATGTATACTATTTCCGGTTAAAGAGTCTGTTTGATAACAAATAAACCAACGAACGCCCTACGGCGAGAAGCTCATTGACTCTAGACTGCATATTCACAAACCTCATCCCTGGTAATAATTCCAGAGTTTGTTCTGATGCTGATCTCCGTTTAATTCTTTCTGCTAATCTTTCGCAGATCTACCACGTACATATGTCTTCTCTTTGACGTCTGACATTATTTGTTTCAAACCTCTCATCCGGTGATTCATTATTTGCCGTTGCAAATATTTAATCTAAGGTTAGAAGAAAATAAGGTGCTGTTTCTAGGAACCCCTAAAAAAAGCGCCCCGTTCAAAAATACTTATTTATTAATGTAATCCTGTTTCTAGACTCATACCTCAGCAAAAAACCAAATCTGCATGAAAGATATTGCAAGTGACAGAACCATGTTTGGGACATGAAGAATGCATTAGATTGAGGTTCTATAAGGTATTATTCGCCAAAAAAATTAGGAAAATCTGTTACGCGGCAAAATATATTAGTTCTGACCTCCACTTCTCTTGATTTATTTAATGTTCCGATTGAAAATATCATCTGTAGTATGATTTACAGATGGCAGGATGATGCGAATTAACTTCCTGAATTATTTTAAGACAATGTTATTCGAAATTAATCGGGGTACTCAATGTTATGCCTTCTCGAATCTTTAATAGAAATAAAAATGCAATAAAATCTACATTTTTCAAATGCATTATTTTTATTGGATATAATTTTTTAAATGATAGCGATTTCGGTAATTTCACTCAATCGGAGTTTTTCAGGCTTAAGCACTCAAAATCAACCAACAAAGGCCAACCTCGGAAAACTCCATTTAAAACGTCAGAAGAAATGAATATAATATCAAAAGTTAATAATGTTTAAACATGGTAACGCATAAAGAGAAGTTACGGTAACAAGATTTGTACAAAAATATAATCATGAACACAGTAATTACAACAAATATGGCGAGAATTCACCCTAACTTCTTCGCACTTTTCTTTGAAATTCCCTGACGCTCTAATAAGTTCCTTTTGAGTAACGCTGAGAACTACGCATCTTAAGCGACGATGGTTTCAATGGAACGTATATTTGTATATTCACGTAGATTTACTGTATTTTCTATTATATTATAGATGACCTATAATAGTTCCAATTTATACAGTACATAGTTTTCTATGATAAGTTAGTTTAACCTTTGCTGCCTTTTTTTGGCATTCTTGTACCCCAGGCAACTCTTGCCGACAAAAGCTTAGGTAAAATAACAACCAATAAGATTATTACTAGATGTGATCAATGTCGCGGTTGTGGTCAAAACTCCATGGAAGGAATACCCCTTTGAAATTCAGTCTTCCTTTTGACCTTTCGAAATACTCCCAAAAATGTACAAACATTTCTCCTACACTCTTGCCTTATTCACCTCCTTAATGTTTTTAGTCCCTTTATGCCCGCTTCCTCCCACTCCACCACTTACTTAACATTACCTCTACCGCAGCCGTTAACAATCTGTTTCCTTCAATATTTACTTCAACCTCCCTAATGTTCTATGTTAGTATTCATCAGTTTTTTTACATATCTTCCAATTCATTTCCTATGTCAGCATTTCAAAAGTTCACGTTCATCTTACTTCCTCAAAGACCATGTTCGGAAGCACACAACATTCTTCTCCATTATTGACTAAACAAAACTATTCAGTCTCTGCTCAAAGAGTCCTGGTTATGGTTTACCTACTTTATTTAAATGCATTTCAACTAATTCACGACTTCACGCTTCCTTGAGATGGACAGTAAATGTGTCGGGATTTTCATCTATGACTAGTTTGAAAGTCAAATTTACCCATTCGGGGACAGCCTTTCACTTCTCAGAGAATTTCATCCGAGAACGTTCAACGACCCCAATTTATAACAAACGAGCACATCAATTTAGCCTTCTCGGAGAAATACAATTATCGCTGAATTCCAACCTTATAGGGTTCTTGAATTATGTGGCTTTCAGATAGAGTACCTAAGGCTCGATTTCACTTCATTGAATGGGTTGAAATAGCACCTCATGCACTCGTTTGCACTTTATCGAAGCGATAGTCTTCCTCTAGCCAATATGGATATCCAAAGTCGGCAGAAAGAGTGAAAAGAATCCTTACCCAGGGGGCCAAATTAGCGCCTTTCTACGTAGATATGTAGTACATGAATATGCTGGCCTTTTTGTTTGAAGTTCTGTTTATTTGATGTAGTACGAGTATCTTTCTATTCATCCCTATTTCAGCATTTCAAAAGTCCACTGTGCACTCCTGGGATCCAGATTAGAAACTTTTGGAGTTTCACCTAGCTATTACGTTTACCAAAAGCTGAACAAGTTGAACCAATTCAACAACCGCAACCAGATTCGAGCCAATGACATTTATATTAGCAGGCATACATGCAACCATTTTAACTCTAGTAAAGTTTAATTAAGGGTCAACATTTAAAGTCAATGCAAATCCTAAGGATAAAATAATGAGCATAAGACTCTCCGACGGTAATGGTTTGGATCAGTATGATACTAATATAAAGTTTACCACCAACATGTTTACCCCGAAGATTGCTCATATTCCTGGCATTTCCTTGAAATTAGATTTAAAAGTTACTGAGATGAACGAGAATAAATATTATATTTCGCTCACGTGCAGATTTATACAACATGACCTGAGCTGGAATTTAAACCAGCCATCTTCGGATAAGCCCTGACTACACTAAATTCCTATTTTGGTCAATCACATAAAGATGCATATTGTTGCAAATACCCTACATGACCTTCAGATATTCGTACCAGAGGTAGTTTTTTAAAGAATTATTTTGTCTGATGTCTAAAGTGTGGCCACTGTGACAAAAAATATTATTGACGAACTCATTTAGGATTATTGCTAGAGTGAAAATCAAAGATGAAGCAAAAGGGGAGATGGAGCGAAATACATATTTATTACAAGATTTGATTGGAAACAATCCCGAAAATACAACATGACCCGGTTTATGAAAATTTGATTTAAACAAAAAAATAGACACGATTGAGAAAAAATGCGTTTATAACAACACGTTTTGCCTGCTCCGAGTTGGCCAACTGGGCGACACTATTGAAAACTAGTGTCAGGCTGGCCACTGGGCATACTATATGGAACGTGATTTAGAGGTTGCCCGTAATTGCTTTTAAGGGAAAAAGAGCTATGGTGTACTAGGTGACGCATCTCCAAATGCAGTGGCACCTGTTTTCCATGCCATTGTCTTCAGCAGGATATTATGAGCTATTTTGCCGGGTGGGCAAATATTGTGCTTTCTCCAAATTATGTCAATTAACCTTCCAGATGTTAATTAATCAATTAACATCCAGATGTTGGTCCACCCATAGTTGTTTTACATTAGAGACACATGTCAAAACGGGACGCTTTCGTATCGTCCATCAGACGAGATTATCGACAAATTTAAACAAAAAAAACTACAAAATCCACAGACTTTATTGAGATATTACCTCATTATTATTCCCCTCCCCCTCGTAGAAGTAGACAGAATCACACTGAATTGTTGAATCTGCTAGGTACTTCTTCCAAATTTGTTTTCGCCCTTTTTCATTCCCTCATGACTTCCCGACTGAAATCTTACTGTTTAACATGACATAGCTTAGTTTCAGCAGCTCTCCTTGAATAGGCTACCTACTTCCTTTTGTGTTCGGTATCCCTCTTTCTGGTATCCTTGGGCACCATGCTATCATGTTTTGCGACGCATCCTGATGGCTATCGGAATGGAGAGTCCAATAATTTGACTCCCGCACTAAAATCGCCGCTCAAATCGAACGCCGTAGATTCCGTTGCCTCCACTGACGACCGAATTGTACGCACACGTTCGGCCCAATTTGCCGAGATTCGCTCCGTCTCTGCACACACCAGGACCCACACGTTTAAGAGTGCTATCGGCTCTACGAACGGCACTCGGGCCATTAAAAGCGGATTTGATCCATTCAGCACGCGCGAATATCGGCCGGCGGCGGAGATCCGCTTTATTTGCACCGAGACCAGGCGAGGTAAATGCCCACCGTATGGCATTATTAGAATTGGATTGATATATTTTTTTGCAAATATGCGACGCTCGGCCCAAAACAAGAGGGCATTTAACAGTGAAATTTTCGCTTCTCTCCCATTAACTCCCTCCCTTCGCTTTATGCACAGCATCGCGTGGGAGGATCTTCCTTAGTACCCAGGATCCATTTCGTCTCTCGCGGCTCGCCGTCCCTGCCATATGCTACCACACGATCTGTGAGCATGACTGACCTCCGTGTGGTAATCGATCCCGGATCCTGGCTTGGGCGGCAGGGTGCTGATTATCCTCGAGGACGTGCTGTAGTTGCCATTGCAGTTTGCACCTCCGCCCATGTTTTGGCTGTTCCCTCCGGGGGCGCTCTGTGGCCTGGCGGTCCGATCCATCGTGCAGCATGGGGGCATCTGGGCTTCCGCATTCACCCTCACCGCTTGTCTCGCGGACGCGTCCTTCGCCATGTCTCCTTTCCCTCAGAGCACCAAACACTATACTACTCACTCACGACGGTGGACTCACGAATGAAGGCTCTCCCCGTGTCCGTCCGGTGGCTCATTGACCCCGAAACAGAGATCGAGAGAGAAAAGAGGCGAGCTCTCTTCTCCTCTCAATGCTCCTCCTACTCCCCCTTTTTTTCCTCATGTCCCCCCCCCCACTGCCTCCCGTTGACTTGACTCCGGCATCTTTTAGAAGACTACGGCGTCGTCAACCGACTTTCCCTCGCGTAGTCGCCCCGTTCAAAAAAGGTACACACTTTCTTCTTCCTCGCCCAGTCGGCGAAGGTCGGGGGAGGTGGTTGAGGGCGAGCGGTGGGAGGGCGTCTCGTGCTTTTTAACGGGGAAAAAGCCAGCTGACGGAGGAGGAGGATAGGAGGCGAGAAATGGGGCCAAACTCTGGTGTGCAGCCAGCGGTTCAGGAGGAGCTGGAGGAGCAGTCTTTTTCTCTCACCTCCCCGAGATCTCTCAACCGGCTCCTCGGTCGCTGCCGAGGGTGGTGATGACCAGAATCCTACACACCCGTTCGCTCGCCCTTTCCCGGGGAACAAATCACCACAATCCCTCCCGTTTTTTAGTTATTTTTAAACGTGTTCCTCTCCTTTAAAAAAAACATTACCCCTTCGAAAACAAGAGCTGTGAACGTTCCCATAATCGTGCGCGTTTTTTTGTAAGTGTTCGTGCCCTTCTCGTCTTTTGAATAAATTGGAGTCGGTCCATTCTTTTCCTTTTTTTTTCTGGAAGCGCGGACAATGTGCAGGGAAGTCTTTTCTTTACTGAGGGGGGATATTTATTGAGCCATTAAAATTTCGCACCGGAACCAACGCGATTCGTCGTTAGGCATCAGAGGAAAGTAGCTTGGGAGCTCTGGATGAAAGGTAATTTGGTACAAGACAAAACGCTCTGGAGATTTTTAGTTCAAGGTTTGACCCAGTATCAGTGGTGCGAAATCTCTTAACTCTGGAGGAGTAGAGGGGCGGATGCGAAGGGCTGGAAATGGACCCTAATAATATTTTTAACGGATTATAAACGTTTTAACATCTTCGAGAGATGAGTGACAAAGTGCTGGGGACGTGTCTTCTTTTTTTCTTTTCGGAGTAGAAAATTAACGTTTCTACATCTCTGAACATCATTGAAAGGGGTCTATTAACACTTTAACTGAGGGGGAAGGGAGCGAGAGATGGTTTCACCCCTTGATACAAGGGGCACACCTAATAGTGACGGGGATTGGTATTAAAATATAACTATGCAAAATTGATCATTTGATCATTATAGACACCATTTGTTATTTTTAACAAGGGATTCATCATCTACCCAAAATAACTTGGTTCATCCAGTTTGGTGAAAATATATTTTTTTGCTGTTAGATTTCAAGGTACTTAAAATAACAATATGCAGAAACGCGTGCTTGGACAAAACATCGTGTTATTAGTTAGTCGTGTCATATTTTCTTCCTGCGTGACTAAATAGGAGTTTTAGAGAAGAGATAGGTGAATGATTTTCAGTTTTTCTATATTTTTGTAGTATTTGATTACTCTTGTGTTCACTCCCAGTAGAGTACGTTGCAAATTAGGAACGTCTCCACGGAACTAAACTCTCCTAAACACGGCTATCAACTGCATCAAGAAGTTTTTTTTTATTTATTTAAACTCATCACCGTTTTGATTATGCAAAATAGCAGCTCATCTGAAGGGAAATGTAGCACATATTACCGAATATAGCGTTTCCGTTTTGGAGATTTTAATTAGATCGTCACTCTTGGGTGAATACGGGAACAACTTGGGAGTTAAACGGAAGCTCATTTTATAACCTTGAGCCGTTAAACATATAAATGCAGCTTTTAAATAACGACCAATCAAATAACGAATTATTGCTCCAAATCTCTCTTCTACGGTAACTATTGTCGCGAAGATTCGAAACCTATCTTGCTCGGCACTAAAACAGATTGAAGTCGAAGGAGATGATCGCAGCTGGGGATCGATTACCTGGCGATGAAAACATAAGCGGACCTCACCCTTTCGAACTTCGTGGGGGGATGAATCCCTAAATGACAAATCCAGTTTCCCCGCAATCAGTTTGTGCGTATTACATGCATGATTGCCTTTCTGTGCCGATGCTTGAGCTGACCATGCATAAAATGGACAGATGGACGGAAATCGAAAAGAGTTCATCCGGAAATAGGTATCCGAGCCTGATCATGGGGATTAGGGAACAGTTTTAATCGACAGAAATACGTGAGTGATAGCTAGTTTTTGCCACTTCTATCAGCGTAGCGGATTTCTGGTTGCATGCAGTCAAGAAAAATGCGAAAAATATTACGAATGAAAACCTCCCGCGTGAAAAGTGGCTCAAAGGACAGGCGGGATTAATATCTCAAAATTTGAGTTAATTGTCGTTAGTTATTATTGGAAACTATTGAACTTCAGCTCTCCTTTCTTGTCTCTTCCCAGCGAGTGTCTTATATTGCCACAACTTTGCTCATTTAAATTTCCCATTTTCCCTTTGAGGGATCGCATTCGCGGTCTTTCTCTTTAGCTATCCCGTTAATTAATTCCTTAAACTAGTACCTTCAGAATACTAAGCCCTGTCTTAGAATGCGCCCAGAAAGTTTATTTCAACCCCTTTGCAGAGTTGTAATTTGAAAATCTCCCATACCCTTAATAACTTGGTGATTCACTCCCTTTAATCTCGATGATTCTTCTCCGACTCCACATTTTAATCGCCTCTGATCTTCCCTCTTATGCTGCTGAAAATAGTATTCTCACTGTCGTATGAGACGTCCAACTGCGTGACCTCTAGGCGGATATCGCTACGATAAAAAGTTACTGTCAAAGCCGGGTCAATCAAAATACTTTCTACTAAATTCCAAATATATTACCGATCCTCTTTTCTCCAAAGGCGCTTTGAATAGTGCCTTTAAACCGCAAAACTAAATAATCAGCACTCGTTTCTTTAGCGGAAAATATAATTGAATACTTTCGAATCCCTTGGAGTCGTAAATCTTTGTTTTGTCCGTGAAACGCTGACTCTTTTGTTAACCTATTCTCTCGGTAATGTGACTCATAAAGTCCGGATCATCCGCTTCAGTAAAGGCTTATCTTCGGGGAGAAGTAAATGGAGTTCAGTCATTGTCGAACGACATTTAGGGCAGCGAGGTTATTTCCTTGGCCTTCGTTGGCTTTGGTCTACCATGCTTCAATTTTTTTACTGATTTTGCACTTCTGTGCTCCTCAAGTATTTCAAACCACGAACTTAAGTGAATGGCTCTTATATAAATATGAGTTCATGGAGTCAATTACGTACTTCAATTTAGGGGAAGGGACATCAAATTGCGAGGCATTAAGGGAAATTTAAGATCACGAGTTGAATGAATTTAACTCGATGAAGGGCTAGGGAATTAAAACATTAAAAAAATAAGATAAAACCGCAATAGGCACGCTTGACTGTGGTCGCGGTGGTTGGTTTTTGCGGACAAGATATAGAACACGTTCCCATGCAGTCGCCTATATTCCACCTGCTCAAGCGTAATTATGAGGGCTCCGTTAGTGAAAAATACACCGTTTTACTTTTAATGTGTCCATTCAAATTCTTGTTGTTTGCGATAATTTCCATTGCAATTTACTGTACCTCGAGAATTATAGGTCTTTGAATTCTTTTTGGCCACGAAAACCTCACACTACACCATGACCACTATGCTCTGTTTACAGATGTATTTTTTAAATAAAATTTGTGTGTTGATGCTTTGTGAAAAGGGTATCCAAATTTTACAAACTATTTTCAGATGACCTCTTGCGGCATAGTTTACATCAAAAGACCGTTGGAAGCAAGTAAATAAACCTGAAATTTATTTCCTCCCCGGGGGTTGGCCGCTGCCGTTCCAGCGTTATTGACGTAATTTGCATTGCGTTGAGCAGAAGTTGTAGCAGTTTTTTGTTTAACCATAGTGCCAAATCACCCTGAATGTTATGGGACAGGTTTTTATTGTGCGCCTCTATGGACCTGAACGTGTTTGCGTATTACGCCTCACGTTTTTCGTGTGTTCTGATGCGAAATTCCCTTCTACGTCACAGCCTAAAAAGGCTGTCCATGGCTGTTCAGTTAAAGGGTGCTCAGTCTTAAAAAAAACGGAGATACAACAATTTTGATAGCTCATATATTTTTGAATAAATCGTTCATTTGTTCCAATTCTTATTAACTTGCGCCAAATTAAAACACGCTGTAGGGAATTGGTGTTCTCTTTTCTCAAAAAAACCCATTGCAACACACTGTGTCATGTTATTTATAATACATCAACTTAACCTGAATGCATTGTAAAAATTCACCCTATAGAATGCCATTTTTAATTAATTATATAATACTCAGAAACCATGGTTAGTCTAAATTTGATACTTGAATTAATTTGAAGGTAAATATTACTATCCTTCTACAACAAACCATTTTATTGTACCTCGATGCGTCTTTCCAAAATAAACTCACGAACAACTTGGAAAAATTTAACAATCGACAAAGGAAAACATAATAGCTTAATAAATTCTATTCTCTCAACGCTGTTAACTATTATAACAACTTTATTAGCAGTAGCCAACTGGCTTAGAGGGTAGAGTTTGACAAGACGCTGGGCTCAGAAACTGCTCTATTGCAAGTCTTAACCAACATGACACTAATCATCCTTAAGATCCATAAAAAATATAACAAGAACTCATTCTTTAGCACTGCATACTTTCTACCAGCCTTACTTCCATCCGAAATGCCAATTATTTTCCTCCATCCACCTAACTTTCCCAGCATTCCCCTTCATTACAGCTTCAGTATCCCATTGCCTGCATCCTTTTTGTCCTACGTTCTTCGAATGTCTCCCAACAGTCGTCCCTCATCCCCTTTCATATCTAATGCTTCCAGTTTTTTTTTCATTTCCGTCAAAATTACGATAATTTCTCTATTATTCTCAACACTCGCATCCCAGAACTCTCCATTATACCCTTATCCTCTAGCCTCAAAAACCTATTTTCCGAGGTATACAAAACATTAAAAGTTTCCAATAATTTTCTTCGGCTTTACTTACCGTTCCTGTCACCAACTCCCACCTCCTCGCAAACGCTTCCTTACTCAACCAAATTCTCATTGTTATGTCTTTACTACTCTGCTCATCCTACAGAAATTTCAGGAAAGCGTAATTTAAAAACCCATCCTTTATAACAATCTACACTACGACTCAATCCGTATTAGTCACTCATTCCTTCAACTTCAAACTCAACTGTTTTCGGCTTGTTGTCTCCATATGTCAGTATTAGTGCTGTTGGAGAAACCTTTCGGATTTGTTCCATCCCCACTACGGACATCGGGTTTCTTAATACCCTTGATCAAGAATATTTTCAATCCTATTCATTCGGTTTGAAAACTCCCTGGCTTCTACAACGCCAGTAAGTATGTATTATTAATTCCACAATAAACTCTTCATTCCAGTTCCTACATTTGGTCGTTCCTTAGCACCCTACGACATGGCCATTCAATATCCTTTACCACTTTTTCTCTCTTCTAATAAATATCCAATTCAGCTGTCAAGGTTCTTTTTAACTGTTCCTAACATCTTTGGCACATTCACTCGTTGAAACGCATTAATTAATTTTTTCTAGTGTTTTTTCTCAAACGAATAGCCTTTTTTGTAGATTTCGCTAGTGGTTTCTTTTTCAACTTTCAGCCATGTTTGATCCCGATAACACATAATTATCTCATCTAGCGAGGTCATTGCTTTTTTTTTGTTTGCATAGCTTGTCAATAGAAGTCAATGGATAGATAGTGGGGACTGCTACGTCATTGAACAGATTGGATTTAACCTTTGACCTTACTCTGTCTATTGCCTTACCCTGGTGCCGTGACATCCATCCTCCTAGTCAAGGTCCTGGTTCGGCCCGGAATGTCCTTCAATCCGACTCGAGGAAGGTTGTCGAGGAAATGCTGAGTAGGCATAAACCAGCCTGCAATCGTTTAGCACTTAAAGAAAGATAGCTTATAACGTCCAGTTATGCAACAGCATTTAAAATTAACTGAATATCATACCAAGTATTTATCTTTTCCTTATGCAGTTGATCTTGCTTTTAACCTTACTTAAAAGACTAAAAATATTTTTTGAGAATAGCTAAGTCTTTTATTTGGTTGGATGTTCTCTCTACCATTATTAATGATCCCATTACCAAGAATTAGGCATACGTAATTGTTTTCATAAAGTAACATGGCAAGTTTTTAAAAATTGAAATGGGTCTTTCATGTACGGCACATGATCACAAATCTTCTTGTACTGTGTATGCCTGGTGTGAATACATACCCTGCCTGCGACACACCTTGCCGATGGTCTGAGGGTATCATACATGTGTATCTGGTGTCAAGAAAACAATTTCTTTAGGACATAGGAAGTTTTTAGTGATACTTGGAAAAAATAATTTTGATACTTTCAAAGACATTAATGAATTCAGAGGCACTACTTGAGTGGGCATTACTGGATCGCACTAGCTCGGGTATGGGAGAAATTGAAGTTGAGTATCGTCACCGTGTTTTATGGCGGCCAAGGCGGAGAGCGCGAGAACTTTGAGAGTAGGACGCGTGAATAGGAGAGGCTGGGAACTAGGATGAAGCTGGTACTAGGACGACGAGGAAGTTTGGAGAGAAACCAGTCATTCACATTAGCCAACTATCAGCTAAAAAGACGCCGAGAAAATGGCGGTTCAAGACCCGAACACACAGAGGGCGTACTGCAATTGGGGAGCGTCTCCCACAACACGCATGTAAAGATCGCGGTCTACATCTACATCGACATTTCGCCATGCAAATTAAGTGAGAGACGTATGGCAGGGAGTGTGTTGTAACCAGCTATTAGGTTAACTTGTAATTTGATCATGAAATCCAGAGTAGAATGAGGAGATATCGGTAACTTTGAGAAGTCTGATTGGATGAGGCTACTGATTTCTACTAACGTTATCACGGATATTGCAGGGTAAAAAGTGTTATTTCAATCGAGTCTTACGAAAGAGACTTATCTTTGACTTAATTTCCCTGGAAAAATACAATCTTAAGAGTCATCTTATAATTTTAATCATATCATCGTATGATAAAAATCTTCCTTCCTGAAAGTCGCCATTTAGAGCGTGTGGCAGGGGATGTTAAGTCACCAACCATTAGAGTACTTATTGATTGATTTATCGCAATTTCGAATTCCTATTGTTTTGGTTTGGAATAATGCGAGGGACAAATGATTCCTTATAGCGATCGGTTCTGCAGTCATTTTTCCTCGGCTAATCATTTTACCTCGCCTGCCAGTCTAATGCAGTACTAGGATTATTCTTTCCGAGCCAGCGTTAAACTGAAATGATTTGTATTTTTCTAAAATGAGACATTCCAGTCTACATAGTTCATGGTATGGGGGGATATACCTCTGGGATATACCAGTGGGGTCAGGGGATATAAATAGAATTGCCCATTCATCAGTGTTTAAATTATACTTTATTTTATTTCTTTGTTAAAATTAAGTTTTTTTATAATTTTTAGTGGCGCCTATCTCCGATTTTGCAATATTTGTGTTGCACTTAAAAATTGCCCATAATAATTTTTAACGACTCGGGTACCTTTCCTTTATATTTGTTTCTAGAAACAATTTTTGCCGCAGATTCCTAGTTCTTGAAACATTGAGAGATTTCAAAGACTTTGTACAATCCTTTCTCTAGGGTCCTTTGGTTTTTAAAATCAACCTCCAATAATCGCACCAATCTAATACTACCGAATCAATTAAGCTCCGAATTAAAGCGATTTATGAAGGCCTCACCTGAATTAGAGTACAAGGAAAATAATATTTTCCACGACCATTTTCAAATGAATAATAATTTGATAATCTTTTCAATTCCACTTCCACATTTTCCTACACTTTTGATCCACTGAGATACCAAATACTCTAATTTCGTTCTGGCAACCTTCCTGTATGCAGTTGTTGTAGTAAAAGAAGACCTTTCTAAAAGCTTACTTATTTTTTATAATACATTTGGGTTTATTATTTTTTAAATAATTTGTTTTATATTAAACAGAAAAAGAAATGGAAAATGTACTAACATTGAACCAAAATGAAGAAGTCAACGACACTCCAGAAAGAATGAGGTTTTGTCAAGGAAATTAAGCAGATCGTTCGTTTAAAATGTTTAATGAAATACAACACAGCTACAGTAAATCGTTACTGAGCATACTGATTACCATCCGAGTAGAGTGGTTTCTGGAAACTGAAAATGTTCATATCTAAGATATTTTTTGTAAATATTGAAGCCCAGCGCAATGGTCTCGTTATTCTCCCTAAGCGATATTTCAGTAATGATGTACATGCATTAATCAATGTTTTCTATCCCTGAATCAACAAACATGTGTTTTGAGATGCATAAAGATGTCGCTCTGAGTCTGACCCGAAGAAGGCTGAAAGCTTAAATTTTCTGAAATGTGAATGTCCTTTTACGTGTTCTCTATTTTATTTTTGTGTTATATTGTGCCGTCCAAATTATATATATATATATATATATATATAATATATATATATATATCTGATATATATTTATCTGTATAATGTATATATATTGTATGGATATTTGTATATTTTATCAATATATATATATTTGTACGCACATATTTTCATTTTATATTTAATTCAAACACGAAATCCCGCCATATGACGAACAAATATTCTTTCACATGGAAATTGATATCAGGAAAGGGGATAGGAAAACACATAAATGACGAACACAGGAGAGGTGGGGAAGGCGGAATCAAGCACACCACGAAAATATTTCCTTAACCGAGACTTGACCACCGGATCTTCCACTTGCCGGGCGGATGCTCTACCACTTGAGCTCTCATGGAAATCTAATTTAAACTAAGATCTGCGATGTTTTCAATCGACGAAATGTCCCGATTTCTTGGCCAAGAGATGGCGTTAGGTTACACACACACACACACTTCTTCACCCAGTACAAAGCCCGACGGCGTGTGAAATTCACACATCAGGGTAGGGGGGCCAGTTCCTTTCCCTGTGTACATATGTATGTGTGTACATTTTTATATTTTTATACATTGTAAGATACTGGTTAAGGTAAGTTTTTGGGTGAACACAACTACCAAATAAATATTTTGTGATTCCTAACAAAACACAATCCAGCAACCTACACTACATCAGGTCCCTCTTCATCTCTGTGTACTTCCGTCCTCCCGTCATCCCGTCCAACATCCCTATCATGTTCTTACCCTTTCCTCGTTTGCTTAACATTCTCCCCTCTATTACTGTCTTCAACATCCCACTGCTGCTCAATACGCCCTTTATCCATTTTTCCTGTCTACTTAGGATACCTCCCAAAAAAAACCCTCTCCTTGTCCACCATACCTATTCCTTGTTTTCCTTTCGGTCCATTTCACCTTTTCCATTTTTCTCTACCCCATATTTGAAAAGCCTCCTATCTACGTCTATCCTCCTGCTTCAATGACCACGTTTCCGCGCCGTACATAGATAGCTACGCTCCATATCAGAGTTTTTACGAGTCTATTCATAACATCCTTACTCAATGTCCCTGTCATCAGCTCCATCCTACTTTTGAAAGCCTCTATTGCCAGCGCAATTCTTCTCCTTACGTCCCTACTACTTTGACAGTGTTGGTCCAAAATACTTTCGAGACACGTCAACTCCTCTACCTGCTCTAGTTTTTGCCCTCCTATTTTAATTTTAGCTTAGCCTTTTTCTTTCTGGAAAATCGTATAACCTTTGTTTTATTAATATTGACTCTTATCCCATATCTGTCGCACGGAATTTCCACTTCACTCAGCAATGCTTGCAACCACTTGGCTGACCGACAAACTAAAGCTTGGCCATCAGCAAACCTAACTGATTTCACGAATTCTCCTCCAACTTTCATTCCTACTTCCAGTTATTACCATGCCTCTTTAATCATTTCCTCCACATATACGACGACTCGTACGTTGAACAGCACCGGTGACAATGGGCAACCCTGCCATACACCTCTTCCTAACACTACCCATCCGGACTCTCCGTTCCCCACTCGCACCTGAGCAATCTGGGACATGTACTGGTTGCGGATTAGCCTCCTGTCCCTCAAATATTTTCCTATTTTCTGCAATATACGCATTAGTTTTTCCCAATTCACTCTATCAAACGCTTTTTCGAAATCTACGAAACAGGCAAATACGTCCTGATTGTATTCTATTTTCCTCTCGATTAGTGATCTCATTACTGTAATGGCATCACGCGTACCTCTCCCCTTCCTAAACACAAACTGATCACCCTCTAAATAATGATTTACCCTACTCTCTATCATTTTGTTGATGACCCTGAGAACACCTTAGCTGCGTAGGATATCAAACTTATTGTTCTGTAATCCTCACATGATGTTGCCTTTACCGTTTTCGGAATAGGAACTAAGTGTTTATATATTTATGTGTGTGTGTATTTATACAAGTGTATGCGTTCATAAAATTGTTTAAAATAAAGAATCATTACTTTAAAATTTTATCTTTTAAAAATATTTTGTCTACTTTATGCTTTTCACATTCCAAATAAGAGAGATAAGTAATCACGTGGGAACATGGCTGAAACTAAGGTGTACTTTACAAAATGTCGAAATAAAATTATTATTCTAGTCGTGCGACCTGCTAAAACCTCGTCTGTCAAAATAAGGTCCCGCCCTGCACTGACACAACTCCATCGCTCTTGTATTTATTAATATATGGCCTTTTATCTAGGTAAAGATAGCTCAGAGAAACTTTATCTAGGCGATTAATCTGGGTAACATATTGTAGGTGACGCCCTCAGGCCCTGGGAATCATAGCCTACACCCCAATAGACTGCGCGATTGTTTTCTCGCGGCGCGAGAGTCACGATTCATTCGAGGACGGTCGAAAGCGGTCGTCGTACTCTCATCCACCGCGACTTCAAAAATAAAATTACCCACAGTATCTCGTGCTCTACGGACTATGAGCTAGAGTAAAAACCGTTTTCGCCGTAGAAAGCTGCCGAGACCGATAGCGGGAGGACTCGATGTTTGATTACTGATGCCGTAGGGTGGCGGGGTCGGCTGTCATTCGGGGTGTTATTCTTGGCACCCATCTTCCTGCCATTCTTCGGTCTTCCACCCTGTTGCAGTCGGGGATGCGATGACCTCCACGCCAATGTGGAGGGGGCGCCTCGCGGTGAAAGTCGAAGGAGATGAGTGTCCTCGGCCGTGGCAGTGACACCGACGCCCCCTCATCTCTGGAGATTCCCTCCTTCCCCCCTCAACTCACTTCACTCTCCTCTCCTTTCCCCCTCCCACTCTTTCGATCCCTACCCGTCTCTTTAATCCCTCCCTCACGGTGGCTAGCGATGACGACGATTCTTCAACGTCGACCCCGTTAACTCTCTCCCTCCCTCCCCCATTCGGCAGTTTTCCACTTGGATGTCTGCCCCCCCTACCGTATCGCAGCCAATGTTTGTTTCCCCCGTTTCGTGGCACGTTTTGTGTAGTAATTTCGCTTCGGATGGGGGTGGTGGGGGAGGGAGTATAACACGGGGGAACGCGAGAAAGTGTCGCGAAGCGTCCCACGTCCTCCCACTACTCCCCCGCGGGAAACGGCGAAAAAATGAGAGGGGGAAGGGATTGCGGGAAAAATTGGCGGAAAGTGAAGTTGGACACGATGATCACAATCGCTGGTCGCGGCGTTAGTTCCGTCCCCTCTTGTCGCGCCTGCTTCGGTGTTTCCGTCCCACCGAGAAATTTATAGCCCATTCTTGAGGGTGCTGGCCGGAGGGAAGGGCGAAGGGGGCGTTCTCTCAAGAATTTACGGGAAGGGTTGTTGTCCCGGCTTTTTTCCTATCGCAATAATCTTAAGAACCACTCTAACTTGAGAATTCTCTATAATTTCACGATGTGCGCAGGAGTAAAACCGGAGAATGGGCTTGACCTATTTGCACAGGGTGGCAATTGCGGTGATGTGCTTTTTAGTTCATAGCGCATTTGTGTATAGCTCAGCGGTCGTTAAACTCCCCCCCTCCCATATACGGGTCGCATCCAGCCCACGAAGGATCTCAATATGTCTAGCAGAATGTTATAGAATATCCCTTTAAATAAATAAGAAAACTCCACATTTAGATAATGTAAGACCATCTATAGAGGTATGTGTTCCATTAGCACTTAAAAGCTTCCACAAGTCGACTGTAAAAGGTTGCCGACCTCTGGAGTATTCTTATGCCAGAGAAACAAAAAAGAAGCGAAAAATTATTTCAGATTAAAATGTAAATAATGAGTAATATTAGATTTGGTTATTTTTTAACTTAATCGCAGTCGTTCCTCATTCAACTTCGAGATTTATGACACATCTCTGAGTCTTGATAGTCATGAGCTGGGCAGGCTCATTATTCATCACACATTCGGTTGGTCTCTGGATATATCAATGAAGATTCTGTTAAAATTGATACAATTAATGAAATTTCCAATATTTTGTCATTGTGATCATTGCTATTATTATTTGCATTGGAATTGGCCTTGCCTTTTGAAATGCAATATTGATATTGCCCTTCATGCTCCAAAATCTTCTATGCACATGGCCTTGGGTCCCTTCGTAATTTAAGAATAAGAAGCCAATGAAATTTTACAGGGATTTACTTAATACAGCACAATGATTAATAAATTCCTCAAAATAACGTAAGCAGCAAATATAAATACTTAAGTGGATAACTATTGGGAGCCATACATGGTTTGTACAAAAATCATAGGGAAATGTTTCGGAAAAAAATTTATTTCAGATATTGCTGAGATGCCTCTTTATACTTCAGGTCTTCCCTTGAGCGTCGAAATACGAGGTATACTCATAAAGTAAGGGCCGTTTGGTCACAGGAAAAATATACTCACATGAGACACATTTTATTGGCACTTTTAGTTAGTCACAAGCCTACTTCACTTCTCTACACAATCGCCGTTCACTTCTAAGCATTTTTCGTACCGTTGCACCAGCTTCTTTAACCCCTCTGCATAGAAGCTCGCCGCCTGAGAGTTGAAACAATTGGCAACGCCGTTCTTCAGTTCCTCTTCGGTTTCGAAACGTTGTCCAACGAGCCACTGTTTCAAGTGCAAGAAGAGGAAGTAGTCTCACAAGTCATCTCCAAGACGTCCAAGTTGAGGAAATTGTTTAACCAGGCCATTAATCGTCAATCGACGATCACATGGCAGTTTTTGTTCCACTTGCGAAACAATTTCATCGGTCAGAATACTGGGCCTGCCACTTCGCTCTCGGTCATGGACATTTGTTCGTCCATTTTTAAAATCACCGCACCATTATCTAACCTTTCCTTCATCCAAAAACCATCGCCAAATTTTCATAAATGGTGTGCCCTATCATCTTAGCAATGCCAATACGATCAGCGATCATGCGCACATTTAACTGACGGTATGCTTTCAGCACTTCACGCACTCGTCTGAAAAAAAACCGTTCCCGATATTTTTTATACAAACCTTGTTTTTGCCTTATCAATTTTATTTCCTTTATTCCAGCGAAAAGGTTCTAATCATTGTTTTGTAAATCACTAAAAGTCAAGTGATGAACTACATGAAAAATATGCCAAAATGCACAATGGCTGTTAAAATATAAGTTTTTCATCATCATAAATCATTCAAATGACCCTTTGTCACTTGCCTCCTTCCATATTTTGATGCTCATGCATTTATATAGGTTTTATGGGTTATCAGAGTTCAAAACACGAATTTTCGTGATTCATCCTCATATTTGATACTTAAAAATTCATCGTTTTCGTTTCGAGCAATTTTATGCTGAATATCATTATTCGCAATTTCCGCTTCGTGCCAAGGGTTTAAATAGGTCAACATTTTTACAGACATCATTTATCAAAACTTAAACTCCTCGCTTCCTGCAATGTAACAGCTAATTACCATTGAAACATTTCTATTGGCAGCGAGCATCGTCAGAAGTGGGCATTCTTTTTTGCTTTCCATCGAAACTTCATTCTTTAAATGAAGGGTTCGTAAAAACGTAATTGGAGTAAAACATTACCAACCAAAATTGCTTAAAGTTTATGATAGTTACTCATCCAAATAAGAAATTCCATATTTAGGGTTCCACTTTCGTTATTCAATTAAGTGCAAAATAATTAGACGGGAATTTTGGCCAAATGCGATTTAATGGTTAGCAAACCCTTATCGATCCTTCCATTTTATGTGTCCAATGCATGGTAACAAGTTGGAAAAAATTTCAACCTTGACTTTGAGAAAATTACTATTCATCCTACTCCATTATTTTTAATTACTGTGATAAATAGAAAAGAGCCACTATAGTATGCATTTTCTTTATGGCTTGCTTAACATTTAACGCGCAATTTATATTAGAGTGAGTGAGTTCAATCCTGTGGCTAAATTAACTTTTCCTATTCCAACATATAGTAGATTCGCTGATAGGGTAAGTAGGAGAAAATTACCCCAGAAATTAAAGGGTTGAGATCTAAAGATATATAAATACTCCACGAACAGTACGCGATAGCCACCAAATCCCCCAATTCATAATAGCCGCTTGTATAGATCAATTAATGCCCTATTTTTGCCGGAAATGGCTCACTTAAATCCCCAATATATTTTCCTTATGCTCCCAATGGTTTTTTATCGCTGGCGGAATTTGATTCTTCTTGATGCATACCACATTTCCATGGTTTCCAAACGTAAGCTCGGAGACCCTCTCTCCCAGAAAATTAGGATCAATGAACACTCATGTTTTGATAAAGTAAATTCTAACTCGCAATTTTTTTATCTCTTCATGCCTGTAATCAATTATTTATCCAACCGAAATAAATTATTTTCTTATAGTTGTCAAAGACTTCCTCGCTTCCTCATATCACTAGTTATTCCTTTTCACTGTAAACTAAATTATTGCAGCTAGTGTAGCGTAGCATACGATAGAATTGTATTCATTATGTTTTTTTTATATTTTTCTGCATGCGCTTTTTCATCATCCCAATTAAAATAGCACTTATATTATATACTAAAGAAACGTATATTGAAAATCAAAATCGAAGTGCTCTTCGTAACTGTATTGTAATTAGGAAGGCTTCTTACTTATTTGCGAATGGGAGTTAAGGGGAGGCTTTATTGATGAATTAACAGGAACAACTCTACTCCTGTGGTTTAACTCAGACTGCATATTTAGTGTGCAAGAATTTCAAAATGTACTCTCGTGCATAACAATGACTGGTTAATTGAAACAGCAAATTGCGATTGTTCTCCACCAATAGGAGTAATAAATATAGGTGGCGTCTCTCTCTCCGGATGATCTTCCAAACGGACGGAAGATTTTAAACGTGTACGTTCTGCGAACCCTGAAAAGGGAGTGCCGCGAAACCGTTTTATACATTTCCCCAGCGAGCATGAAACGTGCTCCTCGGTGGGAATTCCGCTTATCCCATTAAACTTCGATCAAGTTTTCTCGCACAACAGTTTCTCTGACAACCGCGGCCTTTCAAACATTCGCTCGCGTTCCTTTGAGGATTTCTCCCCTGTCCCTCCCCTCTCGATCTTGCGGGACAAATGAAATCGATCGACTGCCTGTCTCGCTACTTTCATCTTCACCTGAGGAAGCGAGTGATGGATGAACGCATTAGGAGCGTGAGGGGAGGAATGATGGGGAACAAGGGAGTTCCCAAGGTGCTTGTGCTCCAAGTGGTTCGCTGAATAGAACGAATGAGGACCACAAAATCGCCGCTGTTCTAGTTCGGAGAGGGCCGAAATGGATTAGAACCCTATAATGTGAAGCTATTCACTCAAAGTCGTACCCCTGAGATCGATTGCGATCGGACTCGTCATCATAGTCAATATTGATTAATCTCTAGGATCAGTGAAATAAAGTTATCCGCTGTACTATTCAGTGTATGTTCACCCCCTGCCATGCGTATTCAATTTCATGACTTAAACATTGCCGTTACGAGCATATCGTCTAATGTCTTCCTCTCGTATGTTTTCCATTTGCTTTCCGTCAATTCTAAGTTACATACAGTAAGTGCAGTTATATTCTAAGTAATACTGTATATTTTATTCTCTTTTCTGCAAAATTGATATTACACTTGAAGGTAGATGATAAACCGTGTACACGGATTTCTTATATTAACATATTTTTCACTTCAATAATTATATTTTATGTGCAAGTATTGAATACTCGTACGATGAACTTAAGACTAGTTATTCTGATTCATTCATCTACTTTTTCGGTTCACTCTTAATCCTATAGGAAAGTCCACTTAAACCTAGTCGACATCATTTAATGCTTTCTTTGAATCGACGAAAACATTCTAGTTGGTCTTCATAGTTTCAATATGGTTTGAATTTTATGGTCCAGAATTTTTCTGTTTTTAATTTAGCACCATCGATTTTTAGAGAAATTCGGAGGCAAGAAAATTTGACGCAGGAAATTTTGATTGGTGATGCAATGTTTAAGACTGTGATAGAGGGGAGAATTTTAGGCAGGGAGAGGAAGATAATAGCCATGTTGGACGGGATGAAGGGAGGCAGAAAATATACCATATGTAGTTGAAAAAGGGTTAATTATAGAGTAGGATGTCAAGTTTTGACGTGTTAGGTGAGACTCAGAAATTTAGCGGTGGGTGGTCAGTTTGTCCAGCAAAAATCAACCCTAAATGGTTAACCATTAACATTAATTATCTCAACATTAATAATCAAGTTAAACATGATTTTTACAAAAAATAGGAGCAGTATAACTAGTTGATCTAAAATATATGTATAGGTCTGCCCTCTTCTTTCTGGTTATCGGGACAGTAAATTTTCCCCAAAGTTCTTTTCCGAGTTGCATCAATACCAGAGATTTAAAAAAAAAATTACATTCTGCTCCAGGTCTTATTTATACCGTGATTTCGCAACTCTCAGGGGATACCGTAAAACCCCTGGGCCTTTTCTTCCCGTAAATCTTTTAATACAGGTTGGAATTCTGACCTCCCCTTCTTTATCTCCATCTAGTCTACCTCCCCTCAATTAATTCCCTTGTAAAGTTCCTACGGGCAATATTTACATACCTATGGTTTTTCATTGTTTCCAGCGAGAAATTTTCTTTTGCATTCCTAGCGGAAATGCCTTTGAAATCACTTTCTTTGAAGTGACCTTTTTCAGTTCTATAAGTTCCTTCAACTTTTTGTGGTGATGGATCGTTTGGAATTGCTTTTTTCATAAGTTTTAATCTTTTTTTTTTCACAGACTCACTCGACTTATGAATAATTATACTTCTCAAAATTTTATCTCTCGGTTCCCCTTTTCGAGTCATTGGGTTTTTACCTTCTTTCCATTATTAATTCCATTACTTTCCCCGTGATCCATAACTTCATTTTAATTGGTTTTCATCTCTTTTTCTCTTCCACTGCCCTCAGTATTTACTCTAGTATGCCTTGCCGTCTGTCTTTAATTACAATTTTCATATTCTAACTTTGATAACCCACGAAAGTCAAATCTGTGAACTTTTTCATTAGCTAATTGATGTATCTTGCCGCTTTTACTTTAATGGATTTAAATTGGCAGTTATTCGTTCTCAAGATGCTTCCATTGTCGATATCTGCATCAGGAATATCTTAATTTTTTCTTAATAGTTTTCTTAGAATTTCTATCCCTTTCCGACCTATAATCGATAGATATTGCTGACTTGAACTTGCTGTTGAAATCTCGGTTCTAAAAGATTGCAATTAATTTACAATCACTTTTTGAGTCCTACTATTTACGTATGTTTCCTGGCTTTTATGCGCTCGACTCCACAAAGGGAAGGTATTGGGTGCAGAAGTCATTTAGTATCTCTTTCATTTCGCCTTCCTCATCAATATTTGGCTCTCTTGGATGCTTGGTCCTCTCTGGCAACCGTATTTCACTCACTTGGAATTATTAAGTTTCCATTCCCTTTGATGTTTGTTTTCGCTTCCATCGATCCATTCTAGACATGCCCTTTCTCTTCATAATAGCCCAACGCAGATATACTATATGTATCCGAGCCGCTTTATTGCTCTTGTTTTGTTTTGTATTATTATCAGTAGTAACATATGGTTCTTATACGTAGTATTTCTTTCTTCGCGCTTTACATAGCATAAAAATTTGAACCCCAACTCCTGATGATTTTTCCTTAAAGGCCAAAATTAAATGACTTAGCCAAACGCATTAATTATTACAAGATGTAAATAGGCATGCATGCGTGCAACTGTGCGAGTGCTTGTGGGTATGATCAAATATACGAGATATAATATATATGTATGAACTAACATTTTTTCATGTATACGTGGTGCCATAAATACCCCCGCCACACGTTTTGCGGTGGATTTGGGGGTATTGTGTAGTTGTAGATGCCCCGGGCAGGGCGGTTTTTTGATTGGTCCAGGCTTTGACACAGTGCTTTACTTCTAAACCTTCATTAACATGACAGGGAATGTCTCTAAAACCGATTCTACATAAATTCATCTCGTACATATTGCATTATTTTGTTCTTCCTTTCTTCATACTTTCTACCTCCCTTCATTCTATACAACATGCCTATTCTTTTCTTCCCTCGCTTTGTCAACATTTTCCACTCTATCACAGTCTCAGCATTTCATAATTTCTCAGTATCTCCTACATCTACTTGCCCTGTCTTCTTGGAATTTCTCTCAACAGCATTCTTACTTAATTATCTGTGCCTCAGTAATTCTCTTTCGGTACCACTAACACTCTTCACCATGTGCAGCGGAATAGGGGTGAACATGAGAACTCTCATTTATTTTTAAAACAGTTAAATCTACTACAGATACGTATTTATGAAGAAAATGACATCTCTGTGAAGGGAAAATATTGGGAAAAGGAGAGAAACCATTAAAGAGGAAGCTTCCTTTGTCTTTTGCCCCCTATAGATTGCAACGTTCCGAGTCTCATTCTCTTTATTGTCATTTCGAAAATCTTACAAAATATGATTCTCATATATTCCGTCATCATGTCATTAATTTATTACACTTTTCCAGTATCGATTAGTATTTTGATTCTATCTAGGATATACACATCCACCGAGATCTGCTGCTTAATTCCCAAGGCTGCTTATTCCCACAGGCACACTTGCCATTCCCGCTCCTACGTAATCTCTATGTACATAGAGGTCGACTTACTAACTGCAAGTATGCCGTTATGCATTAGATATAACCATTGAACTGAGAAAAATGATAAATTAAAACCATGGAGAGCATGGATTCGAGCATTGAAAGGAAATGGAAACGTAACTGATTTCGTGATACTCTGAATTCTGATTTATTCTTTGGATACGACGAAGATAAAACGAAATTTTAATAATTTTTCTCTATTTCGATCAGTCGAAAGGGTAGATATGTGAAATTGTAATGTATAACATCTCAGAGTACTCAGATGATTTTGATTGTCGAACGATACAAAAGACCGCGCGAATAATTTCCTTCTCTCCGTGATCAGTGAATGTTTTTTGCAGGACTCTGTAATGCGATAGTATAAGGAAGATCTTGAAACGGATCATGGGTGAAGAGGGTTTAGGGAACAGGTTTATGACCCCCATAATTGATGATGACAAAGCTTATTGCCCTATTAATCTTATATACACAAGATTGATTTAGAATGTAAGACCCATTCAATTAGTTGGATGATACTTCAATTGAAATTTCTCAACGTAATTACCATTTTCGCAAGTCAAGTTACTGGATAGAATTAAAAGATGGCAGCTACGTTTGTCTCTTACCGGACTATCCAAATTCCCCTTCTTGATGATAAGTACACTTCTCTTTCACAAATTATCAAAACATTTCATTTGACTTTTATAAGTGAATCAATTAATAAATTTTCAAACACTTCCATTTTCACACACAAAGGTGTACCACTCTTGTTTGAAGAAGCAATCCATCAATGCTACAATATGATGATATGTATGAAGTATGTCTCACAGAGCCTATTTATAGGGCGCCCATCAATATCGTCCTTACTCAGCATTAGTACTCTTAAAAATATTTTCTATATGCAGTATAATGCGCACACAAGGATGATAAATACGGCATAGTATTCTCCCTTTTTCGGCCATAGGGTATAATGACGATGGATATCCGTCACGAGCTCATTGCCGGGTGACATTCCTTGACGATTGAAAATAAATCAATATTTATGGGAAAAGTAATTTAAAAGATATCGAGTTAATTGGCGAGTAAAGAAAGTAGTAGTAAGCACCCTTAATATAAACTGTATCAACTACGACCATCATTCTCCATACCAGTATCGTCCTGCTGACGCATATTAATATTTTTTATATCGACTTTCGAAGTTGCATATGGGGAGACATACAACTCTACTACTCATTGATCCATCAAATATACACTGAACTCTCCTTTTCGTTTAAATTGTTTCTCCAAGAGTGAGGTAGGGAATTATTAACCTCCTATACGTACTTAACTTTCTCCATGATCACAGAAAATTCAAGCATGAAAAGTCTTTGAGTTTAAGAAATGACCCTTAGCTTCACTATCGGCGATTTAGTAATACGTAATATATTGCAAACTGAGGTACACCATGCCTTTAACCATGTGTAAAAACCTTTCGACGACTTTGCTTTTCAATTATTCAGATATTTAATAAGTAGCAATAAAAATATCCCCCTTTATATTAAGATAAGAGGAAGAGAAGATAAGAGAAGAAACAATGACGATTGGTTAAAAAGTGAAAATTTAATGGCAAGCAAGAAGCAAACTACCGTAGGAATTCGCAGATTGTGCATGATTAGGCGGTTAATAACCTACAGGAAAATAAAATCGCAATGAAATAGAAATTACTTTAAGTTACTATTTTTAAAATTAGCATATTTTACCGAAATATTCATGAAGCCATATATTGCGTCATTTACGCATTGAAGTAAATAATCTAACGCTAAAATTCAACCCTTTGGAAAATAATCAGATCGCCACTAGATAGAGCCTCAAAATGAAATACTGATATTTCGCACAAATCATCGAAGAAGCCGATATCTAGGGAGTTGAACCTGCACGATCGAAATGTCTTTTGTTTCTTGGAAAATAAACAGGTTTTGAGAGGATCACTTTCCATCGACGCCCTATTTCCTATACGACTCCTCGTATGAATTTTAATATTCTCGTTTCCATTAAAATTATGTGGTGCGCTTTTTTCGCTCGCCTCCTTGCTCGTGGAATTCTGTCCGCGGTGCAGTGGTGCTGCAGGCTTTCTACCCGTGAGGCAGGAATCCGATTTCCCGCTGTGTACCGAGCTTCCATTAATCGCGCAGTACGGACCTGCCTTGCTCCTCTCCAGTTAGCCAAGGGCAGGTAAGACAGCTCGGGAAATCCTCCAGAGGTCGATTGACCTCGTCGTTTGTCACGAGGAGTGACCATGCTCACCCCCGGCTTTCCATCGTTTTTACAAGTCCTAGAGCATTTCTCGCAGGCACAAAATTAATGACAAGACTGTTGGGTCAACGCGGTGCTACAAGGTGAAAATATCACTAGACAGTAAGGGGGACGGAGGTTAGAAAGAATTTCCTTGGCAATGTGGTATAATGACGAGGAGTATCCGTCACGAGTTCATTGCCGAGTGACATGTCTTGACGATTGAAAATAAATCAATATTTATGGAAAACATCAGCTACATCTGTCGCGTATACACACACTGAGTAAATTATTGAAATTGGCGAAAACTCCGATCACACTCGCGCTTAAAATTAATTCTAACCACATAGTAAAGCCCGATTATGTTTCATTAAACTAAAATTAAATTTATTACGATTAACCAATTTTTGAGTGAAGTTGAATTCTGCGTTAATTTTTCACCAATGCGCAACTAGGAGATCGACGAAATTATGTTTAATTCAAAGAAACCACAACTTAAAACATAGAGTTTTTAAATACCTTTTGTGATAGTATTCGATTTGTATACATAATACAACTACCAAGGGCTAACCAATGCCTTATAATATATATAAGACAGTCCTCGATTTTAATGTTGACAAATTTTTACTACAACAATATGGCAACGCGTTTATTTCAAAAAGTTGGAGGTCTAATGAGAAATAGACAAACCTCTTTCATTCCCATAAAGTAATCAGCTCAACCCGCAGATGACTGGCCTGATAAAGAGATGGCATCCAATTAAATTTTATTGTGTCGACAGCTGTACGTATATCCTGGCGGTGGAGCATACAGTATCATCGGCATCGACCGGTTTAAGAATGTTTCTACGTCTTCAGGTTCATAAAATCATTATAATTTTCGCTATAACAAAGTACTTTTTGATATAAAGTCAGAAAACGCAACTTCCATAAACACCTGGGACAAACTTTTAACAAATTTAGAACATATATATGAAGCATTTTTATGCAAGAAAAGTTGAAGAAACACAATCGCGATTTTCGAGGAGTGAAAATCGGTGGTTATTACTTAATTTTGAACAGTGAAGCAAAATTTGTAATCATCAGAGTTAACATTAATAAATGTGACATTATCCAGATGATAAAGTGCCAGTACTGACCGAGTGATGACGGAGATTACTCTCTCCAATGAAGGAGTGGTTACAAGGACGGGGATGAATTTCTTTCTGATCCAATTGTGAAGAGGGAGTTTTAAGAATTTTTTTGGAATGATTAGGAAATCTCTAAGTATAAACAAAACCTTCTCACTTGCCAATTCAACTGGACTTCTATTTAGGTGCGGCACAGAGGAATGTATCGAAAAATATTGAAATGGAGATAGCACAAGAATTAGAGGGAATGTGTGTTGACACAAAGAATTGTAATTTACAAATCAAATGGGATACAGTTTCAAGTAAAATACATTAAACTAAATGGATTAGATAGTGAAAGAAAAATGAGATCTCTTTCGTTAGGCCAAAATCGAAGATGTTGAGAGCAGTTGGGATTTATTCCTGAAAACACGTATTCTAGACTGAACATAACACAAGAGAAATATGGTAGAAATATGAAAATCTTCTGTTTTAGAACGATAAACGTAATAAAATTATTCTGACAACCCAGGAAAAGAGAATCTGGAGACTAGAGGGTTCAAATCCTGGATTTAAAAACTATTAAAAAGGTTTCATGGCGCAGTTTTGCTTAACGACTTAGAGGAAGCAATCCAAATCCCACAATTCCTACCGGCAGATCGCGCAATATGGAAAAAAATTAATAGAGATGTGTTTTCGATGAGATGGAGAGTGGATAGAGCATTCGGTTACCGGCTATGGGATATCCGGTTCAAGTCTTGGACGATGGCTTTGGACAGGTACATCTAAAAAGAATCCCTACCATCCGACTTTCTCATTACTGGAACTTCGTGAGAATCTAATGGTTGTGGGAGGAACGGAACTGGCTTCATCGATATTACCCTGAATGTGTGAATTTCACATACCTCAAAGCTTAGTCCTTGGTAAACTTTACCCTCACCTATAACAACCAACCTCCGGGTTGATTACTGTGGTGTGGTGGTCGCCATGAGCACGTCGAACTTCATGAAGCGATCAGAAGCGAAGGTTATGATCGCGGTGAACATTAGCTTCTGCACTGAGCGATCTAGAGTGAAACTTCTTAAATAAAGTAGCCCAACCCTGCAATTATCGTCCACGGGCCTATTGCGAACCGAACGAAGAGTTTGGCCGACGACCGCAGGGTGCACGAAAGACCATCAGGGTGAAAATAGCGCGGCCCAATAGAGCCGAGAGCATTCAAGTGGAATTTCTACGATAAAAGAAGGGATATTTTTTTTTACAAAGATGATTCGAGAGAGACGGAAAGAAGAAAGTAAAGATCACTGGTCATGAATTGAGATAAGATCAATTTTATCCGACTTTATCGAAGACAATTTTCTGGGGAAGCGAAAATGAAATGTCAGGGATGAAATTTCTTGAATGCCTAGGACCTTTATGGGTTTGGGATTCACGAAAGAATCAGGAGAACGCTGCAAATTGAAAAGGGAATCCTGCTGGGTTGAGGATCACTGGTGAACGTAAATTAATGAATTTAAAGTAGAACCTAGGCAAGAGTGAAATGCAACCGATGAGCTCGAATGATTTTGAAATTGGTGTCACTTTTAGAAACTGAAAATTTTATCCCAAGTTCACCGGCCGACGAACAATTTTTCTTGTCAGTCCATCATTTAAAACGATGATTAAGAGATATACTTATCCTTGTGCCCCCTATTGAATGTGTTGAGGTGCGTAATGACCTAATATAAAATACTCAAAATTCAATCATCGTGGATGATTATATTATTAAATTTTGATAATTATAAACATGTATCATTGGTGAAGTTTATTTTTTTGAATTAGTTGCTATGTTACGAAAAAATTGTTCATTAAATGAGAACGCAACAATTGGAATAATATTAATTTCCCACTGGAGGCCTAAGTCATGCAAAGTAAATCTGCACATTAACATCTATTCTGAGCAGGTACTACGATTATTTTAAACATTTCGGTATGCAATAATATTTTATTATATTTGCTGAAGCGTATCGTCCTAAATGACATGGATGGAAATTAATTCACTGACTACTATGTAATTTATTATTCATTTATTTGAAGGGGAATAAATATTTTAATTAATGCACGAATGCGCATCGAGAAGAGTTGATTATTTATGGCACAAGGAAAAATATTCTGCATAAAAATGTTTTCAAGAAATC